>CM053598.1:48927411-48957463 GCA_028646575.1 Pseudocheirus occidentalis | reverse complement strand
CCCCCCTACAAAAAGAAGAAAAGAAAAAGAATCCTACTCTTAGGAAGTAAAGATGCCTTCAGAAGATAGTTTGTACATGTCTTTCAGATGGGCTCAAGTGAAATCTGTTAAATGCCAAACTATCTCAAATGGAGAACCCAATGTAGAGGTGCACAAGGAGTCTTTCCATTGGGACAGCCTGGAGGAAATCAAGGGCTAGTAGCATGTTATCAAATACAAACAAAACGGATTATTTCCACAACACAAGAGATCAAGGAAAGCAGGTACACAAAAATTTGAGCTCAATTTTATCTGATCCAACTAATTTCAAAAACAGTACTTGAAAATCAGCTAAACTGTGTATGTTTTGAAGACTACTGGCCATTTACTTCAAAGAGGTAAAAGAAAGAAGAAATGGTTTGATAATTAACATGAATAGAACATTGTGGTAGTAAGAAATTAGGAAGTCATCTCTCTCAGTATAGTTGCAAGAATGTCTTATGTGGAGTCAAATCACGCTGGTCTTTAGATTAATGCATTAAACCTCAGAGAAAACAGAGAAAACACTAAAAGACATCAGTACTCAGACTGATGTTAAGATAAATGTTGAATGATAATGACTCGGGAGAGGGGGTGAGCCCCAGAAGGAGGTTTATGCCCTCACACATGGTCAATGTGTTGATTTGTTTTATTTAATTGTACTTTTTACCACAAAGGATCTGTTTGTAGGCTTAGGAAAAGTATTGGGAAATAAAAGGGTTTTTTATTGTCCAATAAAATATTTCTGCATATTATTCGGCAAATATTACATTTGAAACAAACAAAAAAAAGTTTAGATTTTCCTCCATTCTATGATGAGAAAGGATAGGAGATATTAGTGAGGGTTCCAAATAGATACTGACTTATTTTTGACTTGGTGTATGGAAAAGAGAGGGAATGTAGGATTTTATTTAACAGATAGTTCTCATGCTATCTCCACATGAACTTTAAAAACACACACACACACACACACAAATTGTCATCGCTATATCTATAATATATAAATGTGAGTTCTCTACTTGCCATTATTCTATGCTCAGGAATGTTGATCAGCCTGGAAAGATCCTCTCTTTCTTCAATCCCAGGATAGGGATTCTTTTTAAAATATTTTATAAGGATATTTCTTTGTTCTTTATTAAATACTGTACGTTTTCTTCTTGTTGTCTCAGAATGGCAATCTAAGAGAAAGAAAGGAAAAGAATTAGAGAGTTAGATTATAGAATGAGGAGCATTTCCTTCCCCTAATAGATCATTTTAGAATAAAGAACTCTGAGCTTTCTATCAGCCTCTCTGCAGAGGTGGACACAACTGATCTTTTTCAATCCACCTTCTCTTGGTTTCCATAATGTGGATTTCTCCCTGTCATTTGCCCATTACTTTACCTTTTTTTTCTTGCTCTCTGAGTATTGCAGAAAGTCTGTCCTCAGGTCTCTTCTGTGTCCTTGGCATCTCTTCCCCAGTTTTCTATTCCCATTACTTCTAGGTCAATCAAGTTTTTCATGACTTCTGGCTTTCCTATTACAAGAACATTCAAAATAGACTCCCTACTTCCACACCTATCTATTACACTCTATTTGACACTGGCAAACCAGAATTTAATTGTCTTTTCCCCCCTCTCCCTCCTCAAAATTCCAGGAACCTTTTCTTCTTTCCTCATTGCTGACAGAGAGAAGGAGGACGGAACAGTTTGCCTGGAATCAAAGTGTAACAAGTGAAGTAACTACTCATCTGTAGAAAGGAATGAGAATGGTAGACCTCTAAAGTTTTTTTTTCCATTTCTCCATCTATAGTAATCTTCTAAGTTTCTTAACTTGCTGTTCAAGGCCCTAAATAATTTGTAACCAGTCTACTTTTTCAGCTTTCTCCTACATTCTCCAGTTACATTGAACAACCAATCTCTGATTCTTCCACCCCAGTGATTTTGCTCAGGCATTCTCTATGCCTGGAATTCCCTCCCCCTACATTGGGGTTTGACATCCTCCCTCCCTTTCTACCTCCTCCATGATGACTGCCTTCTCCACCACTCCAATCCTGCTTGGCAATGGTCTTCCCTTCCTCAGTCCTAATTTCCCCTCTCCTTCAGTTATACAATGGTTTTACCTTATTCTAAGTACTCTCAACTATATCTTAGGCTCCCTAATTTTGAAAATGATGAAATTTGCCTGGGTGACCATTAAGCTCACTCTCAGTTCCAGATATATGATTCCAATGGGTTTCCCATTCAGGCTGTGTCACAGGCAGAATCTGAATACACGTCTTATGGCATCTTTATTCATGATGCCATGCTTGCCTCTCAACATTTGAAGGAGCTTCTAATTTCTGTGTTTATTGAATAGCCACTACATTGTGCTAGGTAACTAGGTGGCACAGTGGAGAGAGTGCTGGACTTGAAGTCAGGAAGACTCATCTTCCTGAGTTCAAACCTAGTCTCAGAGAATTACTAGCTGGGCAAGTCCCTTAACCCTGTTTGTCTCAGTTCTTATCTGTAAAATGAGCTGCAGAATTGAGTTGCAAACTACTCTAGGATCTTTGCTAATCAAACTCAAATGGGGTCACAAGGAGCTAGACATGAAAAGTCAGAAATGACTGAAGAATAACACATTGTGATCAGTTATTGTAGAATACAGACAAATCTAGTTTGATGCCTTTAAGGCATTTAAAGGTCTTCACACTTTCTTCTTAACAACTACTACAGTCTTAAGAATACAAACACATACACAACACACACACAAATCCACAGGGCTCTAACGTCCATGGGACTACACTGGTGTGTAGAAAACTCAGGAGAAAAATCTCTCTCCCAGTACCAATAACAATAAGGATACATTCCCATGGTAGCCAGCAAATATTGCCTTAATTTACCCTCATCAAGCTTCTGGGCACTAAGATTATCATCACTTTACAGATGGCAGAGAGTGGGGGAAATGACTTGGCCAGGGAGCTTAGGAACTTCAGGGACTGGGCAGGGGAGGGGGGAAGTCAGATCTTCCTGATTACCAAATTCATAGTAACCCAGGTGGTTCACTTTGGCACTTTCTCTACCTCAGTTCATATATTTCAGAGGCAAGTCTTTAATTATTCAGCTGTTCTTTACTCTGGGACAAGCTCCATGTCCACTGAGTCCTTCTGTTCCCCTCCCCCCAACAGAGATCAATGTGCACCATTACTGTCATGATCTGCCATAAGATCTCTGATGACCAATGTTAACATATCCCACAAGACTGCAGGAAAGTATTCCAGTGAACTGGAGTAACAGGATATAACCCTTTCAAACCTCCAGGAAAAAAACAATACTATCCAATTCTTCCTTTAATAATAATTTTTAAAAAATGTTTTCAAGCATTATTTGTGCTCCTGTAATAATGCATTTATGACCAACTGCAAGATACTGAGCTTAAGCATAAGGGTATAAAGCACCCACCTACAAACATCCCTCTGCCCCATAAGCAATTTTTTTTTCAGGATTTTACATTATCCTCCAGTGATATAATAGACAAATTAGAAGAAATGGCCTGGATGGTTTGGGGAATGAAGACAGTAATTATCAAAGCTGAAGAGAGGAAGGATATTGATTTCAGTTTGCAGTGAATCTCAATGTACTGTTTCACAATTAACTATACAGATTTACAATAGACCTAGTAAGTGACTTAGCTCTGCCAGTCATTCAAACACCATTTGTCAAGGGCCAAGGACACAGCACTGTGCACTAGAGCAGAAGCTGAGGGGAAAATTTGGACCAGTAAAAGTCTTCTAAAACTAAACTCAACTGAAGGAATGAAGCTTAAATTCAAACCATAGAAATACCATATGGAAACTTTCCCATCACCCCCACAAAAAAGTAAGTCAATTTCAGCCAAGCACTGAGGACAACAGACATTCTACTTACTAAAGGAATCCAGCTTCTGCTTCTCTGGTGGTGGGTTGTCTGCCATCTTCCTTGGAGACTCAAGAAATTAGATCTAAATGGTAAGAAGTAATGGAGGGGCACTGAGGCTTGGGATATTTATACTGTCTTTTCAAGCTCCACCTCATAGAAACCAAGAACCCTGCCTTTTTATTGTCTGGAGATGCTGTTGGAAGGCAGATTCACAGGTTATATAGGAGTAAGTACCTCCCACAAAGGGCTAAGTCTGTTAGGTGGGCTATAACCTAGATTGGTCAGGAAGGGTGGGACCTCTTAGTACTCAGGAAAAGTAGGTGGTAACTTGAAATTCCGTGGTAGTTCTCCCACTTCACACCCACAACTGAAACAATGATTTGCTAGAAGAAAAGTTGGATTTGGGCAACTGGATGACCAAGTAGATAGAGGGCAGGACTTGGAGTCAAGGAAGACTCATCTTTCTGACTTCAAATCTGGCCTTAGACACTTACTAGCTACGTGGCCCTGGGCAGCTCTACCCCTTTTGCCTCAGTTCTTCATCTGTAAAATGAGCTGGAGAAGGAAATGGCCAGTATCTTTGCTAAGAAAACTCTGAATGGGGATGAAGAGTCAAACCCCACTGAAAAAAGGTGGAATAACTACAATAAGGACAACAAAGTTGACACTGGCCAAAAGAACCTAAATAGATAGACCTGACACTGAGCCAGATATTATGCAGGACTGCTACAAGGACAAAGCAAGAGGAGGTGTTAACTTGCCCTATCAGGTAGAAGGGCTTTCTGCACTGGGAATTCCCCATGGACAGTGAGTTCCCAAGTGCAGTCCTCATCCCTATAATGCTGATGCCTTGTTTTACAAGCTTGGAAGCAGAATGAAAAGGTCTGGTCTGGGAAATATGACAATGCTTCATACAGCTTTGAAGAAAAAAAAGAATCCTTAAAAGACACAAAACAATCTAAAGTGTTTAAAACACCTTACCACTTTATCTCAGGCAGTTCTCACAACAACTTGGAGGTACTAAGTAGGTTCTATGGCTTTGTGATTTTAAACAACCTGTGAACTCACAAGGTTAGGGAACTCAGACTGAAGACCTTCCCTCTACCCAAGCAGATTGACACCTTCTCTGCAAATAAGAATCTTACAAAATATCTTAAGTCCCAGAAAAGTGTGCCTTGTCCAGGATCCCACAGTCATTAAGTTACAGCGAGAACACATGACTTACAGTCTCCCTAATTTAGGGACCAGCTCTCCATCCACAGTGGAACACAGCATCTCACAGGTAATAATGTCTCCTTTTTATATATGGGGAAACTGAGGCTGAGAGGAGTTTAATGACTTGCCTATAGTTACACAGCTAGTAAAAACCATGGGTCTTCCTAATACCATATCTGGCACTCTATTCTCTGTCAAAGGTCCAGTGTAGCTCTGACCCAGGTCTGTGGTCTGTGGAGTCCAGTGTCCCATGATGTTCCAAAATAGACCTTCACAAAGACTTGTGCCAAGAATATTCAAGAAACAGCCACAGATATTTATTCATCTCCATTATGTGCCAGACTCTGCTAAATGCTGAGAGAGAAAGAGAGTATCAGAGGAATTAACCCCCCCCCCCCACCTTACTTTCAAATCGCTTAGAATCCAAGTTGGGAAATGAGACAAATGGTAGGCAAACAGAACTCAGCAAACATGCTCTGAAGGCCTGTCCAAATGAAACTACTCTGAATGACTATGGAAGTGGATGCCCTCACCAGTAGCCATATTAGCCAATGGAAGCTTTTTACAAGGACAGAACTTAGTCGTGTGATGCCCTGAGTTCAAGTGACAGCAGAAGATAGGGACCAATTTGTTTACTTCTCCCTTGAAATATGAACAAAGGCAAGTCTCTTCCACCCTCAGTTTCTTTGGCTGTAAAACATGGTGGGATTTGGAGAGAAAGATCTTAGAGAGATGACCTCTTGGAATTGGGGAATGTTTTAGGAGTTTCTTGAGTTGTTGGCTGCATGGTGCATGAAATAAATGATAAGGGATTGAGGCTGAGAGGGATGCTTTTTAATTCAGTGACACAATAATTGGAAACTATACTGTGGTGGAGAAGATGTGGGAAAATGTAGACACTAATACAGAACTGGAATTATGAATCTATCCAACCATTCTGGAGAACAATTTGGATCTATGCCCAAAGGGCAATCAAACTGTGCATACCCTTTGATCAAGCAACACAACTACTAGGTCTATATCCCAAAGAGATCATGAAAAAAGGGGAAAGGACCCACAACAACAAAAATATTGATAGCAGCTGCTTTAGTGAGGGGATGCCTATCAATTTGGGAATGGCTAAACAAGTTTTGGTATATAAATGTAATGGAATACTATTGTTTTGTAAGAAATGATGAGCAGACAGATTTCAGAAAAAAAAATACCTGGGAAGACTTACATGAATGGGTGCAAAATTAAAAGAGCAGAACCAGGAGAATATTATCCACAGCAACAGCAACATCGCACAATGATCAACTACGTGGGACTCAGTTTTTCTTAGCAACACAATGGTCCAAGACACTTCCAAAAGTTTCATGCTAGAAAATCCAGAGATGTGATGGAGTCTGAATGCAGATTGAAGCATTTTATTTTGACCTTATTTTTTGTGTTTTTTTTCCTTTTTCAAACTCTAACTTTTTAATAAACTTCCTTCTTTTGAAATGGCAAGTCTTAACAAAGTGACCATAGAGTCCAAATAAAAATTTTAAGGATCTTTAATTAGGCAGCTGGTGGCTGTCCTTCTTGGAACTGTCCGAGTGAATCAGTGAAATAGATCAGGGATACAGAATCTTTTATACAGTATATTTTAATTGTTTGAAGGTACAAGTAAGTTGCTTAGATAAGGGGGTTTGTGATTACAAAGCATAAGGACCTAGCATAGAGAAGAAAGAAGAGTAGGCAAGGGAGGAGTTTGTGATAACATGGTTAGGTAGGGTATTGTAGGATAAGCAGAGAGGGGCACGGGGCATGCCCATGCAGAAGAGGAACAAATGGAGAATAGATAAATTAGTCTAGTCCAGTTTCTTGGCCTATCTTAAATCCATGAAGTTTCTACTTAACTAATTCCTTGCCACTTCATTCCTACTTAACTAATTCCTGGCTATTTCACTTTCATAACACAATTGATAAGGAAATAGGTTTCACGTGATTGCATACACACACAGACACACACATATCCTATAGCAAATTGCTTAGGGAGGGATAAGGGAAAGGAAGTAGAGAGAAACTGTCTTTGCATGTAATTTGAAAAATATAATGCTGGTAGAAATTTTAAAGATGGCATTTGTGCTGGCCAGACTGGAGGCTGCCAGTCCTCAGTGGGAAGACCTGTTATCTGTCACAGACTATGTCTGTGGCCCTCACCAAATCATCTCTCAGGGGTTTAGGCAATGCTATAAGATATCAAATTGTTGCAGGGGGTGGGGAGAGAGGAGTTAAGGTTGGGGAAGTACCAATTTGCTTAGATGGAGGGAGTTTCTTTACCAGGAGTTTCTGATGCCATGAAGTCACAAGTCCCATCCCTATCACTAGGTTAAAGGTGAACTCCTTCAACAATAGGGATCTTTCCTTCAAGGCTCTGTAGACTCAGTAGATAGCCCAGGGCTTGGCAACCTCTGAATACTTTCTAAATGGTTGTTGACTGACTACTCTGTGCCTACATTAGGATTGGGAATGCAAGGTCAAAACCAAAGTCTTCCTCCCATAATGTCTTAATATATGCTTTGTATTTACTTGTGTAGATGTTTTCTCTGGACTCTACCCATCTTCCTAGTCCCTGTCCCAAGCAGAATGTAACCACCTAGAGGGCAGGGAGTCTCATGTTTTCTTAACATAGGCAAAAAAAAAAGCCAAGAACTGTCCCAGCACTTTGGTCATAATTATGAAACAATTACTTAATTGTATGTTGAATTGAATGGAGGGTGGGGGTGAAGAAGTCTCTGGACTCCAAGGAACTCTTACTCTTTTGGGAGAGAGGTGGGGAAAAGCACTCTGATGAAGAAATAGAAAGTAGAGGAGTAAATAATAGGAGGTGGGGCTCCTGTTGGATATCACTTGACCCATGGAGAGAAGGAAAAGACTCATCCCAGAAAAGCAGACTATGTCCTCAGTGCCATTTGGAGAGTATCTTTGGAATCTCTTCAAGGAAGGTGGACCCCAACCTACCTCCAGGGAACAAGAAGCCTTCTTTTGATGAGTGAGGCATCTTTGTTCCCCTTTGTCCTATGGAATTGTTTGCATGGGGTCAGGATGGTGTTTCCAGAGTTGGAATGAATGTGCTGATGCAGCATTTCTTCAATTGGGGCAATTGTTTCCTGGTGCTTTTAAGGTTTTTTTTTTTTACTAGTTCAAAATTCTCTCACTTTCTGTTCAAATACTTTGGGCCTTTACTTTGGTCCTTTGGTCCTTAAAATGATCATTGATGGAAAATGCCATCCATATCCTGAGAAAGACTTGCAGAGTCTGAATGCACCTGGAAACAGACTATTTGCTTTTCTTTTGTGGTTTTGCTTTGGTTCTTCTTTCTTGTGCTTCCTCCCATAAGTTCTAATTCTTCTTTACAGCATGACTAATGGGAAAATATGTTTAATATAATCATTATATTATAATATATATTATAATCTATAAGTAGAGCCTGTATCAAATTGTATGCTATCTCACTGTGCTTCTTTAAGGTCAGCCTTTAAGGTCCTGAGGGAGCTGCAGAGATGTTTGAGTTCTCTCCAAAATCTTCCTGCTCTGCTTTAACTACAGGAAATTAGAGACTCCAGCAAGGTCAGCAGAGTTCCCAGGGTGAAGATGTCCTGACCTACAAGGTCCATTACACCAGGAGGTTATACTATTGTCATATTCCACAAGGCTGTGATGGTCTCTCATCAGATCATTCACTTTGTTGGCTGTCTTTGGACCCAACCTCCTTCTGTCCATCTTTCCTATTACTCACAGATGGCTGCTAGAGTAATATGGGTAGAGAATGGCAAACTGGGTTCAGAGTAAAAGCTATTTTTAACTATCCATTTCCCTAAGTTTATGTTGGAGGAAGAGATCTAAGGGGAAAAGTCTCTAGTTTGGGACACAGGTTTGCCCATCCCTCCTTTTACAGGGGCACATTTAGTGCACTGAGGGTTCTGCCAGGGCTGTGTTGGTGGCAAGTCCACAAAAATGACAACACATAGTGATAAATTGTTGTGGGATGAGGCCAGTGCCTTAAAGCTATTCAAGGATAACTTTGGAATTTCTCTTTAAAATATAACCCTCTTAAGAATACAAGCAAACATAGGGGGCAGGTATGTACAGCTCTAGCTGACTGATTGCCTGCAGGGTTTTTCCTCCCCCCTTCCCCAGCTGCCCTGAATATCGAAAAACATAAGCTTGCTAAGCTTGGGTCTTGCCCAAAGTATAAGAGACATTGACCCTCATTAAAGATGGACAGGTCCAGAATCTGCTCCTGAGTTTTGCCCGCCCACCCAGGGCTTCCAGGAAACATCCAATGAGCAAAGCAAGGGATATGGAGCTCACTTCATGAACCACCTAAAGGAGTATCACATCAAGCACAGTATCCTCTGCTACCTCACCGAGGTCTATGGGTACATCACTATCTATTAGATCAAAAAGTCAGCATTTCCCGAGGACATGAAGGTTCTGCAGTCCCTGCATAGCTGAGGGCAAGAATGGAGAGAGGACAATGCTGATGGAGAAGCATTGCAGTACTCTCTGTAGTTTTCCTCCACCTCCAAAAAAGAGAAAGGAACTCATCATGAAACTGACTGAATACAGAGGGCAGAGGGGTTAAGTGGATATAGAATTTACAAGTACAAAGAAAATTGGTCTTCAAAATGATGAAAGATACTAGGTAGATGTTTTGGCCAATGCATGTTTTGCTGAAGCGAAGCAATAGCTAGTCATTAACCATTAATTCACTGACATGAGAAGACAGGGGACCAGATTCCAGGGCTTCCTTCGTCTTCCATATTGTATAACCTAGCATGCAGCTGTTTCCATATCAAGCCCTGAGTTTTTTGAGCTGTAATATGAGATGGGATTGGGAGGAGGCTTAGAGAGGTGACTCTTGGAACTGGGGAAACCCTTAGTAGCTTGCTGAATTGAGTTGGGATGCATGGTAAAGGAAATGAATGATGGAGGCTGGAAGTTGGAAGCTGACAGATTCAAGCCAAAAGATAAAGCACTTTGGAGCTGATGATGCAGTCTTTTGAAAATGGCATTTGTGTTGGCCAGTCTGGGGGATGCCAATAGGTCCATTAACCCATCCCTCAAAAAGAAGACCCAGTCTCTGACACAAACTTTCTGTCTGACTCTAGCCAAGTCATCTTTCTTTTGTTTTATTAAATTTGTTAGTTAATTTTCTAAGTCAGAAATTCATTACTTCAAGAGGTAACACAGGCTGACACTAGAGACAGGAAAATAGGTGAGCTTGTGTTTGACAGACCCAGAAGGGGTTAGACCAGGGGTTCTGAGGCCCTGTGTTTGACCTCTGGGATGTGGATGCCAAAGACATGGACAAGTCTTCTTTCAAGGCTCTTAGCAACAGTATAAGTTATCAAATAAGGGCTGTGGGAGAGGAGAAGGAAGGTACCAACTTATATTGATCACCTAAGACTTCCTGCTGCCAATAAAGTCACTGGTCTCATCCTCATCACTAGGTTAAAAATGAGCTCCTTCAGCAACAGGGATCCTTCCTTCAAGGCAAAAGCCATTACCTGAATCCCCAAGTTACCTGGGAACTGGCACACAGTGAGCACTTTTTACATACTTGTTGAGTGACTGACTACTATGTTCCTAAACTATAATTGCTTAGTATATACTAAAATAACTGAAATCCTAGTTAATAACTACTTTTCCTGAGTAACTCTATGAGAGCCCCCTTGGCATTACCCCACCCAATAGACTTACTCCTTGGTAAGAGATACTTATTCCTAAATAAAGTGTGAAGTTGCCTTCCCAGAGTATCTCCAGAAAATAGAAGGAGGGAAGGCTATTGAATTCTCTGGGTTGGAACTTAAAGGGACAGTATAAATATCCCAAGCCTCAGTGTTCCTACTTTACTTCCTACCATTTGGAGCTCATGTCTTGACTCTCCAAGGAAGATGGCAGACAATCCACCACCAGAGGAGCAGAAGCTGGATTCCTTCAGTAAGTAACACACTCTTTGTCTTCAAAGCCTGACTGAAGTTCACTTACTTTTCTCTGAGGATGATAGAAAGCTTCTCTGTGGTATTTCTATAGTTTGAATGAATTGGCACATCATTCCTTTAGTTGAGGAAATCATTTCTGGGTTAGTTTTAGAAGACTTTTATTTGTTCAATTTCGCCTCAGCTTCTGCTCTAGTGCCAGTGCCATGTCCTTGGCCCTTGGGGGAAAAAATGGTCATTGAATGAATGGCTGAGTCAAGTCTCTTACTAGGTCTATTGAAACTCTGTACAGTTAATTGTGAAACAATACATTGAGATTCACAGTAAATTGGAATCAATCTCTCTCTTCTCTTCTGCTTTGTTAATGCTCCTCCATTGCCCAAATTATCTGAGACATGCTTACCAATTAGTATATTACATTTCCCAATGAGAATGCAAACTCCAAAAAGAAAGAACTGGTTAAGGGTGGTAGAGTTACCTGTGGGAGGCTGCTTTCTATCCTTATGGTTGAGCTCAGTATTTTGAAGTTGGCAATAAGTGCTTTGTTTGAGGAGCACAAGTGATGGTCAAAACTTTAAGAAAAATATTTGTTCAAGCAGTAATGATTGATAAGAAATTAAACCTCAAAATTTTCTTCTCTTGGATTACACCCTGTTATTCCAGTTTAATGGAATACTTTACTACAGTCTTGTGGGATTGCTTGTGGGATAACATTGTTTTAAAGAGATTTTTATAATGGTTTGTGACAGCAATGGTACAGATTTATTTTCCCTGAGGTGGAGGGTGGGAGAAGGCAGAAGTCTCAGTAGATATACAGGTAGTTCTGGAGCTGAGAAGACTAAAATAAATAAATACACTTTTTTTCCTGAAATATATGCTTGTGGTGGTACCTCCCATTTTGGAATCAAGAAGGCCAGAGGTCCTACCTGTTCCTGACACTTATCTGTGTGACCCTGAGCAAGTCACTTAAATTCTTTCTGCCATATGTAAAATGCTGATAATATTGTTACACAAGATTCTGGTGAAGATGAACTGAGATCATGTTTGCAAAGTGCTTTACAAGCCTTAAGTCAACTATATATAGATATCTATATTGTGATTTATTATTGTTATTATTGGCAGAGGGATTTTCCTCAGCTGTTTGCTAAACACCTGTGTAGTCAGAGGGACTTTGGGCCTCTGCTTGTGTGTCCTTGGATTCTTAATAATGGAGTGGTTTCTTAAGGAGAAATTCTAAAGTGATTCTTAAAAAATTAAAGGCATCAAATTCTATTGATCTGTATTCCACCATAACCTAACCCAATGTAGTGAGTACTTAACACATATGGAATTTAGAAGCTCGTTCAAATGTTGAGAGGCAATCCTGACATCACAAGTAAATATCTGCCCTTAGAGTCATAAGACCAAGGTTCTAGTTCTGCCTGCAGCATTGCCTGACTGTGGGACCATGAGCCAGTCTTTGAATCCCTCAGAGCTCTAGGGACATCATCCTGGGCCTCCTGGGAGCAGTGCTTTGGTTGGTTGTTGTTTTTAAGCTGGCCTTGTGATTAAATCAGTGGAGAGATCTTCCCACTCAGCCTAGAGAAAGAAGAAGAGTTAGGGGCAGGAACTGAAACTCCATCTTCTCACCTCCAGGGACAGCTGCCTGCCAGCATTTCTATGAGGCTTTTCAATTCTGCAGCCTCTTCTCAGCACCTCCACCCTTGAGCTTAGTTACAGATGAGACACACATAAATACATCATGGTGCTTCTAGGTTACCTAAGGGATATTCAGTTCCTCTTCTCTACTAGGTACTTTTCTCTGTAAACTAAGCCAAAATGTCCCTCCCTTCAGGGAGTCTGTGGGCTCCCAGGGTAAAAGGCAGACTCATACATTTCGGGCAGAAGGGATGTGAGAAGCCATTGAGTGCACTCCCCTCATTTTGTCAAGGAAGAAAGTAAAGCCTAGAGAGGGGAAGTCACCCAGGTAGGAAGAGGCATAGGCTCCTCTGACTCCTGAACTAGGCAGTTCCCATGGGGCTAGGCTTCAAGGACACACAGAAGTGAATACAAAGCTATTTTAAGAGGTAGGGAACATTGAGCAATGTGTGAGTGTGACAGTTTGGAGAGAGGCCTTGTGGAAGAGGTCTGGTACCTGAGCCATCTTGGAAAGGAGTCAGGGAGTCTGGAAAGTAGAGATGGAAGGAGACTGTATCTCATACCCAGGGGAAACCTTGTGTGAGGGCAAGAAGGCTTGAGATATGAGACAAGGGAACAATGTCTGTCTGAAATGAGATCATAGATCTGGAAGAGAAAGAGACTTTGAGGGTAACCCAGGCCAATCCCATCATTTTGGAAATGAGGGAACCTATGCTATAAGTCATAATTCATGTAATAGGTTACAACTATGGTATATGTGAAGAAGGGAGGGAATGAGGATTGAGCAAGGGAAAATTACAGCAAAGAAGGACTGGGATGGTGGAGAAGGCAGTCATCATGGAGGAAGTAGAAAGAGGAGGATGTCAACTGGCCAAGAGGTGGATTAGGGGATTCCAGGTAGAGAGAATACCTAATCAAGGTCACTGAGATGCAAGAATGAGAGACTGGTTATGCAATTTCAGTGGAGACTATAGGAGAAATCTGGACAGGTAGGTTGATTACTAATTGTTTAGCAGACTAAGCAATTTGGTCAGAAGATCAGCACAGATGTAGAAATGGGAAGAACTTTAGAGGTTAGTTATTCCCACTCCTTTCCACAAATGAGGAAACTGAGCCAGGGTGGTTAATTGACTTGGCACCATGTTCAAGGACCCTTTTACTCCAGATGCACTACTCCTTCCTCCCTCTGTCTGTAGGAAATCAGTGAAGGAAAGTTTGGTGGTTTGGGGATGAGAGGAAAAGGAGGAATGAAATCTTTAAACTATTCTCTCCAGTATCAAGCAGACAGAGTATAGGGTAGATGCAGAGCCAAGGAGTCTAGTTAGGAGGATAGTGCAATGAGAAAGACACTAACAATGAAAAACTGAATTTGCCTAGAAGTTGTAGGAATTGAAATGAAGGAACAGACACAAGTGATAAAGACTGTGATGAAGACAGACTTTCAGGAATACTCATAATGAAGGAGGAAAAAGAAGAAGAAAAGGTAGAAAGAATGGACCAAGGTTGGGAGAAATCCATATTAGGGTAACCAAGGGAGGGAGGATTGAAAAATGCCCAGTTGTGTCCACTTCTCCTGAAAGTCTGATCTGACAATATCCCAAACATCCCATTTTTATTTCCAATGTGATCTAGTAAGGGAAATGCTCCTGTCACTCTTCAAAGCTTTTCTTCCCTTTTCTCCTTAGAACAAGCTCTTGCCTCCAAGAGTAGGAAACACACAGCATTTTCAAGAGAAGAGCTTATTATTCTTATTGATGTTTTTCAAAAAAGCGCCTATCCTGGGATACAGGAAAGGGAAAAGCTGGCAGTAAGGCTTAACGTGGATGAGTCCAGAGTACAGATGAGTTAAGAGCTGATGTCTTAATGTAATGTGTTGTTGTGTGTGTCTTTGATGCTCTGTTATATAGCTTGAAAGACATCCTACAATGCCTCTCCTTCCATGTGCTAAATCAAGAGGCTAATATGCATTTGGGTCCGTTCAGCAGATATTCCTGCAGTTCCTCATTGTGGAATGGAAGCAACTCATGGCTTCCTTTTTTCTTGATGGTTATATTAGAACATAAAAATGTCACTGTCACTTCCCAATACTTCTTCCTACCCCCAACAAATGGGGCCTTCTCTGATAACAAAGGGCAAAGAAGCAAAAGAAACAAACACATTGAGCCTGCAATAGCAGAAACCTCCCCTAGTTCACCACCTTTTGACCAAGAGCAGGGAAGCATACTTTCTCCTCAGGCCTCTTCACTCAGTATTTCTCATGGCATTGATCTGAGTCCTGATGTCTTTTGGTATTTCCCCTGATTTCTCTGCCCTCTACAATTTTTTTTTTATACAATACTGCTTGAATCAAGTCTTGTGCCACCCATTTTCAGAAATTCATTGCTCAGTATGGTAGCCATGAAAGGCTCACAGCTTTAGAGTAGGGAGGCAGCTCAGAGGTCAGCCATCCATCTTGCTCATATTACACATGAGGGGACTGGGGCCCAGAGAAGTCAAGCTGGCTTGCCCAGGCAGCAAGTATCAGAACTAGGGTTTAAAGGCTATTGCTCTGACTCCACCCAGATCCTTCTTAGTGCTTGGATCTGCCTCCCTGTTTCCTCCTACCACCAAAACTGCTGCTGTAGATATTAAATATGGGATCATTTGCTTTTCCTTTTATGTATTTGAGGTAAATGCACAATGGTGCTAAAAAGATCGTGTAAGGTCAGGGATTCCCCCATCTAGGGAACTCTTTAATCCTCCATTACTGCGGGATATTTTTTTATGCCAAAGAAGAAGCCAAAGATTCCATCATGGTTGCAGGTAGTTTAATCAATTTGAATTTCTTTTATTTTGTGTCTGTGGGATGAATCCCTGCCAAGATATTAATCATCCTTGGTCTGGGGCAGT
The DNA here is from genome assembly GCA_028646575.1 of Pseudocheirus occidentalis. Taxonomy (NCBI): domain Eukaryota; kingdom Metazoa; phylum Chordata; class Mammalia; order Diprotodontia; family Pseudocheiridae; genus Pseudocheirus; species Pseudocheirus occidentalis. Next base: position 48,941,857 of record CM053598.1, on the reverse strand, counting down.
GACCAGACCAATTGGTGAATCACCCCCCAAGAACCCCCAAATCCCTGTGATAATTATAGAAACAAGAGAAGGTAAGAGCTAGGGAAGGTATCACTTCTGCTTGGTGGATGTTTTTGGTTTTCTGCTTAGTAATGGGCTTGGGAGTGAAGCCAATATTATGGTCAAATAGGTTTTGTGTACAGATCACGTACTGGTCATATATGGGTCACAGTATTCTTATGGCTCTCACAGGTCATAGAATCTTAAAGTTTTGAGTCACTGTCTAAAATAAACTTTGTATGTAAATTATGATTTTAAACAGTTCACCATGCTCAGACTTCAATCTTTCACAGAGTTTAAGTTTTTTGGATTTTCACTTGTTGCTGTATTTTATGGCTTTTTCTCAATCAGGACCCCCACAGAGAGCAACAGTTAATTGGTTTTCAAGCACTGTTTTTATTTACCTGGGCCAATTGCAATGAGGCTTCAGTGCATTCTTGTGTCTGTCTTCCTAGAAATCTTCTGATATAGTAAGTCTTTCTTTCATCTTTGCCAATGTGCTGCTAATTCTAGATTTCTCAGGCTGTGCCAATGGAAAGCCTTTGTGAATACCTCTACACTTGGGTCTTTAATGCAAAATACAGTTTGGTCTATGAGAGATTTCACTGAAGTCCATCTGGAACACATCCAAACTTTCAAACTATCTTTGGAATCAGACTCATCTCTTAAGACTAAGATTCATAATAGAATCACAGATCTTAGAGCTTCCTGCAGGATGAGGAAGAAGGCATGACGAGACAGTTGTACTTAAACCATCAGCCACTACCTTTTCAGGGTACACAGCAGCTTCCACCTCAGCTACAGACACTTCAGCCCCAGCCCTTGTGCCCCCAGTGGCTCAGCCCCCACCTCAGCTACAGCAGCCCTACCCCAGCAGCCACCTGCCCTGCCACCATCAGTGCCCCAGCCCCCACCACAGCCACAGCAGCCCTAACCCCAGCAGCCCTCCTCTGCTGCCCTAACTGCCCGGCCCCACGTGCCCCACATCCATCATCTCACCTCTTCTTGGTACCAGTTGTCACAGGAATAGCAAAGGCAGATACATCCAGAAGGGAGAAGAGCAACCATGTCAATTGTTGCCCTTCTGTGAAATAGAAAGGCAATTGTATCCCAGCAATCTACACATTGCTGGACTTGGGCTTACATTGCTTTTGCCTGATGAAGTACCACCCTGGGAGATCTGGCTTCCCCCCAGCAACATCAGGGTACACCCCTAAGAGTTCTTGCAACTTCCCAGAGACAGAGGGCTGCCCACCTGGGAAGTCTGACTACCCAGCAAGGACAGCTAGATGCCCACCTGGGAAATCTGAATCATCTAGATGGCTTCTTGGTTGTAATAAAATATGAATTCTCAAATAACTAAAAAACAGTTATCCTTTGCTGTCATGTAGCAGTCACCATAATACAATCCATCTTCCTTGTCAGTAATAGTCCCAGCTAACACTCAGACTAAGGCTTGCTCTTTACAATGATGATCTCATTTGATTCCCACCCTTGGAGATAAGAGCACATGTCATTCTCCTTTTACATATAGGGAAACTGAGGCACACAGAGGGTAAGTGACTTGTCCAGGGTCACACAGTAAGTGTACAAAGTCATATTTGAAGGGAGTCTTGCTGATTTCAGACCTGGGACCAAGAGAGGGTGGATTGAAAAAGATCAGTTGTGTCCACCTCTACATAAGGCTGGTTGAAGGCTTAGAGTTCTTTATTCTAAACTGATCTAGTAAGGGAAGGAAATGCTCCTGGTTCTGTAAGCTACCTCTCCAATTCTTTTCCTCTGTTTCCCTTAGATTATCATTCTGAGATGACAAAAACAAAAGGTATAATATTTGCTAGAGAACAAAGAAATATTCTTATGAACTATTTTGAAAAGAATCCCTATCCAGGGATGGAAGAAAGAGAGGATCTTTCAGGCAGATCAATGTTTCTGAGCCTCAAATACAGCCAAGTAGAGAACTCATATCTATGTATTATAGATATGGAGATGACAATTTGTGTGTGTGTTTAAAGTTCTTGGGGAGATAGCATGAAAACTATCTGTAAAAGCATGAAAACTATCTGTAAAATAAAATCCTACATTCACTCTCTTTTCCATACGCCAAGTCAAAAATAGGTCAATATCTATTTGGCACCTTCATTAAGCTCTCCTACCATTTCTCATCATAGAATAGAGGAAATCCTTAACTCCTTTTTCATTTGTTTGTTTGTTTGCTTGTTTGTTTCAAATGTAATATTTTATTGAACAATTTTAAAAATCCCTGCTATTTCCCAATACTTTCCCTATATCAAAAAGCAGACCCTTTGTTGTTAAAAAAAAAAAAAGATAAATAAAACAAATCAATACTTTGCCCATGTGTGATGACATGAGCCTCCTTCTGGGCTTCACACCATCTCCTGACTCATCCTCATTCAATATTTATCATAGCGTCTATCTGAGTACTGATGTCTTTTGGTCTTTTCCCTGATTTCTCTGAGGTTCAATGCATTAATCTCAGAACCAGGGTGATTTGACTTCACATGGGACATTCTTGCAACTATACTGAGACAGATGACTTCCTAATTTCTTTCTACCACAAACAATGTTCTATTCATATTAATTATGGAACCATTTCTCCTCCCTTTTATCTCTTTGAGGTAAATGGCCAGTAGTGGTCAAAACACATAAACAGTTTAATCAGTTTTCAAGTATAGTTTTCTACACTAGCTGCATCAGTTCAAATGGAACTCCAATTGTTTGTGTATCTGCTTTCCTAAATCACTTCTGGTGTGGAAATAACCACTCTTTTTTCATCTTTGGCAGTCTGCTGCTAGCCCTTGATTTCCTCCAGTGCCAATGGAAAGTCTCCATTTGAGACAGTTTGACATATGACAGATTTCACTTGAATCCATCTGAAAGGCTTGTACAAACTATCTTCTCAAGGAAGCTTCACTTCCTAAGACTAGGATTCTTAGCAGAATCATAGATCTTTGAGCCCTAAGGGAAATCATGTCATTGTTCTGGATAACTTGCATATCAGACCCTTATCAGAATGCATATTTGATGTGAAGATCCCCCCCTCCCCCATCATCACCTGCCCTCATCCTTATCGAAATAATTGTGTTCCTGCAAAAACTGATCAGTTTGATATCATGAAGAGATCTCTTTTTAGTAACATAGATGTGAAAGATACTTAATCTGGTTATCTTCTGTGTTTCTGTGTGGTGAACTTTAACATTCAGTTTTCACCAGAAGAGTCTTGTATGCAGTAGTAGTAATATCACACAATGATCAACTGTAAATGGCTTAGCTATTGTCTGCAATACAATGATCCAAGACAATGTGAAGGGCTCATGATGAAAAATGCTGTCCACCTCAAGACAAATAAATAGTAGAGTCTGGATACAGAGCAAAGCAGGCCTTTTTAAACTTTCTTGATTTCTTTTTTCTTTTTAGTCTGTATTTTCTTTCACAACATGACTAATATGGAAATATTTTACATGACCACACATATATAAAGCTGTATCAAATGCTTGCCTTCTCTTTGGGTGGCAGTGGGGTGGGGAATGGGAGGAGGAGAGCATTTGGAAAGATACTTTTTAAAATTCAGATTTCATACCCATGCAACCCCATTGTGATATGGTCACTACTCTATTTAGCTTTTATAAGAGGCATTGTTAAATTTTTAAAATGCATATGAATAGAGCTTTTGCAACTTTTAACTTTTTAGAGTGGTTGATTTATGGGGAGAGGGATATTTTAATCTGGAGAATTTAGGGAGAGGGGGCCATGTACTAGAGAGGATTTATTTTCAGAGAGTGAGAAAAGTTTAGAAAATGGAAATGCAGGGGAGGCTAGGTAGCACAGTAAATAGAGCACTGGCCCTGGACTTAAAAGGAACCGAGTTCAAATCCAGCCTCAGACAATTAGGTTACTTGCCATGTGACCTTGGACAAGTCACCGAATCCCAATTGCCCTGACCTCCGCCCTCCAAAACAAAAAAGAAAGAAAATGGAAATTCTTCTGGGGGTGGTGGAGTTCACTGGGTTCAAACAGGATGGGGTGGGGATATGTTTGTTTTAAGTTTATTCTGTCAATGAAGACAGAACTGGCCTCTAACCTGGGAATGACCAGAGTCAAACAGAGGAGCTTAGAGACCAGAGAGGCAGGACACAAAGAGAAGTTTAATTACAAAGTCAAGAAAACAGCTTTCAAACAAGGACATGAGTGCCTAATGGGTGGGTCTCAAGACAGTGTGGGTAGATCTCAAATTTTATACGTATGGTTACATAGTGAGCTGTAGCCCTGACAATGAGGGGTAACAGTAACAAGGTGACAAGTTTGATTCATAGCAGAACTTCATGACCAGAGCATGAGTACTGCAGATGCTTGTATTGTGCTCAGAGACCACCTGATGCTGGTGGGAACCATTTCTGGGATTTTGCTATGACTGAGATCTTCCAGAAGGTGAGATCCTCCAGAGGGTGAACACAAAGGATTATTGGCATGCCAAGCTCAAGACACAGTCTGCTTGCTGGTCCTTAGCTCTGGAAAACAGTGTCTCCAATTATCTTGACAATGTCTTCTTGGGGATTTCTTATACTTAGATAAAGAAATCTGCCAAAAGGAGCAATGTCTTTCCCCAAGTACACATGAAGACAATTTTTAAGATCCATTTTTTGAGTCCCACTATTTTCTCCCTCTTTCCTTCATCTCTTCCCTCTCTAAGACAGTGAACAATTTGATATATCGTTTGTAGTGCAATCATGCAAAATGTATTGTGAAAGAAGAAATACACCAAAGGAAAAAAGACCACACACACACACACACACACACACACAGAGAAAACCATAAAAATTGATATGCTTTGATCTGCATTCAGATTCCATCAATTCTTTCCCTGGATGTGAATAGCATTTTTTATCATGTCTTTTGGAACTGTCTTGGATAATTGTATTGCAGAGAATAGCTAAGTCAGTCACAGCTGATCCTTGTACAATGTTGAAGTTACTATGAACAATGTTCTCCTGGTTCTGCTCCCTTCACTTTGTACAAGTCTTTCCAAGTTTTTCTAAAAGCATCCTGTCCATCTAAGAGCATCATGTTCATTATTACTTATAAGAAAATGGTAGTCCACTACTATCACATACCGCAACAAGTTAGCTGTTCCCCAAAGGATGGGCAATCCCTCCATTTCCAATTCTTTGCCACCACAAAAAGAATTGCTATAAATCGTTATTTGTATAAATGTACCCTTCCCCTGAATTCTACTTTTAATCTTTTTGGGATACAGACTTAATACTGCAAAGTAATATCAAGTTAAAGAAACGAAGGTTTATCCTCTTTTATCACAAGATAAAAATAAAATTGAAGTCAGGTTAATGGACATCATTACATTTCTTCTTCTCTCCACTCAGGTTTGGTTTCAAAATAGAACAATCAGACACTCCAAAGGACAAAAAAAGCAGGTGTCCAAGGCTTCCACCAGATCAACAAAATGGACGTGCCTAGAAAATGTATCACCAAATTTCTCTGAGCAACAACTTCCTTCCTGGGCAGGTTGGTCTAGCCAGGAAGCTGGACCAAGTAGTCAGTGCTCCTTTGAGAGGAATGTGGTTTCAACAATGGAGGTTCCTGTTTCCATGGAAATGGCATTTCCCAAACCAATCCTTTTCTCCCCTGCCAAACTATGGGACCATCATTTGAACTTCAACCTTCTGCCCTCCCTAGGTCAGTGTCCAAGGGAAGCTTCAGTCAGTGGGCATATTCCTAGGCCCTGCAGAAAACACAGGGGCCAGAGAATAATGGCTCATGTACCTTCTTTTGTGGAGGAATGAAGCTACGACTACAACAGCAGCAGCAAGAGCAGCAGAGATGGGTGATGGGCCAGTTGTACCTAGGGTATCACCCAATTCCTTTTCAGTATGTAGAGGAACCAGCACATCAACTGCAGCAGCCATACCCCCAGCAACCTCCTACATCCCAGGTACAAAATCTGACGGTGTACCAACATCAGTTACCACAGGAGTTTCAAGGTCAGACACAGCTACTACCCTTTGTGAAAGAGGAAGAGCAACCAAATGAATTGGACCCTTCTTTTAAACAGCAAGATCTGCATCCCAAGAGAACTGTTCAGCTAGGGTCTACAGTGTTTCTTCCTGATGAACATATGGAAGCCCCTCTTGGAGATCTGGAAACCCCTCTGGGAGATCTGGCAGCCCCTCAGGAAGATCTGGCTGCTTCCCAGGGACATCTGGCTACCCCCCCTGAAAGATCTAACTGTCCGCCTGAGAGAGCAGCCTGAGATACTAGATGCCAGTTCCACTGATCTCATGTTTCTAGATGCCTTATCCTTTATATTAAATGACATTTCTAAATAACATGAAGATCATGGATGTTGACTTATTCAAGGAAGGTGGATACATGGGATGTAGGTACTCTAAGAAAAATCCCTCTTATTGCTTTGTCTATTAAGGGTTATTGCATCCCAGAGGGCTTGAGCAGGTCCAAGACCAAGCTGAATTGTGAGAAGGGAATGTGATTCGTTTGGGTTTTCGGTGTTTAGTTGTTGTTCTGTGGGGTCTCTATTCATTTCAGAATTAATCTGCCACTTGAGGAGCAGAATTTAATACTAGTAAGAGGATTACTATCCCCTCAGTGTCCCCAGGAAACTCTGAGACCACAATTTCAGGGAACGTTCACTTGTCCCCCAGGAGCTCCTTCTACTTCAGGAAACACAAGTCTCCGGGTCTCCATTCCCAAACTATCCTCCATGTTTGAACCCTCACAAAAACCTGTCACATTTGAGAGGATTTAAGACCTCTGTATGAGACCATCTAGAGCTTCAGTACAGGGCACTGGGGGCTGCAATTAAGGCTTATCTATGTCCAATGAACCACTGGATCTTTCCCATGTCACCAGAAAATATCCCATAATTAGGGATATGAACCACTGTGCAAAGGAATTCCTGCATGACTTGCTGAACAAAGCAAGATTGTATGTGGGGAAAGAATATTGAGGGATACAAAGAGCTTCACCTGATTGGGGAACAACTGTCCTCAGGCCCTATAAAAGCAAGCTAAGCTAGATATATCCAGGACTGTCATCTCTTTTTTTGGGGTGGGGGGCTTTGTTTGTACAAAGACCTTAGACAATGACTTAATAGGCTTCTAATAAATCTTTCTTGCCTTAACCTGACCGTCTTCTTATCTATCTAAAAGATTTATTCCCTCAGACTTAGAGGAATGTATTAAAGAGATTTCTCTCCCTTAATGTGTACCTGTTATGGTGGCTGGTCACAGGTGGGCAGGACTTGGACTTATCTGGGTGAGCCTGACCCTGAATTTCTAGGCCCCAGATATTTCTTCTTTTCTGTCTTTCTTCACATGAACAAGTTAACCAAACCATGAGGTGAATGGTTTTAGCCTTTGGGGCTGCCTCATAAATTGAAGAGTCAGAGATCCCGGATTCTGACCATTCCTTAGCCAATAGGCAGTGGTCTCTGCAACAACTTTTCAGAGGAGATGATCCCATTTTCCTGAAGGGAAGATAATAAAAATCAAATGGATAAAAGTCCCAACCAACTCCTCCTGTAACTGGTGACAGATAATCTCCTGGTATATGGCAAGAGTCATCTGTGTTTCTTTAGGACAATGTAGCAATACTGAACCAATGGATAATTATGGAGGGCCTACCATGCACAAAGTCAGTGGTCTCTGGGAGTTTGTGATTCAACAACTCAGTCATCATTTGTGATGCCCTTTCTCTCTTCAGACCAAGCAAAGGAGAACCCATCCTAATGGATGTCAGTCCTGCAAGTACTTGAAGCCAGCTCTCATGGTGTCCCTCCCCCAAGTCTTCTCACTCTGTTAGACATTTAAAATTCTTTCAAACAATCTTTCTGGAGCTAAACCTTTCATTAGGAGAAATCTTCAATTTAATCCCCAAAGCGCTTATTAAGCACCTTTTACATCCCAGTCACCAGACTAAGGTTCTAGAGAGACAAAGACAAATAATGAAAATGGTTCCTGCTCCTTTGAAGTTCACATTCTCCTGAGGAAACCATTCAAGTGAGTCCAAGGCCCCTCATGACCTTAAATGCTCTTAGGCCCTAATCTCCCAGCACTGCTCTGTGGGGATAGGCTTTCTTTTGCCTGTGAAGTGGTCCCTGCTTTGGGTCCTGGAAGGTGTTTTTCTTGGGCTCTCATGAGAAATCAATTTCTTGTTGATTGGACCTCTATTTCCATAAAATAGGGGAGTGGAGAGTAAATGAGGAACTGGTAATGGTCAGGTCTGGATTTAATGCTGAGGGTATGAAGACAGTAATATGAAGTATCTGGAAAGTTAAGTTGGATGGAGCAAGATGGTGGAGAAGGGGAAAGGCCAGTTTGTATTTTACCTAAAAAACAGTGCAGGGTGTCTGAGGATTAAGGAACAAGGCAATGACATGATCTTAGAAGGATTCTTGGCTTAACTCTGTGGAAGATGGGTGGGAAAGAGAAATACAGGAAACAAGGAGATCCACTGGGAGGTCCTTATCATTTTCTAGGGAATTGTTGCTAAGTCCCTAAATAATTATATCCTTCTCTAAACCTATAATGGTACAAACTTGAAGAGATTCTTGTGGTTATTTTAAATGTGATTTACACTTGTGTAATAATGTTATTATCCATGTGCATGGGAGCACGCCTGTGTGCACAGACACACAGAGTGTCCTTGCATTTAGTACACACTTTCAAAATTATCAGTTAATCATTATATGGTGGATTAAATGGGGAGAAATTTTCTTGACTCCAAGGTATTTACATTTGCTTGAAAGTGGAGTGGTCAAAACTTCATTTATACAGCATCAGGTATGCCCTAGGCACCGTGCTAAGCAATTTTTACAATCCCGTTTGATCCTCAGAACAATCACATGGAGGTTGCTGCTATTATTATCTGCATTTTAAAACTGAGAAAACTGAGGCAAACAGAGGTTAAAACACTTGCCCAGGTTCACACAGTTAGTAAAAGTCAAGGGCTGAATTTGAACTCAGGTCTTCCTGACTCTAGACCCAGTGTTCTATCTACTTAGGAATATTAATACCATACTGCATCATTTAACAATTAGTATTATTCCATAATCCATACAGTTCATCTAACCCCGTTTTGTTTAATTCCATTTCTCAGCCTCCCTCAAAAGGTGCTATCTCATAGTCTGAACTAAAGGCATGGTGGAAGAATGTCATTGCTCCCTAACCAGTTTAAAGTGGGCCCTTGGCTTCAGATTGCATGCAAAAAGAACTAGCTTGGGCTGGGTCCATGCCCAGAGTATGGCTCTCCTGGCCTTAACTTTTCTCACTGAAGAAAAGCTGAAGGAATTCTTGTCTTTTGCCCAGAAGAGCCCTCCTTATTCTCCTTCCAGTCCTATAAAACAAAGCTTCAGAATTGCAGGGATTGGGACTAGATTTAGGAGTTCACTGATCTAAGAAACTCCCAGATGAGGAAGTTCCTTCTAACTAATAAGACAAATTAGTAAGCAGTGTGCACTTTACAGTTTGTCAGCTCTGAAGTTAAATGACCAAAGAGGTTATGCAGCTGCTGCAACTTGGAAAAATACCAGAGAGCTCACAGAAGTAGCAGCACCACAACAGCTAGCTCTGAGGAACAAAATAAACAACCAGCTTATAATAACCATTTGAGCTGGGTCCATCCCCAGAGTATGGCTTTCCTGGTGTGGTTTTCCTCCTCAAAGATGTGGGTGATTTTGTGTCTAAGAGAAAGGCTAAGGTGGTGGATTACCAATTCTGTTTGGGTGATTAGTTAAGGCATCTGAGTCTCATAAAGCAGTTAGGATTTCTTAAATTAAATTCCTTAAAGGGAAGGGATTGATCAGCCACACCTGAAAGCCAACTGGCTCTCCCCAGATGCAGCTGATCTAAAAGGCTTTTCTGTTAGCCAACCTCCCCCTTCCCCTTTCCAGGTCTCAGTAAATAGGGTCTTTTCAGTCCAGGTGTGGTTACTGACATAACTGAAGGGGAACAATCCAGTTCAGTTTATTAACAGTTATCTTGCCCGGAAATTTTGTCTCAGTCTACCTATGTTGTATTTTTACTGGCCATGCCATCAATCCAACAATGGAGAGATAAATACAAAGTAATATCAGAGGTTAGAGTGTCCTGCCATCTGAGGGGCATCAGCTAAGAGTCTTCAACTGTTTGAAACTGTCATTTGCAACTCAGACTTTTTCATTTTAATTTTTCCTGGATCAGCTCTTATCATCCAGCTTCCAGCTTCATAAAAGGATGCTTCAGAATTGTCAGGATATGCAAATACTTGAGTAGTTCTTTGTGATTTCTAGTTTTGGCTTCTTATAACCTCTATGTTACAGGGCTCATTTGGGTTGTTATTTCAGCCAAAGTCCACTGGACTTCCAATCCAGTCAGAAGGAGCTCAAAACAAACTTATAAAACTCATGAAAGTACCAAGATATATAAATGACAGATCCCCATAGGGATGGTAAAGTTTTTGGCTTACTGGGTGTATTAAAATCAATGTAAGTCCAACATAACTGGGAGTTTTCCTGAGGGCTTTCTGCCCCCACTTCCTTCCATTCTGCTGGGCAGTAACATCACTAACAGACAGTAGAATCTGGTTTGTGTCTATATTACATCTGTACATAATCTGTGCTTATTTGTTTGTTCCTCCATTTGTTTGTCACTCAGCAAGTCCAATAGATTGAAAAAACAACTCCCCTGTCTATATATATTTGAGACTTAGGAATGATTAGTAGACTTAGTTCTTTTCTCAGAAAGAGCTAATGCCCCTTTATCACAGCCCCAAGTAGGCTTGGTTGGCTGAAGGCCAGGGAGATGGATGGGTAAAATTCATTATTTGCATCATCTAAAAGAAATAAAAAAATAATCAAAAATTGCTAGGTCACTAGCCCTTGATCATTGGGAGAATTAGTTTCATTGGAAGGGAAAGATATAATTGTAATAGCTTTTATTTCCTAGAGGGAGCCCCTCCAGAAAGTAAAAGGAGGCTGGACTCAGAGGTTTTATTATTTGGTAGCTGAGGATGTGACCTGGGCATCTGTGAATGGCCTAGGAGAGGGCCCTTAATAGAAAGTAAAAGCAGGTGTGCTTCTTAGTCCCAGTGCAGTCTTGAAAAGTTATTTTGAAATTTGTCCAGACTAGGGGCTGCAAACATACTTCACTAAACCAGCTTTCAAAGGGAAGACCTGGTCTCTGACACAGAATATCTGTGTAACCCTGGCTAAGTCATTTCTCAAGGGTCTAAGCAACAGTTTAAGATAGCAAATGGGAAGGGGAAGATAAGGGTTGGGTAAGTACCAGTTTACAGAGGGAGCTTCCTCACTCAGGGATTTCTAATGCCAATGAAATCACAGGTCCAATTCTTATCACTAGGTTAAAGGTAAGCTCCTTCAGCAATAGGGACCGTTCCTTTAAGCCTCAGTACACCCAGCAAGTAGCCCAGGACCTGGCACCCAGTGAGCACTTTCTTAATGCTTGTTGACTGATTGACTGACTTCTATGTGTCTATACTAGGATTGGGGATCCAAGGACAAAACCAAAGTCTCCCTCCAGTAACTGCTTAGTATATACTTTCAATTTACTTGTGTAGAGTTCTTCTCTGGATTCTTCCAGTGGAATGGAACCTCCTGAAGGGCAGAGAGTTTCATTTTTTTCTTAGCATACACAAAAATGTGGACCAGCCCTTTGGCCTGTAAACCTTCATGAAAAAGTTTGGTTAAAAGAGACAAACAAATAGTGATATAGTTACAGCACTTTATTCCTTTAAAAACTGGCAGACTTGTACAAGGAGCCAAATTGAACACATCTGACTGATGAAGAAAAAAAAAGAGAGAGAAAGAGAACTTAAATACATTTTAGGACCATCCCAGGTCAGGGTGGCTGTGTCACACAAATTTATGATCCCTACAAATGTTTAATCATTGTGTAAGAAAAGAATTCTTTTAATTGAATACATGGTAAATACAATAAAATAAGAGAGTTGACAAAGTGTCAATTGGAATTATGATCCAGGATATCAGTATTTTCTTTACCATTAACATTCCACAACATAATATATGTCTAAAAAATATTAAGAAAAAATCCCATTACTCTAGTTAATGCCTTGAGTTAAGGATCTCATCCCTAAGGGCCATAAAGTAAGCCTCATCTGGTTTGTTGACATAAGGAGAGGTATTCTATGAGCTCAGTCAGAGAACAAAGACAAAGCAGGGTCTGTTTGGAATTTATGATCTCAGGATGCTCTGGAGTCGCTGATACAGGAAAAGGCCTTTTTAAAGTGAGGCAAAGCAGTCTGTGTGATTAATTCAGACTTTGGCCAAAATAATGATATTTAATGACTATCAGGTGATACTTATGAAACAAGTACTTAATTGTGTGTTGAATTGAATGGGGGTGGTGGTGGTGAAGAAATCTCTGGACCCAATTCTTTTGGGAGAGAGGGTGTCATGCCATGCACCAGCAGATTCCCAGAAGAATGCTACTGTGAACAGCTTTCAAGGTTCAGATTACACAGCAATAGTGAACACTCTATTGTATTACAAATCAAAGCAGACATTCAATCAATTCACAATACAATAATCAATCTTCCCCTCACGTGGCAATCATACATCAATCTTCCACTCGTGGGGCAACCATATATAAACTCTACCAATCACTAAACAACCACAGAAATCCTCCACCCCTTGGTATCCAGCAATCCTCAGTTTCATCCAAGGGGAGGCCTTTTCTTCATCTTGACTCTGGGTGATCTCTCTGATTCCTTGGATCCCCTTCCATGGTTCCAGCTCCCTCCTGAATCCACCAGTCACCTGGATTCAGAAGCGGACAGCTGTCAGGTTCTTGTCCAGTCCTCAGAGGTAGACAGCTCCCAAGTCCTTGTCCAGTCCTCAGTGCAATCCCTGGCACACACTGAAGTTTACAGGGTCCATCACATCTCAAATCCTTCACCATTTCTCTTGCTTGGAACTCAAGGATCATCCAGGCCACAAACAAAGTCTTATCCTGGTCATGCTTCTTCAGTCTTCCAGCAGTTCAGCTGGCCCTAGCACCCAGAAGGAATATTGGCCTTCTGTTTGGTCTTCACCAGATTCTGGTAACAGGAAAACTCCATCTCAGTTTCCAGATGCTGGGAGAGAAACTCTCTTCCTTTCCCTCTCCCTCTCCTTTTCCCTCTCTCTCTCCCTCTCCCTCTCCCTCTCCCTTTCCCTCTCCCTCTCTCTCTCCCTCTCCCTCTCCCTCTCCCACTGTTGTGCTCTCTCTCTCTCTCTCTCTCCCCCCCCTCTCTCTCAAACTCAAACTTCTGCAGCTCCCAGATGCGGAGACAATTCTGCTTCCTCCAACTGAAGCCACATTCCAATTCTCTCTCTCTCTCTCTCTCTCTCTCTCTCTCTCTCTCTCTCTCTCTCTCTCTCTGTCTCTCTCTCTCTCTCATTCTTCTTTATATACAGCACTGGCCTCCTGTCTCAGCCTATAGCCTTCTTCTACCAACAGGGGAGTTCATGCCTTCTCAACAGTGGACAGGACTCACACCTTCCATACTTAGCCCTAAGTCTGCTAAACTGATTGCTGTTACAGAGGGGAGGATAAAAGCACACTGATGAAGAAATAGAAAGCTCAGGAGAAAATAAAGGAAGGTGAGGCTCCTGTTGGATATCACTTGGCCAAGAAGAGAAAGAGGAAAAGAATTATCTCACAGAAGAAGGCTGTGTCCTCAGTGCCATTTGGACAGTATCTTTGGAGTCTCTTCAAGGAAGGTGGACCCCAACCTACCTCCAGGGGACAAGAAGCCTTCTTCTCACGATGAGATATCTTTGTTCCCATTTGTCCTATGGGATTGTTTGCATGGGGTCAGGATGATGTTTCCAGAGTTGAAATGAATGTGTTTATGCAGCATTTCTTCAACTGGGGCAATTGTTTCCTGGTGCTTTTAAGAAGTTTTTTTTTTTACTAGTTCAAAATTCCCCCACTTTCTGTTCAAATACTTGGGGCCTTTACTTTGGTCCTTAAAAAATGATCATTGATGGACAATGCCTTCGACATCCTGAGAAAGACCTGCAGAGTCTGAATGCACATGGAAGCAGACTATTTGCTCTGCTTTTCTTTTGTGGTTTTGCTTTGGTTCTTCTTTCTTGTGCTTCTTCCCATAAGTTCTAACTCTTCTTTAAAACATGACCAATAGGAAAATATGTCTAATATGAATGTGTAAGAAGAGCCTGTATCTTGTTCAGCCATTCCCCAACTGATGGGTATCTCCTAAGTTTCCAGTTTTTTGCCACCACAAAGAGAGCTGCAATAAATATTTTTGTACATATGGATCCTTTTCCCACTTCTATCATCTCTTTGGGATACAACCCCAAAAGTGGTATTACTGGGTCGAATGGTATGCAATTATT
>CM053598.1:48880960-48926911 GCA_028646575.1 Pseudocheirus occidentalis | reverse complement strand
TTGCATTTTATAATGCTTTCCAAATCTTCTTTGGTCATAAAGTCTTCCCTGCACCATAAATCTGACAGGTAAACTATTCCTTGCTTCTCCAGATTATTTACAGTATCAGCCTTTATATCTAGATCATGTATCCATTCAGACGGCCTTATTCTTCTTAATGAAGTTGGCCATGGGGTCACCCTCTCTCACCTGCTCTCTGAGCATCTGATCCAGGTCCTTATCATTGATGTACCTGGCAAATGGCTTCTGCATGTCCTTTACTGCATCCTCCAAGTCCTGTTGCTGCTACCTGCTCTTGGCAAGGCTCTTTCCCCACTGAGCATACTGGTCATTTTTCTCTGACTCCTCCTCTTCTTTTCTCCTTTGCTCTAAATGTTCCAGCTTCAGGTCCCTTTATTGGCCCAACTTATCTTGAAAAATGGTTTCAGCATTTTGGAATCCAAATTCTAAGTGTTTGGTTTCTTGATCCTGCCTCCTGAGCTCCAGCTGCTCTCTCCTCACATAAGGCACCAACCCAGTTTTGGTCCCAGAAGACATCTGTCTGGCCTTTGCTCCAGGAGCCTGGCTCCTTTGGGGTGGAGAGAGGTCTGAATCAGAAGAGCTGGTTTTCTGCTTCCTTCTTAGAAGGGAGAGGTCTGAATCAGTCTCCTTTCTACTTGTTCCATGGCCTTGTCAGGTCTGAATCAGAAGGCTGACTGCTGGTTGCTCTTCCCAGGAAGAGAACAATCTACATCATGCCTTTAGTGTTTTTTGCTGGAGGTGGTCAAATGGAATTTCCTATGTCTAGGAGAAGAGTCTCTGGAGTTATGGTATTGTTTCCGTGGCCAAGAAGAGGAAGATGATCGATTTTTATATTGAGAAGATTCAACCCGTGTCTATTGCCCTCCTTCAGACCAAGAAAGTACTTAGCAAAGGTTTTTCTAGTCAGTGAATGTCAAACCTCAGGAGCTAAATCTGGGAGTTTAGGATGGATCCTCCTGCGGGCTAAGGATTCTGGGAAGTTGTGATGGGTCCTCCTGGGAGGTGTGGGTTGTGGGGAGTCCTGAAGGACCCTCCTGGGACTTAAGGAATCTGTGGAGTTGTGACCGGTCCTCCTTGGAAGTGAGGAGTCTGGGGAGTTGCGCTGGGTTCTCCTCGGAGGTGGGATGTCTGGGGAGTCTTGACGGGCCCTCCTGGGTGGGGATGGGTCTGACTTTTGCTCTCCTACTACCTTCCATTTTTTCCCGGTCTCGAATGCCCCATTTGCTTCACTTCTTCTGGTCGTTCATCCATGAATTGTGCCACCACAGGCAAATCTCCTTCGTCTTCCTTTTCTTCTTTTTCTGACTAGGTAGAAATCTCTGTCCAGCTCACGTCGTCGTCCACGATCCTCAGTCCTTTGCCTCCGGCCCCAGTCGCTTTCTGCCGCTTCTTGAGGCGCCTAAAACTAGCCTTGTACCCGGACCCCGCATTGAGCGGGGTAGACAAGTAACGCTTCAGATACAGCCTTGGGGACCCGCAGGGCAACCGCCATGGCAGGGGAGGGAGAGAAGAGACCCTGCGATGGTTTTTAAATGAACGTTTGCAGCTTCACTCAAGCTCCATCAGGGAGGCAGTTATTGCCCAGGGCAAGACACAGAACTCAACCCTAGGGATAGATAGCACACTCCGCCAAAAGTCCCCGCACCCTCAATATGTTCTTTCTTTTCAGAGTTTGCCTTCCCCACATTTCTATAGGAAAACTGCCTCCTAAAGAGGGTGGGGCCTCGGGAAAAGGAGGCGTGAACTCAGAGGTCAATTGCAATTCTTCGCTCCCCTTCCCTCTCCTCCTCCCCCCACTGACACATCAGTGTGCTAGAAGAAAAAGTTGACATTGAATAAGAGAACCTAAAGAAGCCTGGGAACAGGAAGGTTATAACAACCTAACACCAGAGAGGGCCAAGAAGCTGCTAACTTGTGAGTTGGAATGAATTTCATCTGAGACTTCCCTAGATCAGTGAGTTCACAAGTCCAGTCCCAACCCTACGGTTCTGAAGCCTTGATTTACAGAGCTGGCAGCTGAAGGTAGAGGGCTGGTGTCGGAAAAAAGAAAAGGCTTCCTTCAGTTTCAGTGTCACCAGATCCCGAGCTGATGGCCCAAAGATGGCCAGGCACTCTTCCTCCTGAATGTCTTCCTTTGTTCTCTTTGTGTTTTCTCCTAACTCATCCCCCCCCCCCCAAGAGAAGGTGAATAACCTTGGCTTTTGTTCCCAATTCAATTAAATATAAATACACAATACTTAAGTGACTGGGTTTGGGGGGGGCGGGAATGTTTAAGTGTAAATTTAGAAACATTGCCCTGTACTAAGCAGATCTCTGTTCAAGGTGTCATCTGATTTCCCAGGGGGATCAGCCAAACGTCCCTGAAGGCATAACCTTGGGGGAGAGGGGGTGGGTAGGTAGAGATGTCCAGCAGGAAAAAGCAAGGTAAATCCAAGCCCAACAATCCTCCAGGATACTTCCAGGTAATGAAGGTCTTGTTGCTTAAAAGAACAGAATGATTCACATGAATGCTCTGCCTCCTTCATAAGGCACTTGATGAGTTCATCCAGGAGGATAGATGCTGTAGAGATGAGGTCCAGTAACATCTCCTAAAACCAAGGCTGCAGCAGTGTAACCTTGACACCTAAAAAGCATCTGTTGAAGCATTTCATTAGCTGTTATAGCTCTGGGTAGACATCTGGTAGAAAGTTGTAACCAGCACTGGCAGCACCAACGGAAATGTAGGAGCCTGAACAAGGAGTCCATGGGCCAGGCAGAGATTGTGTTCATATGTTTATTGCATGCCAAGCAAATCTCAAGTAAGCATGTGAGGGTTCAGGTTTATATACTACAGCTAAAGCACTTACTTCATACGTTCTCTCTGGAAACTTCATGTTGTTTGCTACGTGAGACTCCTAGCTTACATCTTTTAGAAGGCCATTTCCTTGGGACAGGTTCCTGCTTTCTTGTCTCATGCATCACTACTTTATCTATATCACTCAAGAGGCCAGGGTTTCAGGGATGGTTAGAATGTTCCAAGCCTCCCTTGCATGGGGGTGGGAGGTGGGGGTTGACTAAGGGTGGTGAGTCAGCATCCTGAGATACTGGGCCCAGGTGAGTGGAAACAGGCTCAAGGGGGTCCTTGGCCTGGATTCACACCCATGGCAGACCCCTTAGAGCTAACCCTTGACATTGCCCACTACACAAAAGGATGGAGCTCCAGGTTGGAAGCGATCAGCTGACTTGTCTTGTCAGCCTCTGCTGCAGTCCCAGCACCCCAGCAATAAATATGAGGAAATAGGAAATGTATTTTTGAACAGTTCTTATCAGCAACAACCATTCGGGCTGTGGCTCTTGTATCTGTCCCAAGCACTATGGCACCCTGGCATACCCCTCCAGAAATAGTAGTGCCTGTTTTCTGAGCTATTGGAGGTTTATATCCCTTTTCACAAACTCAGCTTCAAGGATGGCCTTTCTGAGGCAGTTATTGAAAGAGAATCCACCACCTTGAGCCTGGCACATGGAGACAGCCTTCATCTTTCTCTGGGCAGCACTTTCCAGGCACAGCAGGACCTAGGGAGCCTACTGAGAATTTTTAACATATTATCTTATTTAATCATCACAAAATGTGGCATTTGAGGAAATGAAGGCCCAAAGAAGACAGGCCACCGGCTAATTTGGTCACTTTGGTACATGGCTGCTTTCTCTTCCTGCTCTCCCACCACTATTGCTAATTCCCCAGTGCTCTGCATTGCTAAGGAAAGACAGCATTTTTCTGGAAAGTCACAGCCAAGTAGATGGAGGAGCTCTCTTTTCCAGTCCAGGCCTTACACAGCAGATGTAAAAGGACTGGCACTTTGTTGGTATTTCTTGAAATTAGACCATTTAAGTGCCTCCTCTGTGTCAGTCATTTTGCTCAGTACTTGAGAGAAAGAGAGAGAGAGAGAGAGAGAGAGAGAGAGAGAGAGAGAGAGAGAGAGAGAGAGAGAGAGAGAGAAAGAGAAGGGGGGGGGGGGTAAACCAGGCCCTGCCCTGAGGGACCTTATATTGCACTAGGGAGACAACTTGGACACAAAAACACATGACATAGCAAGGCAAGGTCTTCCCAGGGAAAGATGAGCAGATGACACCTGGGGCAGAAGGGCTCAGAAATGCCTCTTAGGAGGGGACATCAAAGTGAGCTTGAAAGAAAGCTAGGAGGGCAACAAGGAAAACCTCTGGCTTATTTACAATACTTACAAAGATTTACAATTTCCATTTCCTCAGCAATTCAATTAACTAAGCCTCTACTACCCACAACAGACTGAAAGATAAAAGGGCAGGGATTGGCTGGTGAGAAATGAAAAGGTGGGGTTTTTTTCATGTGTGTGTCTCCTTGGGTTTCTTTTTAATTGGATGAAGAAACCTGCCCCAAAGAGAAACGTCTCATCACCTTTTCCAGTCAAAAGCAATAACAGTTTAAAGTAACAGGAATTTCCTCTTTTTATGACAAGGAAAAAGTAAAATTAAGTTCAAGCTCACAGACATCATTATATTTCCTCTTCTCTCCACTTAGGTTTGGTTTGAGAAGAAGAGGCGGACAACAGCAAAACGGCATTCCAGGCCTCCACCTGCTCAAGAAAACAGATGGGAGAGGAAAATGCAGCTGCAGGTGAGATTGTAGAAAAGAATGGGCTTTCACCAGCAGACACATCCAGGGCTCCATCCTAGCCAGGTGAGCCTGATCAGGAAGCTGGCCCAAGGTCCAAGTGCCCCACAGGGAGGAGGAGTGCAGCTGCAACCTATGGAGGTGGCACTTCCCAAAGCAGTCACTTTGACTCCTCCCAAGCACCAGATTGTCAGCACCTCTCTATCCTAGTGTGATCCCCAGGCCAATGTCCCAGGGAAACTCCAGCCAGTGTGCATCTTGCTGAGTCCAGCAGGGCACAAAAGGGCCAGAGAACTGTGGCCCACACACCTCCTTTTATGGAGGAGTGAAGCCACCACTGCAGGATCAGGAGCAAGACAGCACAATGAGACAGTTGTACTCAAATCATCAACCACTGCCTTTTCAGGGTACATACCTGCCCCCCTTAGCCACAGCCCTCCCACCCACAGCAGCCCCCAATCCTGCTGCCTTCTGTGCCCCATATCCCTTCCTCCAAGGTCCAGCAGCTCATCTGTTCTCCGCATCAGTCACAAAAGGCACATCAAAGCCAAATACATCCATGGCTTGAGGTAGAAGAGCAACCATGGAAATTGTGGCCTTCTTTTAACCAGAAAGGACAATTGCAGCCCAGTAATCTATCCAAGGTTGGACTTGGATGTATATTACTATTGCCTGATGAAGATATGACTGACACCTTGGGAGATCTTTCTTCTGCCCAAAAACATCTGGATGCCCCCCCCACCAAGATATCTCACTCCTTCCCAGGGACATCTGGATGCCTACCTGGGAAGACTAACCGCCCAGCAAAGCCAACTAGGTGCACAGCTGGGAAATCTGACTGCCCCCCCTCATGGCCATTTGCCTGCCCCCCAGGGATATCTGGGTGACTACCTAGGAGATCTGACTGTCCAGCAGGACTATCTGGCAACTTCCCAGGGACATCCAGATCTCCCCCTGGAAGATCTGGTTGATCACTTGGGACATTTGAGATGAGACACCACATCCCAAAATCCGCAAGTGAATGGTTTAGATGACTTTATTGGTTGTGCTAAAAGATCAGTTTTCAGATAATTGGAGAAATTGGGATCCTTTACTGTCAAGTAAG
Organism: Pseudocheirus occidentalis; assembly: GCA_028646575.1. Lineage (NCBI taxonomy): Eukaryota > Metazoa > Chordata > Mammalia > Diprotodontia > Pseudocheiridae > Pseudocheirus > Pseudocheirus occidentalis. Next base: position 48,921,158 of record CM053598.1, on the reverse strand, counting down.
AGTCTTCATAATAAAATCTTCATTTTCCTTGTTTTCATTTGTAATAGCTAACATGTATATAGGGTTTACTCTGTTACAGGTCTTGAGCTAAGAACTTTATCATTATGATTTGACAGTGCCTAGCTGACCAGTCTAGATGGCTAACTTGTTGTACTAAGCCATGAATTATCAAATAGCTTGAGAAGCTGAGATCCTTCATTTAACAGTCACCATAATATAATCCATCTTCCTTATCAGTAATAGTCCCAGCTAACACTTAAAGGCTTGCTCTTTGCCAGGTCCTGCACTAAGCACTTTACAATGATGATCTCATTTGATTCCCTTCTGTGGAGGTAAGAGCAAATCTTATCCTCATTTTTACACATAAGGAAATTGAGGCAAGCAGAGGGTAAATGACTTTTCCAGCATCACGCATTAAGTATAGAAGGTCATATCTGAACCGGGGACTTACTGATTCCAGGTCCAGGACTGTAACTATTGAGCCAGCTATCCCTCTTTTAAGATGGAAGTGCAGTACATGTGTGCTTTGGACATTTCCAAAGCCAAGCTGAGTGGTGGGATAGGATTTTGATTTGGTGTTTTGCTTGTTTACTTTCTGTTCCATAGGAGCAATATTCATTTCAAGGTAAGGCTGGGCCTTCAGCAAACAAAAAAGCCCCCAAAGGTTATTACCCTCAGGAGCCCCGGACAACTCTCTTAAGACCCAGCTTTGGAGAAGATGCTGACCTGCTTTTGGAAGAGGGAGTTCCCCAGAAGCATCCATTCATCCACAAATAAAATGTCAGAGTGGGGATCATCTCTTAATTACCTAGAGTGAAGGGCTCTATCAGGGCACTGAGAGAGATAAAGAGAGAATATGAAGAATATGTGCGTGTGAGGAAAAAATAGTTATGTTTAAAATAAAAAATAGAGAGGTTGGTACAGAAAATTCCTGAGCAATTTGGACTGGACTATCCTCCAGGTCTGAGACTCTAAGTCCCCTCCTCCCCCCAAAGAAAAACCTGCTAGAAAACCAACCTGGACAATGAGAGCTGCTCTCACACCATCACTCTGGGATGCTGGGGAGGGTCTAAGACGTAAGTTAAGACTCGTTGCAGGCCATGGCTAATGGGGAAATCTTTTGACCTCTTGGTCTATACAAGCTATATTAAATTACTCGCCTTCTCAAGGATGGCGGAGAGATGAGGGAGAAGGACAATTTGGAACTCATTTTTTTTCATTTTATTTATGTATTTGCTTTGCTTTTTATGTCAATCAATAAACTTTTATTAAGGTTTAATATGTGTCAAGCATTATCTCAGTATGTTTATTGTTTATTGATCTTAAAAAGCATTTGATTCAGTAAAGCAAAACTTGCCAACAAAGTGTATCTTATGCACATGTCAGGAACTATACAAGATTTCCTTTTTTTTTTCTTTTCACTTTTTGGAGGGCAATGGGGGTTAAGTGACTTGCCCAAAGTTACATGGCTAGTAAGTGTGTCAAATGTCTGAGGCTGGATTTGAGCTCAGGTCCTCCTCACTCCAGGGTCCGTGCTGTATTCACTGAGCCACCTAGCTGCCCCTACAAGATTTCTTGAAAAAAAGAATTATGTTGTTTCAAAGGTGAGAGACAAATTCTGATTAAGGGATCAAATGTTATCTTAGAGAGAACTGAGGAGCCTCACTACGACTATTGCCATTGCTGAGAATTTTTTTACTATTGCTGCTAGGAAAATTTTTTGAAATGTCTTTTATCTTTATGGGAATTTGTTGCACAAGGCAGTAATTTGGCAATTAGAGCCGGAACTGTCCAAATTATATAGTAACTCCACTATTTAGTTACTGATTTTCACAGGTGTTGATTTGAATGCATTTCCACTTGGCCACAAATTCGTTGTGCTAATCAAGTGGGTTGCTCAGGTTGTGACTCATTCAGACCACACCTGGTCAGCCTAGAAAATAATTAGCAATGCGCTCCAAAGCAAGTCTTCATTCCAAATCCAATGGCAAAAGCTCAAACTTGTGCCTTCATATTTTCATTTTCTGTCTCTCCATTAGGTGAAACATCCTAGGGAAGCACTATGAGAAAAAGAAACTTTTACAGTATCCCATGGAGAGTGGATGATAATATTTGCTTCACTTTTTAAAACATTCCAGAAAGTTATGGCACACACATCTTCTTCTATGGAGGAGTGACATCACCACTGCATGATCAAGAACAAGGCAGGGCAATGAGACAGTGGTGTTCACACAATCACATACTGCCTGCCTTTTCAGTTTGCACAGGAGCCCCCACCTCTGGTGCAGCAGCTCCACCCCCAGAAGCCACCAGCCTTGCTCCCCTCATTCACTTTTGTCAGATTTTGAATTTGAAATGTTTTTCTCCCTTTCCCCAACTTCCTCCTTAACACGGCAAACAATCTGATATAGGTTATGCATATACAACATATCAAACTTATTTCCACGGTAGTCACATTATGAAGAAAGAATCAGAGTAAATGGGAAAAATCAGGAGAAAGAAAAACAAAAACAGAAAAAAGTAAAATAGTATGCTTCGATCTGCATTCACACTCTATAGTTCTTTCTCTTGATATGGATAACATTACTTGGCTTTTCTCTGCAATACAATGATCTCAAACAATTCCAAAAGAGAAAAGTCTTTTGGAATTGTTTGAGATCATTGTATTGCAGAGAAAAGCCAAGTCTATCAAAAACTGATTATTCTCCAATGTTGCTTTTACTGTGTACCACTTTTCTCAGAGATTATTCAGATGGGGAAACTGAGGCTCAGAGGAGTTCAATGACTTGCCCTTGGTCACACAGCTAGTAAGAACCAGGGTCTTCTTGATACTATATTCAGCCCTCTATTCACTGCCACAGGGCCAGGTGTGCTATCTGAGGAGCTCAGTGTTACATGCTATTATAAAATGGTGCTTCACAACTCAGGTGCCTAGGACCTTCAACAAACAGCCGCAGACATTTATTCATCTCTATCACGTGCAAAACTCTGCTAAATGTGGAGAGTGTCCCAGGCATTAAATGAAAACCACAAATACTGTCTTTTTTTTTTTTTGGTTTTTGGATGGGGGAGGGGAGGGCAATTGGGGTTAAGTGACTTGCCCAAAGTCACATGGCAAATAAGTGCTAAGTGTCAGAGGTCATATTTGAACTCGAGTCCTCCTGACTCCAGGGTCAGTGCTCTATTCCCTGGGCCACCTAGCTGCCGCTGACAATGGGGAGGGTGTTTCAGGAACCCCAGTAACCAGAGTCCCTTGGTGGGCAGTCTGGAATGAATTCACAGGCTCAAGCATTCTTTAAGCCAGGTTGATTTAAGTTTCTTGTTATGCTTTATAGCATGCAAGAGTTCTTAGGGAACCTACAACCTTAAAGGGATAGAGTTATGATTTTTAAAGGACAACTGTAGTAAATGAGACTTCTAACTAGTTGAGTCACGGAGGGATTAAGGAGGAGTTAAGGAGTGGTCAGTGATTAAAGTAGCATGCATTTATAACATCTACTGTTCAGGTGTATTACCCATAATGCACTGAGAAATAGCCCAAGGAGGGGGCTGCCTGGAGATGTAGTTTTAGGCTTGAAATGTCACCAAGTCAGCTAGAAGTCAGGGCTGACTTTGAAGTGCCCAGTCTGCTACTCATCAATGTCATGATTAGCAAGATGGATGACGGGGACCCAAGCTAACCAGGGATTCAGGATGTATATAATGGGCTAAATAGTATACATATGATTGAGTCTAGGAGATATACATGCATACATACATACGTACGTACATACATATATATGTATATATTTGATAGATACCCGTACACAGCTGCTTCAGGCAGTACACAGATGGGTCAAACTACTAAATTCTGTAAGTGCAGCTGACCACTGTAACAGGAAGAGAGAAGTATTTTGTCAGGGCATGCTGCCCTTGAGCTAGAGAAGCTGTCTGAGACAGTGTTCTGAGGTTAGGGAGATTTGGGAACTGGATGTGATTTTACAAACTGGGGTTCAAGCACAGCCACCCAAGTACCCCATCACCACAAGTCCTTTCAAGGAGCTTAGGTTCCAGGGCAGGAAATGAGACTGACGGGCAAACGGATAATTCCAAGATGTGGGCAAACAAAATTAGGCGTTGGAATGGTTATGGAATTAGGTGCCTTAATCAGTAGCCAGTTTGGACAATGTACTTTTTTTCAAAGCAAAAACTTGAATGGGAGATGCTCTGAAGGCAATTGACAACAAGATAGGACAGAAGATGCCAGGGCTTCACTTCCCTTTTTTGTGTTCCCTGAGGCCCATCCCCTCCCCTTTCAGGTCCTCAGTCTCTCCAACTGTAAGGTGAGGTTTGTGGTGGGATGGGATAGTGAGGAGAAGGGGCAGGGCCTTACAGAGGTGACCTCTTTGAATTGGGGGTACTCTAAGCAGCTTGTTGAGTTGAGTTGGATGAGTGGTACCTGAAATGAATGATGGAGGCTGGAGGCTGACACTTTCAAACTGAAAAATGGAGCCCTTTGGAGCTGATGATGCAGTCTTTTGAAACCTGCATTTGTGTTGGCCAAGCTGGGGGCTGCCAGCAGGGTCAGCTAAGCCAGCCCTCAAAAAGAAGGCCTGGTCTCTGACACAGAGTAAATCCTGACCCTGGCTCAATCATCTCTCAGGACTCTGAACAATAATATAAGATAGGAAATATGGGAGAGAGGGGAAGGGAGGCATCAATTTGCATTGACAGGGGGCTCTTGGTCACCCAGGAGTTCCTGATGCCAGTGAAATGAAAGACCCCATCCTGATCATTAGCTTAAAGGTGACCCCCTTCAGCAACAAGGATCATTCCTCCAGCACAAAAGTCATTCTTTATACCCTCAGCAGTTAGTGCACAGCCTGGCACAAAATGTTTGTTGACTGACTACTATGTTCCTGTACTAGGATTGGGGAGAGTGGGGGATTAAAGGACAAAACCCAAATCTGTTTCTTATAATTGCTTACTATACACTTTGTGTTTACTTGTACTGAAATTGTGTCACCCTCTCCTCTCATTCCTTGCTCCCAATTGAATGGAACCACCTGGAGGGCATGAAGTTTAATTTATGGGCACAAAGAAAAGTCCCTTAACCTTGCAAATACTAATGAAACAGCCACTTAAGAAGAGGATTCTGGGAAGGAAGGAGAGTAGGTCAGAAAATTCTCAGCTCTCCAAATTTCCTGCACAAAGAAAGACAGAGCATTGCCTCAGAGCAGGGGAAATAAACTTGGAGTAACACAGTTGCCCTCCTAAGACAATTTGAGAAGCTCCCAGGAAATACCCCACTTCGTGGGGCAGACAATCAGCCTGAGTGAAGTGCAAAGACTTCCAGGATGACTGCAGAATTGACAAACAATAATCCATCAGGGCAGCTAGATGTACTGGCAGACTTAGTCTGAGAAATTTCCATTTTGCAGAGAATGAGAGATGAAGTAAAATCCTAAAGGCTCAGTTGTGTGTGTGGTTTGTCATTTGTTCTGGAAGAGGACCATGACATCAGGGAGATGATGACATGGCTTGGAACTGACTTTGATTTGAGGGAGGGAGGGCTGTGCAAAGTCACCAGCCTCACTTTCTCTTCCAGAGTCAGCAGGGTCCAGTGGCCAGATTTTGATCAGGACAACTGGAGAAGACCCAGGATGCAGTGAGAGACATGGGCCCTTTTAAACTAAGGTCTTTCTAGGTTCTCACTTTGAGTGAGGCAATGCCCACTCAGTGAATAGGCCTATTTAAGAAGAAAGTCAAGGGATGTGCCCTTTGGTGGAAAAAAGTCAAACCCGGAGGGTAAGACCCTAGGGTTCCTGGCCAAAAGATTGAAGGAGCTTCCATTGTCCAGGAAGGCCAAGCAGAGGTGTGATGACCACAGTTGTCCCAGAGTGTGGCTACAGGGAGAAAGAGTTAGCACCCACCCAGTGAATGCAATAGCAAGGCCTGAGGACCCTGTTGACTGTGTATACTCACAGGGGAGCAGAGTCCCTGGTTTCAGTTCCAGGGCAGAGAGGACAGTTATAGTTTGCAGCCACTGAATGAATCTCAGGGAACAAAATCACTTGCAGGACAGTGAGGCTGGGGGTCCTAGCCATGGCTGAGGAGTGGAGAGGCGACCCCAAGGTTGAGTACCAAGACAGACCTCAGAAAACAACTGTAAGAAGGACCTGAGGCTTGGAGTATCATTCTTGTAATGGTAATGGAATTTAAAGATCCCCCTGTATTGGCCTGGTTTTCAAGTTGACTGTTGAAACACAGAGTTTGTGAATACCACTTTGTGTGATAGACTTGTTGATGTAAAGAGAGGGGGCTTAACTGGGAACAGCTGGTGCAATGGATTTAGAGAGAGGCAGGAGCAGAGAGAAGGCCCAAACAGAGAGAGGCCAGAAGGACTTTTGGGGAGCAGTATCGTGGAGGCAGAGAGGAGAATTTCCAGGGGCCAGAATTGCTCAGAGACTGCTGAGGGCCAGTTGGACTTTTGAGAACTGCCACCCAGAGCTGCTTTGGACTAAGGAGGCATGGCTGTGATGCCAGTATTTTGTCTGTCTGTTATGCCAGTATTTTGTCTGTCTGTTTTGATATTGTTCTGCCAGACTTGTCTGCTGGTGAAGGATGGTGCTGTTGTTACAGAGGTCCTGGAAACTTGCTGTTCATTCAGAAACCCTGAAGAAGGAATTTCTTGTTGTGTGTGTACAGAAATCCTGTAAGAGTCTTTTGCTGATGTTTTTGGGAATTCTGGGACTGTTCTGCAGGCAGAGAATGAATCGATGAGGACACTGGCAATGTATATTGTGGTTTTGTTAAGCTTTGTCTCCCCAGGAACAGAGACTGCTGAGAACTTGCCTCCTGTCAAGATGAAGAAAAGACCTCTCCTTGGGTATTAAATGCTGACATGATATCTTAACCTTGTTGTAGCTTAAGGGTGGATGGCCTTTTATGCTCTCCTACCCCTTTTGAAAAAGTGCTTGGCATTAATATATGGCACTGTAATTCACTTGTGATCCAGGGGTAGGAAACTTTTGACCTTTTTAAATTCACTGTGACTGAACAAATGAATGTACTTTGTTTATGATTGGAAACTAATCTCCATTTGAGAAAAGAGACTTTGACTGACTAAATGAATGTACTGCCCAGGGCTGGGCTACTTTGAACTTGCTACATGAATGAGTTACACTGTATTATGGTTTTCTCAGTTCTGTGAAATGTTTTTGCTTTAAATTTTCACTGAACAAAATAGAGTTACTATGCTGGTTGGTATTCTGAACCTTGGAAGTTGCCTTTGCTTGGCATTATGATTCCCCACACCTTGGGACCACAACATGATTATATTAATAGCTGCTAAAAACAAAACAAAACAAAACAATGAAATTAGTAAAGAAAGGAGAAAGAACCCAGCCATATATAGTTACTATTGGGATAGAAAAGATCTTGGTACATTTTAGAGGAAGAAAACAACTACAACTTTTTCTAGCAGAAATGTCAAATGGTCCCAAGCACAAAAGGAGTTGTTGAGAGAACTTGAAAATGATGGTAAAATCAAATAAGACAGATTGGGGAAAAAATTAGAGAAAAAAACTAAGAGCAATCCAAGAAAATCAAGACAATTATGAAAAGAAAGTCAACCAACTTGAAATAGAAAATTAAAAACTTAAGGAAGAGAATAATTCCATGAAAACTAGAATTCAGCAAGGGGAAACTAATGATATACTAATACACCAAAAAATCATAAAAGAAAAATCAAATGTATGAAAAAAATAGACGAGAAAGAGAAACATCTCATCAGTAAAACAACTGATAGGGAGAACAGATTAAAGAGAAATAATAAAAGAAGAGTCAGAATATTTGAAAATTACCATAGAAAAGAATCTTGCAATATTACAAGGAATTATCAAGAAAAATTTCCCTGAATATCAATAAGAAAAAGGCAAAGTAGAAATAGAAAAAAATTCCACCAAACACCCCCAGAAAGAGATTTAAGGAGGAAAACTTATAGAAAAAATTTTAAAACTCTTTTGGGATGCAGATTTAGTAGTGCTGCTGCTAGGTCAAAGGGTAGGCATGGTTTTATAGCCTATTGGGCAGAGTAGAATAGTTGAATCAGTTCAAAACCCCACCAACAATGCATTAATGTCTCATTTTTCCCATATCCTCTCCATCATTGGTCATTTTTTTCCTGTCCTATATACCAATCTAATATGTATGAAATAGTAGCTCAGAATTGTTTTAATTTTCATTTCTCCTATCAATAGTGCATGAGAACTTTTTTTCATATGGTTATAGTTATTTTTGATTGCTTCATATGAAAACTGTTCTTACCTTGGTGGCATTTATCAATTGAGGAATGACTCTTATTTTTATAAATTTGTCTCAGTTCTCTTTATGTTTGATAAATGAGGCCTTTATCAGGAAAACTTGCTTCAGTTATTTTTCACAGTTACTGTTGTTAACAGCATTTCTCTTGATCCTATCCCACCCCCCAATTTATTCCTTTCTCTCTCTCTTTTCACCCTGTCCTGCCTCAAAAGCATTTTCCTTCTGACTACTCCACCAACTCTCTTTTACTGCCACCCCTCTTCCCTCATTCCATTGTATTCCTACTTTCTTATAGGATAAGACATATTTCTATTCCCAAATGAACATGTATGTTATTCCCTCTTTGAGCCAATTCTGGTAAGAATAAGGTTCCTTCACTCCCCCTTTTCCTACTCCACTATAAAAGATTTCTCTTACCTCTTTTATGCGAGATAATTTACTCCCTTCTCCAACTCCCTTTCTGTTTCTCCCAGTACATTCTTCTCTCAGTCCTTCATTTTATTTTTTTAGATATTCTCCCTTCATATCCATGCCTTCTGTCTATATATACTCATGGGTCACAGATTCAGGGGACGCCTTTCTAGTAGGTACAAAGGGCAGGCTTATCTTGATTTAAGACTATAGTCCTGGGATTCTTAATCTTTTTTGTATTATAGGAACCTTTGGTACTCTGTTCTAGCCTATGGCCTTCTCAGAATAATGATTTGCTCTCTACTCCTCACTTATTTTACTTTATTTATGTAGGGCTGCCTCAGAATAATGACTTTAAAATAAACTATGTAGGATTCCAAAGGAAACCAGATATATTTTTTCTTTTGTGATTTAGCAACTTCTTTTTTCCCCAGGTACATGAAAAAACCATTTTTAACCTTCATTTTTAAAATTTTGAATTCCAAATTCCCTCCCTTCCTCCCTTCCTCCCTCCCCACCTCCCACCTCCACTGAGAAAGCAAACAATTCAATAAAGGTAAGACATGTGTAGTCATACAAAATGTAGTCATGTTGTGAAAGAAAACAAAGATAAAAAACATAAAGAAAAATAAAGTTTAAAAAAGTATGCTTCAATCTGTATGCAGACACCATCAGTTCTTTCTCTGAGGATGGATAGCATTTTTAATCATAAATCCTTCAGAGCTATCTTGAATCATTGTATTGCCAAGAATACCTAAGTCATTCACAGCTGATTGTCTTGCAGTATTGCCATTACTTTGTACAGGGTACATTTCACTTTGTATCAGCCCATGTAAGTGTTTCCAGGTTAATCTGAGAGTATCCCACTCATTTCTTTTTTTTTTTTATTTTTGCTTTTTAGAGGGCAGTTGGGGTTAAGTGACTTGCCCAAGGTCATACGGCTAGTTTTTTTGTGTGTGTTAAGTGTCTTAGACCGGATTTGAACTCAGGTACTCCTGACTCCAGGGCCTGTGCTCTATTCACTGCACCACCTAGCCACCCCTCCACTCATTTCTTATAGCGCAAAAGTATTCTATAACGATTATGTACCACAACTTCTTCAGTCATTCCCCGAGTGATGGGCATCCCCTCAATTTCTAGTTCTTTGCCCCCAGAAAAGAGCTGCTATAAACACTTTTATATGTATGTCCTTTTCCTTTTTTGTTTTCTCTCTCTTTTGGGATACAGACCTAGTAGTGATATTGCTGCATCAAAGAGTCTGTATGGGAACCAGTTCTATTAAAATAAAGGGGACTTTTTTGCTTATCTAATTTCACAGGCCCCCTGAAGTCTATCCATAGATACTTGTCAATGGCCTTATTAATTTAATGGGGGTCACTCTCCCTTCTAACCTGAGGAGGAACTTTCAATGGCACTATATGTCTTCTGAGACAGTGGACCAGATTGATGGAACCTACTTCTGGAATTGGACCCTCCCTCCTGTTGCTCTTCTTTGACCTTGAAACTGTGAATGGAGAAGAGGCAAAATGCCACTACTCCTACTTTTCTTCCCTCCCAGATGAGCTATGGGACTCCCTCCTGGCTTTGCTTACTGATTTAGATCTGTCCTGACCAGGTAGTATACTGATTAGCAAAGATCTGGCTTTGTCATCCTTCCCTGCACTCCCTGTGGATACCATCTAGAAATGCACTCCTGGGTCTAAGAAATGTAACCCAGTGGTGGTTTATAGGATTTCTTGTGGGCTTTATATATTTATTTTTGTAACAGGCCATATGAATTTTTGTTCTTGAGAGGAACTGAGGTAGATTAAACTAAAAGTGACAAATAAAGCTGGTAAGAGAAATGCCCAGGGGCAGCTAGGTGGCAGAGTGAATAGAGCACCGGCCCTGGAGTCAAGAGGACCTGAGTTCAAATTGGGCTTAAGACACTTGACACACTTAGAAGCCCTGTGTCCTTGGTCAAGTCGTTTAACCTCATTGCCTTGCCTTCCAAACCGCACCCCCACATACACACAAAAAAGAGAGAGAGAGAGAAATGCCCAAGGGCACTCACAAGTAAGGTGACTTGGCCAGGGATACACAGGTAGTATGTGGTGGAGATAGGACTTGAACCCAGGTATTACTCAGTCCAAATCCAGCTCTTTATCCACTATACCAGGCACCCCTGGTGTGTTTTACATATTTAGGATAGTTGTTAAGGACTCAATCATTCCCATGTAGGATTTTATTATTGATAGTTTTGTATGTTGTCTAGGGATTCCCTTGTTGGCCCAGGGATCATTTGTGCTCAACAGGTGCTAGACTGGCAAATTCATTACTGAGCTAAGAATTTACCCATTGTCTCTATTTTAATGATCTCCATCAAGTATTCTTATTCCTAGAGTAAAATTATAGAGCTTTTGGTGTGGTTTTAGGATCCTAAGTCAGAGGTGTCAACTCCCCAGTGTGGCCTGAGCTGGGTAAAGAGTGTAATTGTGAAATATTCAACAAAGAAAAAAGACAATAAACAAAGATAACATTAAATTTAAAAATTAAGTCAATATGCAGTCCTCAGGGACTCTTACATATGGATCAGTGGCAAGGTGGAAACCACTGTTCTAGACCAAGGTCAAAAGATCTGAGGAGATCTAGCACCCCAAATGAACTAGGGGTGCTTAAATCAGTGCATTCTGGAAGCTGCGTGGTTGCTCCCAGTTCAGCATTAATGCATTTTTTTCTGAAGTGAGAGCTTGTATTTATAGAGGGTTTTAGAGTTAGAAAGGGCTTTACTTCTATTATCTCACTTGAGCTTTGTGAGGAAATTAAAATCAGAGAACGGAAGAGATACTCCATAGCCTAGTAACTGGCAGACCTGGGTACATAGAAAGGTCCTTATTTCCAGTGAGTGTCTTACTGCATATTGATCCCTATGAAATTATTTTCAGGTCCCTGAAAGAATCTTCACCTTCCCTCTTTCTGACAGGAACTGGAGAGTCCTCAGAATTCCTTGGAAATTGGTCCATCCATCCCTCTTGAAGCTGTTTCTGTTGGGTCTCAATTACTGAACATGGATAGTGGCATAGTCAGATTCATGATTTTTCCCAGTGGGTTGGAGATCAGTATATATAGTCTCCTTGTTCTCTGTTGGCTGGAAAATCAAAGAAAAAAGACTTGGGTAAGGAGGATTAGGTACATCTTATTGGTGAAGCCAAAACCTATATAGATAAGGCATGTAAGTGTATATTGAAAAAAACAAAACAAAACAAAACACAACACCTTCCTCTGAGGTCTGCCTGATTCAATGACCTTGGACATTGGAAGAGATCATCTTGCCCTAGTAAGTTTTAAAGACTTGTCCAAGATCACATAGATACTGATTATCAAAGGCAGGACTGAGCCCAGGTCTGCTGACCCCAAAGTCAGTGTTCTTTTCACTTTGCCACTCTGCTAGATCTCCTCTGGCTCTGGGCATCCTGGGCTTTACATTCTATAAGTCTGCAGGCCTCAATGGGAAGAAGAGCTGAAGAATTCTCAGTTTCAGAAGAATCACAAAAGAAAACTGTCTCTGCTTTGTGCCAAAATCTGTGCTAGGATTTGGTAATATAAAGACTAAAAGGAAACAGTCCTTGCCCTCAAGGAAACTTACATTCTATTAGAGAAGACACCATGTAAATGTATCATGACACCCACACATATACATGATAAATGGAAAAAAAAAATTCAAGGTAATTAGGGAGGGAGGGCATGGGGTATCAAGAAAGGTTTTGTGTGGAAGTTGGTGCTTGAGCAGTATCTCTTAAAGCTAGGAAGTTTCTACAAAGTGGAGGATGATGAGAGAGTGCATTCCAGCCATGTAGGATGGTCAGTGCACAGGCATGGAGACAGATGCAGCACCACTGGCAAAAGCTACAAGAAGGCAGGTTTGGCTGGACCGTGGAAATGCAGGACAGAGAGTCTCTTCTGATGGACTGAAAGGTGAACTCAGGGACAGGCTGTAAAGGAATGTAAAAGCTCACCCCCCCCACCCCCAACCCTCCCACCCCCCCCACTCCCCCCACCCACCTACCTCTCCCGGCACCTGTCTGACCTAGAGTAAGGAATTTCTTCATTCCTGGCTTCAGTTTTGTCCTTTGGAAAATGAACAGTGGAATTAGGTGATCTAAGGTCTCTTCCAGTTCTTAATCATATGATCTATGGAGCTCCAGGCTTTCAGAGCCCAGTGATAGTGACTGTAAAAGTCATTCCCAATTACCTGGCTTTCAAGGCCCCTGAATTCCAACCTCTTTATTAAAACTACTGGAGCATGTCACTGAAAATAACATGAAAGTCTCCACTTCAGTGGAGGGAGCTGGATTTCTCTGCAGCCATGGGTGGTATCCTCACACTGTATAAGAGACCAGAGAATCCCTCAGTTTTATTGATATTGGGGCCAGGGTGGGTGACTTCTCATGTCTTTGGACTGCATTTACTCATCAGTCCTGCTGAGTACAGCTCTCATGGGAAGGTAAATGTTAGATTCCTGTGGATTCCTTCTGGGTGTTAACTGAGATCATAGAAGCAACTGGGATGAGTGCAGTTGGCTCTACTTCCATCTGGACTCTGCCCTGAAGGGAGCTAAGAACACAAGAAGGAATTTTAAAAGCTGTAATTAGGTAATTAAACAGGAAGGAGGAAGAAAGAGGGGAAGGGGAAGACTGGGTAGGAGAAAGGAAGTTAGACCCCTTGGCAAAGTAGAATAAAAGGTGGCTTGGTAATCTGGAGTTCTGGGTTCAAGTCCTGTTTTGCTGGTATACAGCATGAATTTGGGCAACCACTTTTCCTCTCTAGTTTCTAATTTCCTTACCTTTAAAAATAAACAAACTGGCCAATCCATAGATTGATAAATATGCAAAGGAATAAGTAAATGAACAGAAAATTGAATGAATGAGTGAATAAAAAAGGAGTCAGACTAGATGGTCTTTCAAGTGACCTCTAAGTGCATCTAGGTCCCAAAGGAGATAGAGTGCCAGATCTAAATTCAAATCTGACCTCAAATACTAGTTGTGTGACCGTGGGCAAGTCACTTAACTCGGTTTGCCTCAGTTTCCTCATCTGTCAGATGAGCTGGAAAAGGAAGTAGCAAACCTCTCTAGTCTCTTTGCCAAGAAAATCCCATTTGGAAATGGGGTTACAAAGAGTCTGATAGGACCAGTCCACAAAACAACAAGATTACCTTTGACTCTGATATTTTATGCCCTAAGGGCCTTCCTACCTTGGGCATTCTGTGATTCCTTTCATCTTCTAGCTCCCAGCTCAGCAAAGGGAAGATTCTTTCCTTTGCTACAACTGTGGCTGAGTCTGATCAGTGAGAAATGAATGTGAGCAGCTGGCAAACACCCCTGTTGGGCAAGGTCCATAGGAACAGTGAAGGACCTGGACCCTGAGCAGGCCCAAGGGCTCTGGGCAGGACCCCTGAGAGGCCAGAAGGTTGCACATGGGCTGCCCTGGACTCCCTCCAGCTGGCTATTTTACATGGCACCTGGCACCATGATACTTTCAGTCCAGAGAAGGAGATGGGGAAGGTTCTCATCCACAGAGCTGCTACCCTCCCTCCACCATTCCCTTGTATCCTCCTGGGAGCATTGCATCACCTTCCCTCCCCCTCCTCCATCTCTGAAAAGGGTAAAGCATGTGTAAGAAACAGTCCCATCTTAGTCAATGAACTGGGCCAGGGAAAGGCAGTGACTGCCCTGTTGTGAATTCTTGGGTACCTGCTACTGTGTCTTATAGGATTGGAGCATTTAGGGCTGAAAGCTATAGAACACCATTATCTGGAAGGGACATTAGAGACCATACCGTGCAATACTTTAATTTTACAGAGAGGTGAATGGAAGCCAAGAAAGGGGAAGGGACTCCACTAAAGTCATTCACTGAGTCTGTGGTAGAAGCCAGATTTAAACTCAGGTCTCCTGACTGCCAGTTCAGTGCTCAAAATTCTCAGTATGATCAACACTATTATATACAATGAGACGTTACTAAGTGCTGGGTAGGTAAGTCCATTTGAACAACTGAGTGGTCATGCAGTATTGGGACCTGATCAGAATCAATTAATCCATAAATGAAAACTATTATTATTTTCAGGGAAGGTTTTCTAGAAATGGTGGGCTTTCAAGGGGAAGGATATGGATGGATCAGGACATAGGCTTGTGGGTAGGAAAGTGGGGAATAGAGAGAGAGAGAGAGAGAGAGAGAGAGAGAGAGATGAACTCATTAAGTATTCGGGAAATATCATAGCCCCAGGGCTAGAAAACAATGTAGAAATCATCTAGTTGGTAGTGGAGCCTTCAGCAAGTCATTTCTTTCTGAAACTTAGTTCTCTCATTTTGAAAAAAGAGATAGTTGAACTAAGTGATCACTGAGGTCCTTCTTCCTCTGATACTCTGTGTTCTAAGGTCCCTCTTAACCATGACATCCTAACCTATTTTGGTCTGGTCTATAACATATTGGTCTATTCTTCAGAGTAGACTCAGAAACATGTTCCTTCAGAAAAATTGCATTTTTCCTCTTTGATATCCTGCCTCCTCCAGGAAGATTTCTCTGATTTCACTTTATCTGGCTCTAATTTCATCTTGAGTTCAACTCCATAACTTCTGGAGCCTATTTCTTAATATTATAAATCTTACCAGATGTTCCTATTGTTCTTCCTAATTGGACTTAAAAATCCTTTAGGGAAAAGACTCTTTTCCCTAGTTCCCTGCTTTCCTTTCTCTAAGAACACTTAGCGAAGGGCTATGTTCAAAGCAGGTGTTCAATGGTTGCTGAGTGACTGACTTCATTCATGCCTTTCATGGGGCATCCCAATCAAGCCCTTACCTCTCTCTGTGACTTGTTCTTCTTGGAGGCTTCTGACCTAAAGGAGAGAAGAAAGAAGATGCAGCCAAGTCCAAAATAAAATTAATTTTCCTGACCTGCCACACTTGATGGGGCACCAGGGAAGGGTATTGCACCAACCTGTGGTATGTGAAGCATTAAAGGACGGTGACAAGGGCTCCAGGGTCAGGAGACCTGGGTTCTAGTCCTAACTTTACCACAGAATTGCTCTGATAGCTTGGACATGTCACTTAATGTCTCTAGGTCCTAGTTTCTTCCTCTATATAAAGGGCATAATCATCACTACACAAAATGTTAGAAAAATGACATAGATTGTCAAAGCTGTGAGGAATTTAGTCACATGGTGTAGAATGGCAAAGCTGGATGTTCCCATGGAGGACAGTTCCCTGGTTTTACAGAGGAAGACACTGAGGCTCAGAGAAGGGTCAGGGTCACACAACCGGGCAGGGATAGAGTGATTAGAACAAATGCTTTCTAACTCCCAGGATCATTCTTTGACTCCTACTTGTCATTTCCTTTCATCTCAGAATGCTGCATATTTTCAAGTGGTGATGTTTTGTGTAGCTCTTTTGTTCCATGGACAGATGACCTCCCTCCCTTCTTGAGAATGAGGAGATACAGGGAAAGGTAGGAATTCCCCATCTGCTACTTTGTCAGACAGGGTTAGACCTTTTGAGGACAGAAGCTGGAGGAGCCAGGGTAGGGGTATTGAGGCTTTGAGTCAAGGATTTTGGAAAATGCATTGTACTGGGAAATTATCTGGGCCCCATGGTAGAAACCTTCCTCTGGGAGAAAGGCAGGCATGTGAAGGAGAAAGCAAACTGCCTTTTGGTGTGGGGCATCTTTCAGCACCAAGGACATACAAACCTGGCCAAACATGGGCTTTGACCTAGATAGAGAAAAGGAAAAGACACAATGCTAGACTTTTGACCTAGGTCAGTATCAATATAGCTTTAGAACCCTTCTAGGGAATGGCACAGTGCGATGGTAGGTGCTGGGTCCAAGTTCTGGAGCACCCTGCTCTCTAGACTGCAGGAGGGCAACCTCAGCTGTTACTAGAAAAACACCAAATGCACCCCAAGGCTTTTATACATACATTCACCTACATATCCCCACATCCAGGACTAGTACCAGTTCTCTGAGTATAATAAAGACTTAAGGGTTTCTTTACACCACATAGATCCTTCCCACCCATCACAGGCCACACTACTGTCCATAATGCTTTTCTACTACAAAACTACTCCCAGATAGTAATTCCACAGGTCTCAATACATCTTGGGGGTGAGAAACAAAGAAAGAGCACACACTGGGATATTCCCCAACCTCTGCATGATAATATCATTTTAAGGTTTGCAAAGCACTTTACAAGTATTATCTCATTTGATTTTCACAACAAAACCTGGGAAGTAGGTGCTTTTATAACACTCATTTTACAGATGAGGAAACTGAGGCCAGGAAGTGTTAAGTGACTTGCCTAAGGTCACACAGTTAGTAAGTGTCTGGTACTGTATTGAAATTCAGTTCTCCCTGACTCCAGATTCACAGGTCTATCCACTGCACCACCCAGCTGCCTCAGACACTTGCCTTCCTTGAGAGAGCTTGCATGTAGGAAAAAAGAAAGAATCCTATAGACAAGAAGCAGAAGAACTGGGGTTGGACTTTAGGGCTGCTAATAGGGCTTTAGCTTCCTTTTTTTTCTTTTGTAAAATGAGGAAGTTGGACTGGATGATCTATAGAACTGCTTACAATTCTTCCATTTTATGTTCTCTGTGTCCCTGCAAAATGACATTCTATGTTCTAGGAAATGTTCTGTTCTTTATCTAGACACAGTGTGGTAGTGTAGATAGAATGCTCGAAGACTGGGAGTCCAGAAGACCTAGGGTGGAATCCCATCTTGGACAGTTTCTATCTGAGAGGTCATGGTCAAGGCAACCCCATCAAGAGGCCTCGCTTTTCTCCTCTGTAAGACTGAGATAATCCTTGCACAATTCTCCTCTGACAGGGCTGTTGTTGTGAATGAGCTTCTGCTTCTGTGATGCTCAGATGAGATCATAGCTTTAGATCTGGAAGGAACCTTTAAGGTTGTTTAGCCCTCTCATTTTACAGATGAGGTTATGGAGGCATAGAGAGGTTAAGATATTTGTTCAAGGTCACAGAGGTAGTAAATGGCAGAGTTGGTTTTTGAAATCCTATTTCTTTTTTTTTTATACAGCTTTCCCCCAATTTTATGTAAGGACAATTTTTAGTATTTATTTTTACAAGATTTTGAGTTCCAAATTTGTCTTCTTCCCTCCAAACCCATGTTTTCTGACTCCAAATCTGGCGTCTCCCACAGCACCACAATGAGATAATAGGTGTCCAGGTGGCATAGTGGATAGAGAGCTGTCCATGGCATTTGGAAGACTGTAGTTGGCATCCTACTTCTGCCACATCCTAGCTATGAGACCCTGGGCAAATAAATTGGGCCCCAGGGCTGTAAATGACAGAAGTGCTGCTCTGGCTTGATAAAAGAAAGTCCTCCCTCAGAGCTTGTACATGGGCAGAACCACAGGTTTGGTCCCTCCATCTCCCAAAAGCCAGTGGATCTGCCCAGGTCAGCGGAGTCATTCTATTGCCAAGAGGACTGTGCTCTGCCCATCACCTCTACCTTGACTCACAACATTTCATCCCCCACATTCAACTTCTGGGATCCTAGAAAATCAGTTGTCACCTTTCCATCTCTTGAAGTAGCAGCAGAGGACCAAGAGGGTGAGGACAAGGGACAGGGATCCGGCTGTGGCAGCTATGAGGACACCCGATGAACTTTGGCTTTGTCCTGCAAAGGGAGACAGCAAATAGTCACCAAGATCCCGTGATCTCTAGTGTTTTTAATGGAAATGGGTGCTGTATTTTTCAAAGGCTTTTTTGCATCTATTAAGATAATCTGATATCTGTTAGATTTGTTATTGATGGGGTCAGTTATGATGACAGTTTTCCTAATGTCAAAACAGCCCTGCATTCCTGGTATAAATCCCACTTGATCAGTGTATGATCCTTGTGATACATTGCTGCAATCTCTCTGTGAGTATTTTATTTAAAATCACTGTTCATCACTATTTGGATGAATCACACTACTGTCACTATTCATTAGGGATATTGTTCTATTCTGAGATTTTGACACGTTAAAGTGAAAACTGCCTAATTGTGCATAATTCTGACTGTAGCTCTGTGATACTTGGATTATTTCTTTATGGCTGCTTTCACTTCTTTCTCCTTGATCTGAGAGCTCAGAAATATGGCTATAATGTTCCTAAGTGTTTTCATTTTGGTATCTCTTTCAAGTGGTGATCAATGCATTCTTTCATTTTCTATTTTGCTATCTGTTTCAAGCCAATTTTCCTTGATAATTTCTTTGAAGATGTTGTCCAAGCTTTTATTTTCTTATAATGGCTTTCAAAAGGTAGTAAAATAATTCTTAAATTATCTCTGCTGGATCTACAGGTCACTTGTTTTTCCAGTGGGAAATTTCACAGTTTCCTCTATCTGCTCTCATTAAAGAAAAACACAGGTATCTCTCTTTCTCTCTGCTGAGCAGAGAAGCTACTTCTCAGTTCCAGAGGCCTCCTGGGGAGTCTCTGGGGACTCTGGACCCTGCTGGGCCAGAACACTTGACTGCATCTCCTCAGGAGCACAGGCTTTCAGGGGCAGCTCATTCGAGCTCAATGGCTTTGTGGGAACCACTGAGCTCTGTGGAAATGGGCTGCTGCTGGCTTCTTGAGTGCTCAGTGGCAATATGCCCCATTGATGCAGCACACTGGGAGGCAAGGAGCCACACAGCACCTCACAGCAGATCTTTAGGATGTTTCCATGACTGTATGGGTTCTGCACTGTATTCTTCCCTGTCGAGGAACCTTTAGTATCTTCATTCTTTGTCTGATTGAGGGCCACAAAGGATGAATGGATTCCTGTCAACCCCAAAACAGACCAGAGGGTGAAGAAGCAGATGAGTACTTCCAGCACAGTCCCAGGACTTTCTTTCAATGTCTCCAGGAAGCCCCTTGAGGGCCACATAGACTATGTTGAAGGTGAATACAGAGATGGTGAGGAGGGAAAGAGAAAGGACACAATTTCTGACCCAAGGACAATGATGGTTATAAGGCTCCACACAATTGTCACAGATGCTGCAGTGGGAGGTCCCAGGGGAGCCTGAAGATCTTGCATGTATAACAATACTTTAGTTTCACCATCTGGTTGTTGATCAGGAAATTCTTGATTTGAGGGGTCTGATGCCAACCTTGCGGCACCATGCCATTGGTTGCCTCTATCTCCATTTCAGTTAAAGGTGCTTCATTTGGCAGTGCCCAAGAATCATGCCAGGTTCACTGAAGCTTATCCATAGAAAAGAGGAAAGAGATGGGTGCAAAGACAGGGATGGCAGGAGACAGCTGAAAAGCCAAGTAGTGGCACTCAAAAGCAAAGAACAGTGTGCAGATCCCCAGGATGAGGAAGAGAGTCAAAAAGAACATCCCCTTTTACCAGGCAATGATGACACATCCAGCACAGCAAAAGGTGTTCCTGCCTGGGACCTTCTCCCATTTTCAAATCACCTTCTTCCTCACCACCATCACAGACATGGCTGTAATATACCTCCTGAAGTTGCCTTCATTCACAGGACAAATGTAATTTGGGTCAACTCCATGCTCAGAACCCCACCTCTGGTGGCATTGGTGGCTGTTGCTTCTGTCAAGCGAGACATCATCAAAATTCTGACTTTCAACCCTGGTGACCAGGACTGCTGTGGGAAAGGTGGCATTCTCCTCTAGGAGGCAATGATCTTGGAAGCAGGCTAGAAGTTAGGTGATTGCTCCTCCTCTCTCCTCTGTTCTCTCCCCGGAGGAGGTGCAAGGGTGAAGGGTGAATGGACCTTTGTCATCCGGAGCCATGGCCAGCCACCAATTCTATTTCTTAAAGAATTATTTTCTTCTTTGGATTTTTATGTATTTTTCCACATACTGATGACTTTTTTCATGATTCTCTTGCACTACTCACATTTCTCTTCCCAGTTTTTCTTCTGCTTCTCTAATTTGCTTTTTAAAGTCCTTTTTAAGTTGTTGCAGGAACTCTTTTTGAGTCTGAGAACAATTAACATTTTTCTTTGAGGCTTTACCTGTAACCATTTTGACACTGTTGCCTTCTGCTAAGTTTTTCCCTTAATCCCCTCTTCGCTATAGTAACTTTCTATAGTTGGGGGGTTGTTGTTGGGGTTTTTTTGCTTATTTTTTCTGCCTATTTTGTGACTTGGGGTTTTTATGTGAGAGTTGGGTTCTGTTTCTGTACTGTCCTATACTTCTTGTTCTGGGGCTCAGGTTCTTGCTTCTGGCTTTCACTGGGCCTCAGGGCCTAGCTGATGGCTTGAAATGTAGGGGGGACCTGTCTGTTGCCTTATACTTGGGGGGCTCCTCCATGTTGGCCTCTTCAGTGTGGGGGGCTTTGCTGCTGACCTGCCGCAGTGTTGTAGTCTCATTGCTGCCTGGCCCCAAGGGTGAGGACTTGTACTGGTCAGCAGCGGGATGAGGCCTTGCTGGTAGCCTATGCTAGGTGTGGTGGTGGTAGAAAGGGACCTTGCTGTGCTACAGACTGCTGGCTTTCCTCAGGAGTTCTGTATTGCCAGAGGGAAGGACCTTGCTGGTGTATTGCCCCTGGGCTTGGAGCCTTGCTGCATTCCTTCTTCTGTAGGCTGACTGCTGCTGCTCTAAGACCTTGCTCCCCTCCCATGCAGTAAGACAGATCTTTCCTGTCAAGCTGGTCAGCTTCTTCCCTACTCCTAAATCAGTTCTGAGCCAGTTTTCTAGTTGTTTAGAGGAGGATTTGGAAGGGCTCCAAAAGATTTCCTCCCTCACTCCATCATCTTGGCACTGGAAGTCCCACTCACTTTATAAATGAGAAAACTGAGCTTCAAAAAAGTAGCTTGCCTAAAGTTACATGGCTAACAAAGGCTGCAGGAAGAATTTAAACTTTGATTATTCTTTTTCAAGTCCATGACTCAATGGAGTCATGTTTGTATCCACTTTCAAGAATAGTAATAATATTTGATTTCCCACAATAACATATGAAGAATATTTCTAGCATTTACTTTTTAAAATTTTTAATTTCAAATTTTCTTCCCTCACTTTCCTCCTCAAGGCAATCAGCAATTTGGGATGGGTTATATATTTGCAACCATGTAAAACACATTCCCATATTTGGTTGTGAAAGAAGCAAGAGAACAAGAGACTGAAAGGAAAAAAGAAACATGAAAAACGTGAAAGGAAATTACTTTCAGGCCCCATAGGTTCTTTCTCTGCAGGTGGATAGCAATTTTCATCTTGAGTCCATTGGAATTGTCTTGGGTCTTTGTATCAGAGTAGCTACGTCATTTCCAGTTCTTTATTGTCCAATAATGCTGTTTCTGTGTATAACATTCTCCTGCTTCTGCTCACTTCCCTTTTCATTAGTTCATGTAAGACTTTCCAGGAGGAACCCAAGTTTGAATCCTATGTCTGCCACCTACTTTCTGGCCATTGTAATTACCTGGAATTCCAAGTTAGTTCCATTGTCTGGGAGACAAGATGATGTGATGGAAAACACAAAAATTATTTGCAGAATTGTGAAGAATTCTGGAACATGAACTGTGTGCATAAATAAAATGGAATCTGACTTTGCTGTAAGGAATGATGGCTGTGATGGACTCAGAGAAGCCTGGGAACATCTTCAGGAGGTGGGGAAGGAAGCAGAGCTGAGAAGACATTTTTTTTTACAGGATAATCACAATATAATAGAAAGAAGAAGAAGAACAAAAGCTTCTAAACTGGATGTGGTGAAATTGTAACGACACAGATGGGTCCCAGAGAAGAGATCTGAGAAGGCAATTCCTTTCTTGGCAGAAGTTGGGGTTTCTGGGTGTGGCCATTGCTGTGTTGCTTCATTCTGATGCTTTTTCTTCTTTGTTCTAAACGCTGGTTGATTGGGAGGGGAAGGGAAATGATGCAAACACAAAAGATGATAAGTATAGAAGAGGAGTAAAGGGCTACTGAGCCCTTTGTTAGGCATCTGTGCAGAGGGCATTTAGCTAATAGATTGAGCTTGGACCTGATGATCTGAAGGTGTCTAGGGAACTCTCTAATTCCATGATTCTTTAACATCTCCCCAGGGTCCACAAGGGACAGCCAGGAAGCTAAAAGGACAGCAAAAAATATCCAGAAGAGAGGTGGGAAGCCCAGAACCCATGGTGCACAGAGCAGAGGCTTCCCAGCAGAACCCTATGGGGCCTCCTTGAAGAGTCAACTCCAAGGGGTGGCTAGGTGGTGCAGTAAATAGAGCACCAACCCTGGAGTTAGGAGGACGTGAGTTCATATCTGGCCTTGGACACTTGACACAAAAACTAGCCATGTGACTTTGGGCAAGTCACTTAACCCCAATTGCCCTCCAAAAAAACAAAAAACAAAAAAAAATTAAATTGAAAAAAAAGAGTCAACTCCAAGCCCACCTTCTGCAGGAGACCTTGCCCTGTTTTCCCTCTGATCACTCCTTCTTTCTGGGTCTACTTCCCATTTACACATGTACATGTAGATCCTGTACACACATAATTGTTTGTGTTCTGGCTCCTCCCTTCAAATGTGAACTCCTTGAGTCTAGGGGCTGGTGTTTTTGTCTTTCAAAGTATCCCCAGAGACCACTACCTGCCTTGCACACAGTAAGAGTCTCATACATGCTTGCTGACTGGGTGACTGAAAAATAGCAGGAGGAATCCCCAGGAAGGGAAGCTGGGATCTAGAGCCTGTGTAGCAGAAGAGCTCATAGAACATAGGAGACCATGGGACTGAGAATGGTCAGGGATCTTAGAGGTGATCGAGCATACCCCTTCATTGTACAGATTGGTACACTGAGGCCCAGAAAAGATTAAGTGCCTTAGAGTCACAGAATTTCAGTACTGGAAGGGCCCTAACAATAAGACAGGAAAGATCTGTGTGGGAGAGGGAATTCCTGGTGTGTGAATTCCTTCCTCCAATCAGCTTTGAGTTTAATGGACTAAGGTTTTCTAGTCTGCTAAAGAACACTCTTTGTCTACTTTACCAGGTGGGTGGTGCGGTGGATAAAGTGCTGGGCCTGGAGTCAAGAGGACCTAAATCCAAATGCAACTAAGGCTTTTTAGCTGTGTGTCCCTGGGTAAGTCACTTAACCTTTCTCTGCCTCTGTTTCCTCATCTCAAAAATGAGGGTAATCATAGTACCTCTCTCTCAGTGTGGTTGTGAGACTCAAATGAGATAATATTTGTAAAGCACTTGGCACATTGTCTGGCACTTAGTAGGTTCTTCTTACGTATTTGTTCTTCCCCTGCCCCCTTGCCCTTTCCCAAGGTCATACAGGTAGGAAATAGCATAGCTAGACTGGGATGTCCTAGTCCAAAGCTGGTGCTCTTTCCCTGAGTTCCTTTGCCCTTCTTGGGTTTATACTTACCTACAATGAGGCGGGTGCCACTCTTGGAGGAGAGTTCTTTGTTATGGGATATCTGGATCTTGACACAGTAGTAAACTCCTTCATCCTCTCTGGTGACATTTCTTATGCGGATGTCCAAGACACGATTTATATTATTCACCTTTTGGACCCGGGTGAACAACCCTGTGTCACTGAAGATGAGCTCCCTATTGGGCCCAGTCCCCTTATACCACTTCACTGGCCCAGAGGGGAGGTCAGTTTTTGATCTGCAGGGCAGTATTGCTGAACCTCCAATGGTTGTTGTCACAAAATGTAAGGGCTGCTCTATGGACATGTCTTGAGTATCTGAGAAAGAAAATAATCCAAGGGAGATTAGTTTGGGGAGCAGAGGGCAAGGAAGAAGAGGGGCAAGGTTTTCCATTCCTTTTTAGAGATGGCTGTAGTGCACTGCCAAGAGCTTTGGCGGAGGAATAAGAACATTAGGCTTAGAGTCTGGACTCTCCTACCACTGACCAGGGCAGCAGTATAGAACTACTGTGGGAAGAGAGTTGGATTTTCAAGACAGAGGAGGCCTGGGTTTGAGTCTCAGCTCTGCCATTTACTATCAGGGTCACCTGTGATAAGTCACAGTACCCATTTAGGCCTCTAGGCCATGTTTCTCACTACGATCTTATATTTTAGTTCAGTACCTGCTCTGGGCCTTTGTAATGTCATCTATCAAATGGATTCCTTTGGATTAGGCCATCTTAAGTTCCTATCTACCTCTGACCTTCCATGTCCTATGTCCCAATGTCCCTTCCAGCTCTAGCATTCTGTGCTCTAATGTGCTTTCTAGCTATTACACTAATTCTAAGAGCCTAAGATGAACCTAAGATTCTCTGCATTCATGGAAGGCTCATCTAACTTGTCAGTTCTGTCTCAGAGACTCGGTCAGTAGGAATATCAAACCCCTAAAGGAGAAAAGGATTTGGTGGTTCTTTGAGGCCTGGGTGTGGACCTGTCTGAGGCTGGACATAAGCTCCACTGCTATGATGAACAAAGAAAAGCTAACAAATATTCCCTGGTTTCTTCTGTAGTTAGAGCGATTGTAGAAGGGTAATGATTTCCACAGAGATCAGTTTTTTCAGACTCAAGTAGGATGATGTCTGGCAGCTTAGCCTTGGCTTCTCCTTTTTTCTGTCTCTCTGTATACTTGGACCAGATGGTTTCTAAGATGCCCTCTGATTGCCTATAAACTCAAGTCACTGCTAAGTAAGCCAAGGATACTGACTAACCCTTCCCAATGGTCACATACTTGAGCCACAGAATGTCAGAGATTTGGAGGGTCCTTAGAAATCAGAATGTCAGGCTTGGAGGAAGCCATAGAACACAGAATGTCAGAGCTGGGAGGAGCCTTAGAACAGAATATGGGAGTTGAATGGGGTCTTAGAATATTGTACATCAGCCTGGAAGAGGTCTGGAGTTCCTCTAGAACATAAGGTTACAATTGAAAGACTCTTTATAGATCCAACTACTTTACTTTACAGAGGAGAGAAGCAAGGCCCACAGAGAAAGTGACTTGCACACAGAGTTAACCCCTGGACGAGATCCCTGCTAGACCTCCTGACCTACAAACCTGTCCTTCCTTCCATTAAGATCCCAGAACATCATGGAGTCATAACATTTCATGACTGTAAGGGACCTAACAAAAATACAGGAAGAATCTGTTTCAGGATAAGGAACTCCTGGTATGTGAACTCCCTCTAGCACCCAGCCTACACAATAGACAATTACGTAAGAGTCTGATAGAGTCTAAGGAATTGCCTGAAACCCTTGAAGATAGAGTGACTGGCATTGATCTTCAGCGCTCATAAGTATCAGAGGCAAAACTTGAATCCAGATGTTCCTGACTCCAATCCCAGCAGGCTGTCTCTGCTACACTGAGTGACCTCTGAGGGGGTAGGAATTATGATCTATTCATAGCTCACATTCCTATGTTGCTTTCAAGTTTACAAAGGGTTTCCATCTCATCAATCATATGAGGAATTTATTATTCTCCTCACTTCACAGATGAGAAAACTGATGTCCAGAGGAAGGAAGTGAATTAACCAAGGAACCTACATGGCTAGTAGGACCCACCAATCAATAGCACCTGCTATGTATAGACCTTGTGGTGATTCCTGGGTCAGAGTTTGGCCTAGAATGGTTGGTGGGGCTCCCAGGCAAATCTTGAAGACTATCTTGTTCTCAAAAGCAGGTGAGTTACCAGCTGTGTGACCCTGGGTAAGTCACTTAATCTTTG
Source organism: Pseudocheirus occidentalis (assembly GCA_028646575.1). NCBI lineage: Eukaryota > Metazoa > Chordata > Mammalia > Diprotodontia > Pseudocheiridae > Pseudocheirus > Pseudocheirus occidentalis. The sequence goes on along the minus strand of CM053598.1, from coordinate 48,894,859 downwards.
TCTGCCTCAATTTCCTCATGTCTAAAAAGAGGGTGATATTAGCACCTCTCTCCCAGTAGTTCTGACATTCAAAGGAGATAATATTTATAAGGCATTTGGCACATTGTCTGGTACATGGTAGGCTCTTCTTAGATATTTGTTCTTCACCTGCCCCCTTGCCCTTTCCCAAGGTCATACAGGTAGGAAATAGCACAGCTAGGCTGGGATGTCCTAGTCCAAATCTGCTGCTCTTTCCCTGAGTTCCTTTGCCCTTCTTGGGTTTATACTTACCTACAATGAGGCGGGTGCCACCCTTGGAGGAGAGTTCTTTGTTATCAGATTTCCAGCACTTGACACAGTAGTAAACTCCTTCATCCTCACTAGTGATATTTCTTATGCAGATGTCCAAGATACCATTTTTGTTAATCACCCTTTGGACCCGGGGGTATGACTCTGTGCTGCTGAAGATGAACTGCCTCTTAGGCCCAGTCCCCTTATACCACTTCACTGGTCCAGGGGGGAGGGCAGTTTTCGATCTGCAGGGCAGTATTGCTGAACCTCCAATGGAAGCTATCACTGGGCTTGAGGGCTGCTCCAGGAATAGGTTTTGAGCATCTGAGAAAGAAAATAATCCAAGGGAGATTAATCTGGGGAGTAGAGAACAGAGAAGAAGAAGGGCAAGGTTTTCTATTTGCAGATCAAGCAATTGTATAAATACAATTACAAAATACTTTCACACAAATAAAGACAGATCTAAGGAAAGTTGGAAAATATCAATTGCTCATGGATAGACTCAGCTAATATCATAAAAAATGACAATTCTCCTTAAATTAATTTCCTTTTTCACTGCTTTCAAGGATTGGACGCATATGGACCAGCCCCAGCCCCTTTTCACTCCTCCTTTTGTTTTTCTTCTTCTGAACTTCATCCTGTATTCTTGCCTCTGCCACAGCTTAGCCCCCTCAGGACTTACCAGCTGAGGCCCAGATGTTGAGTACAGTCAACAGAGCTGAAGCCCAGAAACTCAGAGAAAACATGTTGTAACTCTCCCCTCTTGTCTGAAACTTTAGGTGTAGGACAGCTGTAGACATAGAAAAAGGAAGTGGGAAAGAGCAGAACTTGACAAGTTAACCCTTTTAAGCATTGTGCCTCCAGGAGAGGGGAGATGGCTCACAAGAACTTGGCAAGATGTCAAGAGGTTTGGTTTCCACCAAGTCACTTCCCTCTTTCCCTCCTCAGAACTCCACAACTCCCATGTGAAAAGCATTTAGTTCTTCCATATTCTCTGCCTAACTGGTTAACCACTAAAACTTTCTGGGCATTCATTTCCTTCCATGTACCTTGGAGGGGTCAGAGTAGTTGCTGTTTTGAGTTCCCCCAAATTATTCTCTAGTCTGTGTTTCCAGATCTCTTCCAGCTCCAATGTTCCACTCATAAAGACCCTCAGGGTGGTTTCCCTGAGAAGTAGGATCACCTTTGGGAAAACTGGGGAGACTTTAAAAATAATACAGACACAGAGCAGACAGATATAAATAGACAGCAGATAACAATAACTTTTCTTGGTCTTCCAGACTATAGAAAGACCAGGCACTATTACAGTTTAGTAGTCCCGTAGGATGGGAGTTGGGACTGAATGCCAATAAGCCTAAGAAAATCCCCCCTATAACCACTTTCATCTCTTCAATGTCATGCCACTGAAAGATGAAGAATTGAGTTCATAAAGAATTCCCCACGAAATTCCCAAGAAGAGTGTCCTCTCTCTAGAGGGAATTTGCTACGCACAAGGGCACCAGTGATCCAGTCAAGACTTCCTAGGTGCTTGAAGGACCTGCCAGCTAAGAGAAGCAAAAAAGATAGGCTTACCTTTGGATTAGAGGGGGACCCAATCAGAGACTCCACTCCACATGGAAAGGGAAGTCAGAGTCAGAGAGACTAAGGCCCACCTAGGGACACGAAAAACTGTTGAGGTCGGGGCTCTGCCCATCCAAAAACTGTTGTGGCTTCATGATGTGTTGTGGTGGAACTATCTCAAAGAATTCAGTCAGACCATCTCTAATCCAAGTATAGGCATTTATTGAGATTGACCCGTCTCATGAAGGAGGCTAAATTACAAGAAGAACCAGCAACTTTAGAGAAAGCAAGACGTATTTTTATAGGGTAAAGATGCAATTATGTAACAGAAATTTACATAGAATGGAGGAATATCATTAATATTAAAAAGGCAGGAGGAGTTTGTTCAGGTATTAGTCATGAGGAGGGGTCCCATCTATGGTTCAATGGTTAACACTCTGCTCATTCTGCTGGCCAAATGGCTAGCTATTGTGGTCCTGTCTGGTTAAGACAAATAGTTAGGTACTGTGGTCCTGTCTTGAGCTAGATGGATGATGTGATTGTGATTGAATACAAGAACACAACTGTTTCTGTGGGAATTTGTCTGGGGTCAGTGACCAGGTAGAGGCAGTAGCTGGGTTCCCATCACATGGGCACACCTAAGAGTTTCTGTGGGAATTAAGACTTCAGGGACACACCTGTTGTTCCAGTGAGCATATACAAAGTAGATAGGACATTGGGGGAGGGGGGACACCTAGGTAAGGTGCAGTGAGCCTGCTGTTCAGTAGGGCCAGGCTTATAATGAAGTTGGAATTTTGGGGCTGGAGGCAGCTTTATTAGGATTCTATCATGGTCATAGATGCTATAGCTCAGACTTCAGGGGCCATCTAATAGAATCTTCCATTTTTGCAAATTACGAAACTAAGGCTTAGAGAAGTAAGGAACTTGCCCAAAGTCTCAAAGGGAACATCAGGACTGGAGTAAACACATCATTGGTTAGAACTGAGATCAGGGATAATCTGATTTCTAACCTTCCTAGAGTCCTAGAATCAAGTATTGGCTTTGCCTCTTGTAATGGTTTCATTCTTCACCATCAGCAGTGTTAGAAATTTCCCACTGGATCCTTTTTGAGAGACAGTATCCCCAGACTGGGTAGATGAGGAACACAGGGATTAAGGGTAAAAACTCTAAGCTAATTACAGATTCAGGACAAACATGGAACAATCACAGGGCATATGGCCATATATGCTGACAGGGGACCTAGATACCAAACTGGGTTAGCCCAATCTCTGTGACAGATAAGAGAGTTGGCCTTTATGGGTTCCATCTTTTAATGGTAATGGGGAAATGAAAAAATGCTTTTGACAAGAAGGCTAGAGCAGGAAGAGCCTACTTATTTAATCCCTGTTTGTTTCTTAACAGGATTTATATGTTTATACTGCTACGTAGGAACCTTACAGATTCATGAAGAACCTAGTCCCACCCGTTCTTGAACAGGCTTCCCCTCAGCAACATCACGAATAGCTTAAATTTATTCTGTTTAGAGACCTCATGTGATAGACTCTACTCTGAGCCATCTTTCATTTCTTCTTCTGCCTTTACTTTCTGACTTTCAGTACTTGACCCCCACGCCCAAACCGCCTTCTTACATTGGAAGTTTCCTCAGTGTCTGTGGCCTTCTCACCACCAAACATCCTTGTGTCCCCTGTTCCTGTTCACTCGGGAACATGCCTCTGTCCTGTAGTCCCTTTTTCCCATTGGTGAGCTCCTCTCAGAATCTCTGTTTTGTGGAAGTACCAACCTAGCGATCCTTCATCTCCTCTCCTGGCTCTGCCTCTGACCTTCTGGACTTTCTCAGAGTGGGTTCCTTATGTTCTCTTCTGCCTTTCCTTTCAATTCCTATTTATGCGTTGTCTTCCCTTATTGGAATGTAAGCTCCTTGAAGGTAAAGGGTGTTTCTTTTTTGTTGTATTTGTAACCACAGTACTTACCATGATGCCTGACATATGGTAAATGCCTAACAAATGGTCATTGACATGACTTTTTCAAACAATCCTTTCTACTGTTGAGGGTAGCTAGGTGGCACAGTAGATAGGATGCTGAGCCTGGAATCAGGAAGACTCATCTGGCCTCAGACCCTTACTAGGCATGTGACCATGGGCAAGTCACCTAACCCTACTTGCCTTAGTTCCTCATCTGTAAAATGAGCTGGGGAAGGAAATGACAAACCACTCCAGTATTTTTGCTAAGAATGCCCAAATGGGGTCATGAAGAGTCACACATTATTAGACATGATTGATAAACAACTCAAGAAAAAGAACAAAAATTCTGCTGCTGGATAATTCTGTTACTGTAATCCAGTTCCCAACCTTGCTGCCAATCAATGCTATGTCCAGGTTTGAGGAACTCTTTGGGTAAGCATGTATGCCAAACTACAGCTCAAGGACTCCCATCAGATGCTTCTTTTGATCATACAAAATGAGAGGACACACCAAACCAAAACAAAGTAATCTAATTAAAGAGTGTAGCAGGAAAAATTACAAGGAAAAATGGACACCTTTCTGTCCTCCCAAATACTCAGGGATATATCCTTCTAATTATTCTCATGGTGTCAGTTGGAGACGGAATACAGCCTGGAAAACTCACATTCAGAGGGTTGTATTCCAGCTGAAAAACCTTCTGACTCTGAAGTCACCACCTGTTTCTTCCCCATGGAGCTACTTTTACCTGCTGGACTTCTTTCGCCACTGCATCCGATTTTCTTAGCTGAGATGTTACTACCATATGTTATTCCTCTGCTGAAATGCAATTCTGAGGTGACCTCTTCATCAAAGGGGAGTGTTTCTAACCCTTTCATAAGATATCCCAGAGTACCAGGACTGCTACATCTCTTCTGTTAGTCAAGCCCAGGGCAACTTCGAGCTAGCACAGTAAAAGTCCCTCAGCTCAAATCTGTGTTTTTCCTTGCACCTTGGGCAGTTTCTCCTGATATTTAAGTTGGCCTAAGGAAGTTCATTCCTCAGCAGCAAACACTAAGTCACATAAACTGACTGAAAGCTCCCTTTAGGAAGACTTACGAGAGAGGCTAGAACTTCTGTTGATTTCTGTCATGTGTTCTTGTGTCTATCCCTGCTACCCTCCATCCCCTTCCTTTCAAGAAGCCTAATTCTTCCTGTCTGCAACTTCCACACATTGTACCTAGTTATTCTTCTGGGGCCAAGCTGAATAAATGGTCTAGTCATCCAGAGGCTACAGCTCATGAAATGAACAACCAAACCCCTACCTCACAGCCTGAGAAGCTCAATACTTTTGCACCCCAGAAGCAGTTATCCACTCTAAAAATCCAGGACGTAGGCAATCACAATGGGCAAGAAGGAAACTATGAAGTCTAGAACCATCAATTCTTTTTATACTGAGCAAGAACAACCAAATTCAGAAGACAACACAGACTCTATACTCACACTGGAGACCACAGAAGGAAATGTGAATTGGTCTCAAGCCCAAAAAGCATTCTCTGAGCACCTCAAAATGGATTTTAAAAACCAAATTAGAGAGGTAGGAGATAGATTTGAATCCACAGTGACCAAATTGGAAAAAACATCTCACTGAAGAAAACAAATCCTTAAAAAATAAAATTGGAGAACTAGGATGGGGAGTCCAGAATCTAACTGGATAAAATACCTCCCTAAAAATGAAAACTGAACATATGGAAAAGGAGCTTCAGAAACCAATTGAAGAAAATAATTCACTAAACATTAGAATCAGTCAAATTGAAGCTAAGGACTCTGTCATGCAGCAGGAGTCATTCAAACAAAACATAAAGATAGAAAAATTAGAAGAAAGTACAAAATATCTCTATGGAAAAACAACAGACATGGAAAACAGATCCAGGAGAGATAACCTAAGAATTATCAGCCTACCAGAAAGCCATGATGAAAAAAGCAGCCTGGACAGCATCCTCCAAGAGATTGTCAAAGAAAATTGTGCTGAGGTCCTAGAATCAGAAGGTAAAATAGTTATTGAAAGAATTCACTGATCTCCTCCTGAAAGAGATTCCCAAACTGAAAACTCCAAGAAATATAGTAGCCAAATTCCAGATCTACAAGGTCAAACACAGCCAAAAAGAAACAATTCACATATCATGGAACTAGAGTCAGGATTACACAGGACTTAGCAGCTGCTACATTAAAAGATTGGAGGGACTGGAATTTGATCTTTCATAAAGCAAAAGAGCTAGGACTGCAACCAAGGATCAACTACCTGGCAAGACTGAGAATAATCTTTCAGGCAAAGAGATGGTCATTTGATGAAATAAAGGACTTCCAGTCTTTTCTGATGAAAAAGCCAGAGCTCGATGGAAAATCTGATAAGACCCAAGGAAGACATAAAAAGGTAAACAAGGAAAACACACACACACTCACACATACACTGTTGTGCAGAGAAATAAGAGCGAGTCGAGACCTAGGTTCAATATAAATTTAGATGCCGATTTATTCATCAAGCACAGGACTGCCAGAGTTCTCACTCAAGTTGGAAGTGATTTTTGGATTTTCAGAACTTGTTTATATAGGCCAAAACCACAAAATTATAATAGGGAGGGGGGCTAGCAAAAGCTATGATGTACAAAAGCAAAGATCAGCCATTAGTCAAATCTATATGACTCAGGGGAATGTGGTGTAAGGATACAAGGGGTCTTTCACAGAACTGGGTGGAGGACACAGAGTGGAGGGGCACAGTATGAGGGGAACTGGAATTCCCCAAGTTGTAGTCAGAGGGGACTGGAATTCCCAGAACTGGTCAGGGTCATGTTCTGGGCAAGGGAAGTGAAAGTCCTTCTTGGTCAGCAGGGCAAGACAGGATGGTACTTAGATAAGATCCTTTTACCATAATGAGCCTGGTACACTATAATGATTCATGGAGAAAATATGAAATACTGATCAGGGGAGACAGAGTCAGGGAACACCTTGGGCAATATGCCCAGACATGCCTTAAGCAGTTTCAAGCTAAAATAAAACAGAGACAGAGACATAGATACAAGAGGGGCTTAATGGTAAGCCACAAGTCAGGCGTATGTAGTGACCTGGGATTTGGATTTGTGTACAATAACACATACACACATAGATACACACACATGCACATAACTCGGGACTCAATAAGATCAAACTGTTTACATCCCTATATGAGAAGCAGATACCTGTCAATATTGAAATTTGCATAAGTATCCCAACATTTAAAAGGGATGTACAAAGATAGAGGGTCTGGGTATAAGGGAACTAATCTGAAGATTAAAAATCAACCCTATTAAGGGGAATAAAGGGATTGCGATGGGAGAAAAGGAAAGGTTGAGGCAGAAAATGGTAAACTATGCCACAAGAAGAGACATAAAACATACTAAAGTGGAGGGGAAGGAAGGAAGGTGATGAGCATCATATTAACATTATTCTCATTGGTTCTGATTTAAAGAGGGATCATATAAACAGTTCAGTTTAGATTCTAACATGAAAGGACACAAAAACTCATAACAATAGAGGGGAAAAGAGGGAGAGGAGCACTATATGAAATTTATTAGCATTGGTTTGGGTTCAAGGAGGGAATAACATACCCATTAAGAATAAGGGGTGGGGTGTAAGAAGGGAGAGGGTTGTTAGAAGGGAGGGGAAGAGAGTAAGGGGAAAAGGGTAGGTAAAGAGGGGGGACACAGGGAGGGAATATTGTGGGAGGCAGTGGTCAAAAGGAAAAATTTAAAGAGGGGAAGAGAAAAAGAAGATGAAATGATATAAACAGGGAGGGAATAGGATGGAAGGAAAGTCACAGACAGTAAACATAACTGAGAATGTGAATGGGATGAACTCTCCCAAAAAACAGAGGCAGATAGCAGAATAGATTAAAAACCACAATCCTACAATATGCTGTCTACAAGAAACACATTTGAAACAAGGGGATACCCACAGGGTAAAGGTAAAATGATGGAATAGAATATATTAGGCTTCAACTAAAGTAAAAAAAGAAAAAAAGCAGGGGTAGCAACCCTTATCCCAGATAAAGCAAAAGCAAAAATCTAATTAAGAGAGATAAGGAAGGAAACTACATCCTGCTAAAAGGCACCATCGAGAATGAAGCAATATCATTACTTAACATATATGTACCAAGAGGTATAGCAACCAAATTCCTAGAGGAAAAGTCAAGGGAATTAGAGGAAGAAATAGATGACAAAACTATCCTAGTGGGAGCAATGATATTTGATCAGTATGTTCATTATTACTGTGAAGGATCCTGACCTCCACTCTCCTCTCTTTGCTGTTTCTTTCTATTAGAATGTGAATTACTTGAGGGGAAGGAACTGTTCCCCCTTTTTTGTTTTCTCTTTTCTTTTCTTTTCTTCTTCTTCTTCCTCTCTCTCTCTCTCTCTCTCTCCCTCTCTGTCTCTCTCTCAATTGGGGTTAAGTGACTTCTCCACTGTCAAATGGCTAGTAAATGTTAAGGATCTGAAGCCAGATTTGAAGTCCATTTGAACTCCTCCTGACTCTATGGCCAGTACTCTATCCACTGTGACACCTAGCCGACCCTGTCTTCCCCTTTTTCAAAAGCAGCTGGGGGTTAGATGGCAAGGGCTTCCCCTGGTTAGCACTACAGGTCTCACCATGGATTGTTCTTGTGGTGTGGGGCTCAGGATCATCTGTCCTCCGCATTGTCTGTGGTCCCAGAACAGTGTGGGGAAAGCTGAGAACATTGTCACAGAAGAACTAACTTGACTTGGTCTGATAGTGACAGGAACTTAATCTGTATGATAATCATTATAAGGAACTCCCAGGTGAGGAAATTCCCTCTGCTTAGGCAGATCAGCAACTTTTCTGCATCTTACAGTCTTAGAAAGTTTTCTAGAGCATTGTGAGATGGAATGACTTGACCAAGGTCACAGCAGACGGTATTTCTCAACCTTAGGACTTGAATATAGACTTTTGTGGCTTTGAGGCCAGGTATGTACCCACTATGACATGTTGCCTCTACCCAGACATTCTTTCCACAGTCTAATATGATCTGCTCTTTTTTAAAAAGTAAATTTCATTGATATTGGGTTTTTTCACATCATCAGAATTTCTCCCAGCATCCTTCCCCTTACCATTCCCAGAGAACCTTTGGAAATAAGAAACTTTGAAAGAAAACGAGAGAGAGGGAGAGAGGAACAAAGAGTGAGACAGAGACAGAGAGACAGAGAGACAGAGAGAGAAACAGAGACAGAGAGACAGAGAGAGACAGAGAGACAGAGACAGAGACAGACAGAGAGAGAGAGAGAAAGAGAGAGACAGAGACAGAGACAGAGACAGAGAGACAGAGAGACAGAGAGAGATGGGGAGGGAGAGGGAGAGAGAGAGCTGGGGAAGGGAGACCCAGAGACAAGAGAGAGACAGAGAGAGAAAGAGACAGAGAGGAAGTCCCCCTACCCCTCAAAAAAAAACCTCCACATCAGTTAAAACTATAAATATATCCAAAACAGATGAAAATAAATGCAATGTGCCATGCTGGTGGATGACCATCTCCTACAAGGAAGTTGGGTGGGGTGAGTTCTCATACCCCTTCTTTGGAGCCAGGCTTGGTCTGTGTAATTTTTCAAATTTCACTTATGTTTGCTTTATACTCCTCCTCTCCATTTTCAATGTTGTACTTACTGGGGATACTGTTTTCTTAGCTTTGCTTAAGTTGCTCTACATATAAAACTTTAAATGCTACACTGTATTCATCATAGTCGTTTGTTTCTTTCATCCCAGCAATATTTGGTTACATTCAATACCACAGTTTCTCTGGACTTTTCCTGACCAATGGGCATTTGCTTTGATTTTAATTCTTTGTGTCTACAAAAAGTGCTGTTATCAATATTTTGATGTATCTGGATACTTTCTTCTTCATATCAATGGCTGTTTTGGGGTGTGAGCCTAGTACTGGAATTTCTGGGTCAAAGGGTATGGATATTTTAGGCCTTTTATTTGCATAATTACCAGTTGCTTTCTGAAATGATTGTATTAATTCACAACTCTACCAACAAGGAATTAGTGTGCTTCTCTTCTCTCTCTAACATTGGCTGTGGCCAATTTTTTTTAGTTACTTTTGCCAATTTACATATTATGAGGTGTAAGCTCAGGGTTACTTTAATTTCATTTTTTTATTATAAGTTTGAAGCATCCTTTCACGTGAATGTTAATGTTTGCAACTCATTTGCAAACTCTTTGTCCATATCCTTTGATATCCTTTTACTAAACCACTCATCTACCTGGGAAAATATGGGAGACTTATACTTGGAAAACTGGGGAAGAGCAATTTGGTAATTATTGAGCAAAAACCTTCAATTAGCTTAAGTCTGCCTTTAATAGATTAAAATCAAACAAAAGCAAGGCCCCTAAAGGGCCCCAAAATGGTGCACCAGGAAGTTCAGTCCAGAAAAATTAATCCTAGGGGGGTTAGCTAAAAGGGAAGACTTGACTCCAAAGAGTTTGGTGGATGTTAAGGATTTCTGTTAGATATGAGAGGCCTAGAATAGACTCTAAAACAGAGCCTTTTGGAAAGTAGGGGATTATTATTTATCTTTTAAAAAGTCATTTTTAAAATTTTTAGTTTCAAATTCCATCCAGCTCTTTCCCTGCCCACTGAGAAGGCAAGTAATGATACCCATGAGACATGTGAAGTCATGCAAAACATATTTCCATATTAGTCCTGTTGAAAAAAAAAGAGAAGAAAAAATTTTTTTTGAAATTATGCTTAAATTTGCCTTCAGGGTCTATCAGTTGTCTGTCTCTGGAAGTGGACAGCATTTTTACCAAGGTTCCTTGCAAATATTGGGGATCACTGTATTAATCAGAGTAACTAAGTCTTTGATCATAGTTACAATACTGAAAAGCAGGGACTTTTAACTTGTGTATCATGGACTTCACTGGCAGTCTGGTAAAGCCAATTAACACCTAGTCAAAATATTTTTAAATGCATAAAATAAAATACATAGAATTAAATACCAATTGTATTGGCGTTTGGAATAGAAGTGCATGGGTTTGGGGCTTTTACTATCCAAGCATAGAAACTCTGGGAAATCTATCCATGGACTCCAGGTTAAGAACCCCTACTTTAAAGGGAATGAGACAAAGACAACATTTTGCTGATCCAAGGTGAGTGCCATTAAAAAAAACTTCTGGCTTTGAAGTAAGAGCATTGTAGCTTCTACTACTCTCAGAAGTGAGAAGAGATGGCCAAACATTTCAGCAGAGTCACAAATCAAAAGAGGCACAGTGTCCATGCCCAGTTAGGTCACCAGTGGAGCAAAATCTGGCATAATATGTGTCTAGCAAGGAAATGCCTGACAAGATGTCGAGCTCAGCAGTGAGCAACACACTCCCTGAAGAGCAGAGCAGAATCCAGAAGTAGCACAGCCTGCAACTAGAATGACCCCATTCACTATGTTGTTGTTCCTTCAGTCAGTCATGCCTCACTCTTCATGATTTCATGGATCATACTTTCTAGGGAGTTTTCCTGGCAAAGATAGTGTAGTGCTTTGCCATTTCCTTCTCCAGTGATCCCCAGGTGGGTGTCCAGCGCAGTGCACACTGTGGACATGAAGGACAGGTCCATAGGTTTTGAAAGAGTCACTGTTCCCCCCCCTTCCCAGCCTTCAAAGGACTTTCTTCCTAATACCAGACTTAGCAGTGTTTACTAGGAGTTTCCTGTGTCACAGTGATTAGTCCTGGGTTACAAGAAAAGTCAAAATAGAGATGCTTGATAATCATGGAATACATACAGTTTAGCTTTCTTTTATAGGCTATGAGGACAGCTAGCTGCTTCTCAATCAGCAGTTACTAGTGTCCCATCGCCTAAAGTGGGAAATGCCCTGATCCAGCTGCCCCTAATATTTTTTTCCCCACTTACAGAATTCCTTTTTTTTTTTAAAAAAGTAAAAAATCCTGAACTTTGGGCATATAGATGCATACTCCAAGTTGCAGACTCTTTTCTGGTGACTGGGGAAGATCCAACACATTACACGAATCCTACTTGCCTCCAAAACTATAATGAATACAGTCCTTTTTTTAAAGGAGTGAGAGGGTCAGAGAGAAAGAGAGATTGGGGGGGGAGTGTGAGAGACAGAGAGTAGCACAGAGAGACAGAGACAGAGAAAGAGACAGGATAGAGAGACAGAGAGACAGAGAGAGATGGAGAGAGACAGTGAGACAAAGTGACAGACAGACAGATGGACACACACAGAGTTGCCCCAAGAGAAAAACACAGAGATCATCAGTCCGACTTCAGAGGACAAAATTTCATTTACAACTGGACTTTGAAATTCACTGATCTAGAGAAGTCCCAAACAAATTACTTCTAACTCAGAAGACAAGGTAGCAGCTTCTGGGCAATTGATAGGTTTAGTTTTTTATGACATTCCTGTTTCCAGGCTTCTTTGGGTAGTTTTGGTCAAGATCAACTGTTCTTCTAACAAATTATTTTTGTTTTGGGGTGGATGGGTCGGAGGAACTCCAATTAAAGGCCCCTACTTTCCCTGAGTTATTATAGGAAAGGCCCCAACTTTGTAGGTGGTCCTTTCCCCAATATAAATGGAGTGGCTGCCTAGTGACCCGCAGCCTAAAGGTTTACCTTGAAAGGTGAAAAGGGGAAGGTGGAATGGAGTCACTTTTCTAAACACTGTTCAAGCAAAGATCTCCCTTCACGCAGGCAAAGATTTAACATAGACCAGCAATCCTGGAAGATCCTGAAGAAGATCGAAAGGGGTATTTCAGCGGAGAACTAGAACAGAGAGAGAAAAAAAGAGACAGAGAGACAGAAAAACGAAGAAGAGGAGACAGAAGGAGGAGGAAGTAGAGGAGGAGGAGGAGCAGCAGGAGGAAGAGGAGCAGGAGGAGGAGGAGAAGAAGAAGGAAGAGGAGGAGGAGTAGGAGGAGAAGGAGCAGCAGGAGGAGGAGGAAGAGGAGGAGGGGAAGAAGGAGGAGGAGGAGGAGGAGGGGGAGAAGGAGGATGAGGAGGAGGAGGGGGAGAAGGAGGATGAGGAGGAGGAGAGACACAGACACAGAAAGTTTTAGACAGAAACAGAGAGGAGACATACTGACAAATGCCCTCGGTCTAGAGAGCATGTGGCGTCATTTTCTGAGTCTCAGAAACCTCAGTAAGATCAGTGCCAGCCACAGCCACCACACCCGTCCTCAATTCGGGGACCCCTCGAACTACAGCGCACGCGGTGCCTCCCCAGCAAACACTGACACCCGGTGGCCAGTTCGGCACGGGGAGGAACGTCATCTTTGGGCAAACTAGGAAATGGGGCACCCCCAGTGCTAGAGGTCTGACCAGCACGGTGGCACAGAGCCTGCCAGGGACTCCAACAGGCCCTACTGGTGGCAGCGGAGCAACGCTGACTCCCACACTTTTCCCACCCCGTCTGCCTCCACCACCTCAGAATCCGACAAATATCCCAGTCTTTCGGCTACCCCCAGGTCTTATGCTCATTCCAAGCGAAAACGGACAGTTGCTAATGTTTTCCCAACACAGCTTGGCACAGGTGCAGGCACTGGTCCGTTCTCAGCCCCAGCCTGGGAATCTCACGGAAGTCCGCCCTGAGACTTGCGCAACGACCCGAGGGCTTCCCCTGTCGACTCGGCGGGCTCCTGCAACGCCGATTTTGGCAAGACAAGAGACACCAACCACCGGCACGCAGCCAGTGTGGCAAGCACAGGCCACCCTCCAGCCAAATACAGACTTCTTGTCTTCTCCCACAGAACAGCCTCAGATTGCTCTCCGGGTTAGTGCACAGACAACCAGAGTGGGAACAGCCGCCTCTCTACGCTCCGCAACTCCCCGGGAGGCGGGACAACGAGCCCCAAGAGCCTCTGATGCTGCCACCGCAACGATGGGAAACGTGCAGAAATGTCAGCATTATCTCTCTACCTTAATCCAGCTGGCGTCCTCTGGGAAACGCTCTCCAGAGATAGCTGCGAAGGTCCCAGACTTAGTCCAGAACTTGCTGGATGGCCAAATGGAAGCCGAAGACTTTACCAGCAGCCTGTATGCACTACTGAAGATTTCTCCCCGACCTTGCCTCCTGCCTTT
>CM053598.1:48861087-48880460 GCA_028646575.1 Pseudocheirus occidentalis | reverse complement strand
GGTCCGGCTGAACTGCTGCTTAAGGCCCCCACCTCAGTTGAGGACTGTAACACCATGCACGAGCAGCTTCCCAAAAGAATGCTACTGTGAACAGCTTTTAAGGTTCCGATTACACAGTATAGTGAACACTCCATTTATTCCATAACAAATCAAGGCAAACTTTCTCAGAAAATGAAGGTACAGTATAATATTCACAACATCTTATCATAGAAAATCACAATACAGTGTTCACAACAGCTTAATATTAGAATGGCTACATAATTTCCACTACAGTGGCCGCAATATTTAGAACAAAGAACAAAAGAATAATCATCTGGTTTCCCTAAGGGGAGGAAACCCTCCTTACTTAATTAGTCATTTCACAATATAATAATCAATCTTCCACTCATGGAACAATTATAGATTAAATTAAAATTAATTAGTCACTTATCTAGCAATCAGTCACTAAGTATCATTAATCACTAAATACAATCATTAGAAAATTACACAAACCCTCTACTCCTTGGTGTCTAGTAAACTTCAATTTCATCACACATCCAAGGGGAGGTGTTTTCTTCATCTTGACTCGGGGTGGTCTCTGATTCCCTAGATCCCCTTCTATGGCCTCAGCTCCTACCTGAATTCACCAAAGAGTCACCTGGATTCAGAAGCAGACAGCTGCCAGGTTCTCATCCAGTCCTCAGGGCAGTTCTTGGTACATACTGAAGTTCACAGGGTCCAGCACATCTCAAAACCTTCACAACTTCTGTTGCTGGGAACTCAAGATCAACCAAGTCACAAACAAAGCCTTATTCCTGATCATGCTTCTTCAGTCCTCCAGCAGTTCAGCTGGCCCTAGGACCCAGAAGAAATCTCAGCCTTCCAGGAGGCAGCAGCCACTTTGGCCTTCACCAGATTCTGGTCTCATAGAAAACTCCAACTCAGTTCTCAGTCCAGTAGCAGCCCAGCTCCCACATGCTGGAACAACTCTGTTTCCTCCACCAGGAGTAAAAATTCTTTATTCTGTCTCCACACACACACACACACACACACACACACACATGCTTCCTGTCTTGTTATACATCAGCAATAGGAGACAGAGTTCACACCTTCTGTTTGATTACCATTACAAGGACATACCAATGCTACCAAGCCCAGGTTCTAATCACAATTATCACACTTTACCTCACTGAAGAGTTTAGTAGTAGGGAATAATAATAATTAAAGATTAATGATAGGGAAAACAGCACTAACCAGAGTCTAAGCTGTTATTTCCAACAATGAGATGTTATAGGAGTACAGAAGAGACAATTTAAATAGACTCTTTTAAAATTAAAGAAAGAAACTCTTGGGGCAGCTAGGTGGGCACAGTAAATAGAGAGCCAACTCTGGAGTCAGGAGGACCTGAGTTCAAATCCAGCCTCAGACACTTGACACACTAACTAGCTGTGTGACTTTCGGCAAGTCACTTAACCCCAATTGTCCTCCAAAAAAGAAAGAAAGAAAGAAAGAAAGTAACTCTTCTGATATTGTTTTAAAAAAAAGGTTCAAACTCAGGTCCAGTCAACCTCTACAATCAACAGCTTTCATTACTACTTTATCTACAAGAGAAACTAAGAATTCTAATCTCTTTTTTTCTTGCTAAAATTACATATCAAAGCAGCTAGCACAAGGGATACCACTAACACATTTTGTTCCATATTCCCATGTTTTCTTCTAGGAAGTGCCCACCATCTTTATATACACACAATCAACCAAAGGTACAGACAAATGCAACTACACCTAGGGGATTCCTGCAGCCAACCTCGCTGCCCAGGATCCCCTTACAGATGGAGAGGACGCAGCCAGGGTCTTCTGCCACCGGGCAGGGCAGATCGGCTGTCCTCAACGGCTCTGTGGCAAGCGCCTTGTCCTCCAGAAACGACCACATCGGTACCAGAACCATGTTGCCAACTTGGAATGGGAGTTACGTGGCGATGAACTCTCCCCATTCAGCAAGGGCTGTCTCTTTTGCTGGGACCCCGGCTGCTGCTGCTGCTGCGCCTTGGGCGTCTTCTAACTCTGTCCCCCAGACGTCTTTGCTCAGCCCTGCCGAGTCCTCCTCTTTTTCTTCTCCTCCATCCCTGGCAGTGCAGCACCAACTGTGGCGTCAGTGAGACCAGCAGGAGCAAGCCCTGCTGCAGCTCCCCAGAAGGGAAGCAATAGTGCCAAGTGTCAGTGTGAGGAGGTTGCCCCTCACTCTTGCTGCATTTTTACTTCCTAAAGATTTTCCCAAATTAGTAATTGTCAGTTTTAATCGTTTATTCCTATCGTAGCCCAAATTTTTCAGTTCAGTAAAATTATTCTTAGATATTTCTCAGTTGACATTGTTGTTACTTTACCTAAGACCTTTTTTTCTAAAGCTTTCATGAGGAATTGTTTTGTTTTCCTTTGGAAGAGCACTGAAAAGTGGACGATATATACTTTAAAGTTGATGCATTTTTCATAAATAAAAATTGTCAGTGGGAACATTATTTTGAAGTCTTTGCAGAAGTTACCGTAGCAATGAAGGTCAGAATGTTGGATTTGTAGGAAAACTTGTTAAGTGTTGCTATTTTGTTTATCTCTTTTACTGCGTCCTCCATTTGGATGTTCTTTTCTCACAAAAAAGCATCACATGAATTAGATATTGTGCTTTGAGATACTTTGGAAATCTTTAACTTCATTAAAAGCTGTCCATTTAACATTAGTTTTTTTCAAACCTTTGGTAAGGTTTGCATTCCATTTAGGAAAGCTTATTATTGCTCTTTGCAAAGTTAAGACAACTCTTAAGAGGGTGAAATTTAAACAGATTACTGAAAGTGAAAGATGAATTTTTTATATTTTTCACTTAGTAGAAACTCGATTTTGCTCACTTTTTTTTCATAATGAGGTGTAGCTTTCTAAATGCTTCTTTGTCTGGTATCTTTTAAAAAAACTCAGTGTTTTACATATGTAACTTCAAGGAAAAGGTTGTAACATTTATATTAAAAGAAAAAATTGAAAATTGTAGTAAAACAATTAAAATATAGAATAATTAGGTACAAATGGTTTTTTGAAGTCTTTACAGCTATCGATGATTTCATAATTGAAAATAAACTTCCCATAGATTTTTTGGTAAAAGTTATAATTGATATTCTTAAATCCCTCAAGACACAATTTCAGAAATGCTTCCTTTCATTTTTTGATTCTGAAAAGCTAAATTGGGTTCATAAAGCCTACTCAATTGAAATTTAAAAGTACCCCACAGTATCAATTATCTCCCATTAAAAGTTCAAAAAAATTTTTGCTAATTTATCAACCAACATGGGTTTAAACCTTGAATTTCCTAAAAAATTATTAAATTAATTTTGTTTTGTGATTAGGATAGAATTTTTAACAATTTCCAAAATGGAACTAAACATACTTCTGCCATTTTGTACTATGTATTTATGCAAAGCAGAGGCCCCTCTGCTTTGGTGATTATAAAATTAAAATGTTGACCAATTTTGTAAAACGTTGAAGATGTTCTATGTCCAGTAACATCAATTATTCTTCCAAGATTTGATTCTCTATGTAAAAGTAAACAAGCTCATCCATCTCATTGATATGCAAATTTGCTTCCCATCTTTAATAAATGGTAAAATTATATGTAAACCAAAATATTGTTTTGAAATACATTTCTTTATGATTCATTATCAGTAAATGTTTGATTTCTGTACCTGTTTTATATACTTCTATACTCAGGCTCATGTTAAAATATCTGGAATAAAAAGGGGTCTCAAGTGGAAAAAGTTGAAGAAGCCTTGATCTAGAAGGTCAGTGGGCTCTTACTGTCTTTCAGTTATTTGATTCTTCCCTGATTAACATAATCCCTTCTCTGATTATCCAAACCTCTTTCTCTCCAGTCCTGCTTTTTCTGAGCAGATGACTGCTCTTAATTTTTGGAGAAAATTGATGTTATTTATTGTCTTTCTTTTTGCATACTTTACCTTTGAATCTTTCTGTCTTCATCCTTTCCTCTTCTGCTCCTATATCTGAGGGAGACCCCTTCTTGCCAAAGTAAGTCAGACTATGTATGCAGTTTGAGGGTGAGGGGTCATAATCCATAGTTTTAAAAGAGTAACTACTCTACCTCCAAACCTGCAGAGCACTTTGTGCCTAATACCAGAGTTACAAGTATTTATTAAGAGTTTCTTGTGTTTGGTAGTGGTTAATCCTGGAATATGTGAATACATGTGTTCCATAATACATTCCATGTTATACATTCCATAATATACATGGAATACATGTAGTCTAGCTTGCTTTTGTGGGCCATGAGGACAGTTAGCTGCTTCTCAATCAGAAGTTACTTGTTTCTAATCATCTAACCCAAGGATTTCCCTAATCCAACTCCTAATATCCTTTCCCCATTTACAGACTTGCTTTGTTTGACAAGTGAAAAATGGTGAGGTTTGGCCACAACAAAGCAAACTCCCAGTTCTAGATTACTTTCTGGTGACTGGGAAAATCCAGCACTTTACATGGGTCCTAATTTCCTCTCCTACTGCAATAAACTGACTTTTCTTCTTTAGGAAAAAAGCATTTTAGCATTCCTTTTTTTTTTTTTTGATATTGAGTTCCTGATGCTGAGTAAAGTAAGCAGAACCAGAAGATCATTGTACATAGTAGCAGCAACATTGTAAGGTACATAAGCATAATTAACTATTCTTGTGACATAAGAAATATCAACAGCACCTATGCTGAACAGCTTTGGGTAACTTAGAGGGACTAAGGTTGAGTGAACTGAGAAGCATGAATCCAACACTAGAAAGGAAAATAACTGTAGAGGACTCAAGAACCATGGTCAAACCAATGACCAGTCCTCACTGTAGAAGACTGGTACTTCACACCTCTTGGCCAAAAGATGAAGGGTGAAAAGTGGATTTTCAAACAAGGACCGAATGTGGATTTGTTTTTGGTGATCACAATCATTTGTGAGAGAAGACTCTTCACCTCAGAGGGAAGAAAGAAGGTAAGACAATAGTTGTTGTGATAGAGAAAGAGGAGACCAGTCCTTGGAGCATGTGCTAACACTAGGGCTTACTGAGTTCTGTTCTAAGTGGGCAGCCAGGACCCTCCATTTTAGATCCTCACAATTTTCCAGAAGGAAGCTCACCAACCTCAATGATTGCCTGGTGCTTCCATCTCTGGGTTTTCATTGCCTATTCCTTTCTCTCCCCTTATGATAAATTCTTTTCTCTCAAAAATAGCATTAATTAGTCATTAACAGAAAAGAGAAGGAATTTCAGAAAGGGAAACATCACAGCAGGCCAGTATTGGAGCTACCTTGTTAAGTTTGAAATATGCCTGGAAAAAAAACCCAACCAAGTATGGTGGATATTCTCAGTTTTAGTTACAGTCCTATTTTTCTATTCTTCTTTGTACAGGAAAGTGTTCACATTTGTTAATGATGTTCAAACTTTAGTTTTATTTAAGCAGTAGGAATGAATGCGTGATTCTGATAGATTATGTCTTCAACCAAAATAAAGTTATACAGGAACTTAATTCTTCACCGAGCAGTGCCTTTAAACAGGCCCCTACTCTGCTGCAAAAAGTCCTCATGGATTCTCAGCTGTAGCCATTCTTAATGTAAAAATTACTTGCCAGTGTTTTATTTTTTTACCCTGGGTCTGTACAATACAAAGCATTATGGAAAAAGCAATAAAAGGATATATATATATATATATATATATATTTTTTTAAGGAGAAGGAGAAGCTTACATTCTACAGGGAGCATCCCACTGGAATGGAAATATACAAAGTGATTCCAAGAGGAGGACTTCATGCAGTCCATCTTATTGTTTCCATGGACATGAAAAGAAGGTACATATGAAACAAAAAGAAAGGTCTAGAAATTTTGGATGTTTAAGAATCTGAAATGTCATTATGGGTTGTTTACAAGAGCCAAACCAGTTCTAACTGGGGATCATGCTACACTGGTCCAAGCAAAGACCACGTTCCCCTCAGAGAGGGCCAGATCTACAGAATGATCTTCTGACTGAGTTTCTCCCCCAGTCAGCTTGGTAACCTGTTTGATGATTTTCCCAAGTGCAGCCTCATATCTGTGACATATCATATGTTTTTTGTGGGGGTTAGTCTGAAAAATTCTCCAAATCATTAATATTTAGAAAAATACAAACTAAAGCAACTCTAAGGCTCCAACACACACAAATATATACACTCACAAACATACACAGAAGCGTACACATGCACTGATAAGAAAGGAAAATGAGAAATGTTGGAGTAGGTGCCAGTCATTCTGGACAGCAATTTAAAAGTGCCCCAGAGTCACTAAACTGTGCATACCGCTGGACCCAGCAGTCCCATTACTATTCCTGTGCCCCAGAGAAATCAAAGAAAGAGAGAAAGGACCAAGAGGTGCATCACTCTAGCCACTGGGCCACTCAGCTGCCTCTAACAGAGAAGGAAAAAATCTACAGGTTCAACAATATTTACAATAGCTCTTTCAGTAGTATCCAAAACTTAGAAACTGAAAGCGTGCCCATCAACTGTAAAAAGACTGCTCATATGACAGTATATAAATGGAATGGAATCCTACTTGTATCCCAAGAAATGACAAAATGGTCAATTTCCAAAAAGAACCTGGGAAGAGCTCCATGAAATGATGCAGAGTGAAGAGAGCAGAGCCAAAAGAATGACTGCCACAACCTTGTAAAGAAAAACAACTTTGAAAAGTTCAAAAACTCACATCACTGTCATGCTAGGTTTCTAGAGGACTGATGGAGTGTGCTGCCCCCTTCTGGACACACTGATCGATGCAAGGTGCAGAATAAGCCAGACATTTTCCAGCTGGGGTTAAGGGGCGTATTTTTGCGGCTTCACTATTCATATTTGTTGTAAGGTCTTGTTTTTTTTCTTTTTGACTTTCAATTTGGGAGCATGGTCGGGTGTGGATAATGGGAACTTTATGTGACAGAGGAGAGTATATGAAAAAGAAAAGTCATGGAGAAATTTTCAGAGAAAAATGACAGAGAACAGAAGGAAGGCTATTAAGAAGCGCCACTTTCAAAACTACAGGATATTTTAAAAGAAAAGTAAGCTGTACTAAGAGATCTGATGGTGTCCAATCCCTCATATTTTCCCATTTTATTGGTATTTAAGTTCGCCTTTTTTCTTCTTTTTGGAGGGGGAAAGGCAGGGCAATTGGGGTTAAGGGAATTGCCCAGGGTCACAAGACTAGGGAGTGTTAAGTGTCTGAGGTAGGATTTGGACTCAGGTTCTCCTGACTCCAGGCAAGTGCTCTATTCACTGCCACCTAGCTGCCCCTGGTATTTAAGTTCTGAATAAAAATGAAAAAGAAACAAAGCAATGAGGTGAACAGGGAGTTGGATAGCTATCAAGCTGGAATCCACCTCAGAAGCTAGTATCACATATTTTGCCAGCAAAGAAATAGAAACAAGGGAGATGCCAATCAGTTAGAGAATAATGAAACACCTTTGTGGAACATGAATGTGATGGAATATTATTTTACCCTAAAAAATGCTGAACATGATAAATTCAGAGAATACAAAGACTTGCATAAAATAATAGAGTAAAAGAAGTGGGTCCAGAAAAAAAGACATAGTTACTCTGTGACAATTCAAGAGTCAGCTTGTTCTAATGACTACAGAGGCAGCTTGGAAGCCAGCAAGACCTGGCTTAAAGTCTGATCTCACATCCCCCAGGGTCTGTGGAACTCTGGGTATGTCATAACCTCTTCACACTAAAGCAGCTCTTAGATTGTCATTTGCAGAAGGATGCATTGGCAGACAATTCATCCTCAGCTAGAAGTTCACCACACACATAAAATCACAGCTCTCATTGTATCTATGACTCCTAATCTAACCATGTCAAGAATCACAACAACAGAAAAGTGGGGAGGGGTATAGGGCAAATTCAGTCCTATGTAATTATGATGATGAAGTCCCAGTATCCTTCTAACATGAAGAAGTTAGACTAAATTGACTTGGGGTTGCTTTTCAGTTTGAAACTGTAATCCTTTGAAGAAAGGCTGTTGATGGGGAAATGTTTGAAGAATTTGTAGCATATGAATGTAATGACTCAATATTGTAAAGAATACAGAGACACTTGGGGAAACATCAAGATATCACAACTCAGAACAATGCTATGATTACTATTGAATTGAGAAGTCTTATAGACATGTCTGCTACTCTCTTCTTGGTCAAGAGGTGGTTAACCACCAAAGGAGACAGATGCTACCACACATGGCCAACACATTCATTTGCTTTGCTTATTTGTCCTTCTTTGTTACCAGAAAAGTTTCTCTTTGGTTGGAGTAGAAGGTAGTACTGAGAAATAATAGTGAAAGAAAATAAACAGAAATATATGTATATATACATATATTTTTAAAGAAAGCAAAAGGTTGATTCCACATTACAATGTGGCAGCAAGGCTTTAGTGGAGATGCTCAAATGTGTATCAGCCCTTTAACTTGGTATATGGGGAAAAGAAGCAATACAGGATATTTTCATGTAATCACTAAGAGAGCTCAGAAAGTTATTTGTATATCTCTACATAGACATACGTACCTGTGTGTGTATATGTGATATGTATGAGCTCTCAACATACCTATATTCTTTCTTCATCAATCCTGGTCTTCTCTAAAAGTTCTTCACTTTTACCAATATCAGGATGAATTGGTTCTTTTGACCTTATTTGATTAACTTAAAATGTCAATTGCTCTTTCCTAAATACTGCATGTTTCTTTCCTGAAGAGACAGAAGCCTGTTTTAAGAGAAAGGGCAGAAAAGGTTCTGGAGAGTTTACAGAAACAATCAAATTCTGTGTTGTGAGATTGGCCTCCCTATAGTAGCTGCTACTTGGTCTATCCTTAGGGCCCTTCTCTCCTCTGTCTCTGACATCTTTGTCTCAGTATCCCAATTGCCTAGCAAAGTTCCCTGGACAGAATTGGTAGTTTGGTGCTTATTCAACTGAATAGGCCTTACGTAGCTTAGAGGCTCCATGACATATTTATCTGTATCCCATCTGAATTTAGCTCAGGAGTAAAGGTGCCTGAGAAAAGATTGCAGAATTGAAAAGCCTGGTGCAAAGGCTGACAGGCAACTGCCCATGGGGATGGAAAGAGGTGGGTTCAGTTCCTACCCCTCTTTCTTCTCTGGGCTGAGTGGGCAGATCCCTCCACTGAAGAAATCAGCTATAAAACAATAACCAACCAAAGGCCTTCTCTCAGGAGACCTACGTTGATTTCTTAAGAGCTCTATTCAAAGACTGGCTCAGGGTCACACAACTGGGCTATGTCATGGGCAGGACCTGACCTCAGGTCTTCTAATTCCAAAGGCAGAACTTTATTCCCAAATGTTGAGCTGCTTCTCAACCCTTAAGTTACCTTTAAAGGGAAAGGAATTAGCATTTCTATATTGCCTACTGTATTCTGGGCACTGTGATAAGCAATTTACAATTTTTTTTCTAATTTGACCCTCGTGGTAACCCTGTGAGGTCTGGGGGTTTTCCCCCTAGTTTTCTGCATTTTACAGTGGAAGAAACTGAGACAAAGAGAGGTTAAGTGACTTGCCCAGGGTGACTCAACTGGTAAGTGCTCAAGGCTGGATTTCAGCTTCACTTCTTTCTGACTCAAGACCCAGAGCACTTTCCACTTCACTAACTGGTGTCCTGCTTCATTGTGCTACATTGCTTTGTAGAATACAAATGAGTACAATGATTTCGTTATAAGCTACAAAATGGCAACCTTGGAATTTCCTCTTATTAAACCACTCATTTATTAAGATACACAGCCACTGAGGAAACTTTCTCTCCACACTTTGTGGAACCTTCTCAGCACACAAAGCAGTATTTTCCAGGGGTGGGATTTTAACCCATTTCCTTCTAGCTCAGAGATCATTCCTCTATACATTGGGGTTTGCTGCCTTTTTCTTCTCTAAGAAGAGATTAATGAGCATCTTACTTCTTGGTCTGTCGTCAAATCTTTGAAAAACAAAGTTGACCCATCCCACAAGATCACAGTAAAGAATACCCATCTCCCACTTACATACAGTAATAGTATTTAACATTTAATGACACTAGTAAGAAAATCATCTTGGTTTCATCTCTCATCTACAATGACTTGTTTTAAAAAATTCATTCATTCATTCATTCATTTAATAGTTAAGATTCTTTTTTTTAAATTTGAGTTTCAAATTTTCTTCCTCCAGGTCATTTCCCACTTATTGAGAAGGCAACCAACAATACAGCCTACAATGACTGTTTTAATAATTTTAATAATTTAATTACTTTAATTTTTATAACTTTACAAGTCTAATATGCCCAAGCAACAAATGAAGCCTTTTCAACAAACATTTATTGACAATTATGAACCATAAGTTCTCTGATCTAAATACTAAATATAGGAAGCAAACACACCCTCAAAGGATAAAACAAAGAGAAACAAACAAAATCATCCCAACTAGACTTTTCCTTTTGGAGCTGGCATTGTTTTTGGCTATATAATTTGCAAATGAGAAGCATATCCTGGTTAATTTTGAGGTGAGAGAAGAAGAGAGGAGAGAGTTTGATTCCTGTTCACAATGAGTGGAATGTTAAAATGGTGAAACCCCCTCAATGTAGGATATGGTTTGGTTTCTCCTGTTAGTGACTTCCTCCCTTTTTGTGGAATAAACAGTTCCTTTTCTTTTCTAGAGATTTTGTCATTCTTTGCTGGGGAGAAGTTCCCACATTTAGACTGTGAGCCCTGAAGTCCAGTCAATGGGAAGAGGAGCTGGGGGGTGAAGGGGAGATTCTGCTTTAGGGTCTAAAAAACTCACTTTGAACTGTATGTCCTTGCATCCTTGCTATCATCCTCTGGGGTGCAGCTGGGGGTGTCCTTTTTCATGAGAAAGCAGTAAAACTCACTTTTTGCCTTTCTTAAGAAAAGTCTCTAACTGATTATTTTAAAGGGGTCACAAACACCCCACACAACAATGAATTGCAATGTATTATTTTAAAATAAATTGTAAAATGGTTGAATAAGTACCAGAGGATTTGCTTCATTCATTGTACCTCTCCCCTCCCTCCCTCCCATGCCATAGTTGTATCCTGAGGATACAAGCAAAATTAAAACAGAAATAATTGAAGGTCCCAGAATACACCTAGTTTAGCTTGCTTTTATGGATCATGAGGAGAGCTAGCTGCTCTTGAGTCAAGAGAAGTTACTTATGCCCTATCACCTAAACCAGAGACTCCCCTGATTCAGCTTCCCCTAATATTCTTTCCCAATTTATGGACTTGCTTTGCTTAATGAATTAAAAATGATGTACTTTGGGCACACTGATGCACACTCCCATTTCCATACTACTTTCTGGTGACTGGGAAAGATCTAGCAATTTAGATGGGTCCTAATTTCCTCTCCTACTGCACTGAACTGAATCTTTTTTTTTTTTTTTTTACAAATTATATTATCTATTTCATTAAATATTTCTCAATTACATGTAAAAATGCTTTAACATTTTTTTAAATTTGACTTCCAAATTATATTTCTCCTTTATCCCTCCCCCAGTCCTTCAGAAGGCAAACAATTTAATATAGACTATGCAGATGAAGACACACAAAACTTTTTCGTATTAGCCATTTCCTATACTGAGTCTTAACAATGGCTTTGATACACAATTCTTAGATCCTCATCATCATCCCAGGGTGATGGATTGAGTGCATCTTTCATTGTCCAGTCTTGCTTTTTAACAGTTTTGGGGTATACTTACATACTCGTACACTGACTGTGTGACCCTGTGGGTATTTACTTACCCACTGTTGAGCTCAGTTTCCTAATGTATAAAATGAAGAGAAGACTAGTTGCTACCATCAGGGATTGTTATGGGAATCAAATGAGATCATAATTGTAAAGTGCTTAGCATGGGGTCTGTTACAGAGCAAGTGTTACGTGCATGTTAGCTATTATTACTGCTGACAAGGAAAATGAAGGGTTTTATGATGGTAACTTACACGATGGTAAAGAATCCTTATTTCTCAAATTATTTGAGAGTTCATCTTTTAGTACAACCAATAAGTCATCTAGACAGTTCAGCTGATCAGACTGTGATGTGGTATCTTTGTCAAATCCCCCAAGAGATCAACCAGATCTCTCAAGCAGGCACCCAGATATCTTTGGGGGGCATCCAAATGTTCCTGGGGGAAGCCAGATCTTCCAGGGTGGCAGTCATATCTTCATCCGGTAAAAGCAATATAGACCCAAGTCCAACCTTGGGTAGACTGATGGCCTGCAGTTGTTGCTTTTTGGTTAAAAGAAGGCAACAATTGACATGGCTGCTCTTCTCTCTTCAGTCATGGCTGTATGTAGCTTCTGTGCCTATGGTGACTGATGCAGAGAAGGGGTGAGCTGCTGTATCTGGGGGATAGGTTCCTGGAGCACTAAGGTCAGCAGGATTGATGGCTGCTGGGGGTGAGGCTATTGTAGCTGAGGTAGGGGCTGGTGGGTACACTGAAAAAGATATGCATGATGGTTTGAGTACAACTGTTTCCTTGCCCTGCCTTGCTCCTGATCATGCAGTGGTGGCCTCACTCCTCGATAGAAGGAGGTCTGTGTACCATGATTCTCTTGCCTTTTTGTTCCACATAGAGCCAAAAAGACCCACACTGACTGGAGTTTCCCCAGGACATTGACCTGGGGAGGGCACAAAGCTGAAGTGAAATTGACAGTCTGATGGTTTGGGAGGAGCCAAAGTGATGACTTTGGGAAATACCACATCCATATGAGTAAACAGGCTCAGTGGTTGAAGACACTCTCCTCTTTAGGGAGCAGCTAGTCCTTGGGCCAGCCTCCTGACCAGGCTCACCTGGCCAAGAGGGAGACCTGGATGTAATGTATCTGGTGCTGATAGCCCATTCTCAGAGAAACTCTCTTCCAGATCTTACTTGGAGATGAATTTTCCTTTCCTATCTGTTTTCTTGAGCTGATAGAAGCCTGAGATGCCAGCTTTTGCTATTACCTGGCTCTTATATTTTGAAACCAAACCTAAGTGGGGAGATGTCCATTAACTTTAACCTTAATTTTTTTTTCCTTATCATAAAAGGTGTTTGTTTCTTTAAACTAGTATTGCTCTTGATAGGGCAAACTGGTAAGACATTTCTCTTTTTGACAGATTTCTTCATCTGATTAAAAGAGAAAACATTTTTAAAAAACCACCTGTCACTTCATATCTTGAAGGCCTCATCCCTATTTTATCTTTCAGTCTGTTGTCAGTAGCCACAGGGTTGTTACACAGTGCCTAGCACATAGTAGGGGCTTATTTAATTGAATTCAATTTAATTGAATTTTCTCCATCCGAAGTATGAGACAGGAAGTTCAAGACCAAATATTGCCACTGATAATCATTAAATATTGTATTTTGGCCAAAGTCTGAATTAATCAAACAAACTGCCTTCTCTTGCCTTCTGTGTCAGCAAGATAACAGAAACCAAATGAGGCTGTAGACAGGATTCTCCCTTATCCTGGGAGAAAACAGACATCCTTAGACCATAAAGTGTAAATAGACCCTGCTCCATTTGTTGTCAGTTTGCATTTACAACCAAAGAACTTCTTTTTCACATATAGATGGTAACAAATGGGAGTCATAAAGTTTTGTGACATGGTCATCCTGAACTGGGATGGTTCTAAACTGTATAAAAAGTTTTCTGATTCATCTGTCAGTAGGACTCAGCTCCTGCACTCCTTGTACAAGTTTCTCTAGTTTGAGGGAATGAGATAACTGTATATCACTATTTCTGTGTCTCCTTTAACCAAACCTTTTTTAGATGTTGACACCACCACCATGGGTGAAGAAGGGAGAACATTCATATGAATCAGACTTCTTTTAACCAACAAAAATTGAATTACGCAGGTGTATCCAAGAGTACTGTTAGGCTTGGATCTCCATAGTTTCTTCCCAATGGGCATCTAGCTCCCCCCCCTCCACACACACTTTATGCCCTCAGGAACATCTGACTCATCCCCTGGGAAATCAGGCTGACACCTTGAGACCCAGATATGCTAAATATATGGCAATGTTTTTTTCTTTCATTTTGTATTTAAATTTAATTTTTTATGGGCAAAGCCAAGATGGCAGAGTAAAAGCACAAACTTGGCGTGGGCTCCAGCTTCAACCATCTTCAACACTAGTAAAAAAATTACTTTAAACAAAATTTAAATCTACAGAACCCATAAAGAAAGAGAGAGAAACAAATTTCCCACTCAAGGCAGCCTGGCAGGCCAACAGGAAAGGTCTATTGCAGTGCACTGGGAGCTGAGTGAAGTCCCCAGGGAGCCACAGTTCTAGCTCCAGGGCAGCCCAGACCAGCCAGAGCAGACTTCAGGAGAGTGAATAACCACCACCTGTGGCAGTTTCCAGACTTATCAACCCATAAACACCAAAGAGAAAATAGAAGGTCAGTGGGGAACTCTGTTGTAAGGGTGAAGGAACAGCATGGTCTGGTCCCTGCCCCTGGGGATGAGAAGTGGCTGTGAGAAGTATCTGGCTACAATGGCCCTGAACCTCCCTTCAACAGATTTCAATATCTGACCTGGATATAGCTGGGATGGTGTGGACTGGTCCAATGGCTTTGTGGTTAAGCATTCTGCCAGACTTGCCAACAAGAAAGCTGTTGAGCAACTTGCCTATAAATGGAGCACTGAGGATACATAGCTCTTGGAACTGAGCAATGACTGTAGGTTCTGATGGTGGGCAAAGGACAGAAAAGATAGCCAGGCAGGGCTATGGTAAGCATTTTATACAAACCAGTCATTTATAGTTGCCACCAATGACCCTGGGAGAGAGCTTATTAGGCTTTGGTATCTGGTTGGGGTGGGGCACCACGACCCAGGGAAATGTTCATATTCTTCAGCCATTCACACAACTGCTTCTACTGTCTTTGAAGTGACATATGCCGCATTGAGGGTCACTCAAGTGCCTCAAAGTTCATTCTTGATTGGGCTTTTTCTTTTTTTTCTCTAACAAGTATATATCTATTTTTCTAAAAACAAACAAACAAATAAGCAACAAAAAATATTATAGGGGGAAAGCAGCCATGCTTAAGTTAAGTGGGGACTGGGATGCACTATGACTGAAGAGCTTGTCAAACGTAAGCTCGGAAAGCAGTGGAAGATGTCACTAATCTGCTCTTATCTTCTCATATCTTATCCAACTCAGATGTCTCAGAATTAGCTTGAGGCTGAGGAAAGAACAAGAGCAGAGATCAAGGCAGACTGCACTGGTCTTACGAGAAGATAACCTCCCTAGTGTGTATCTAGAAGGTTGGATACCTCATTTTGTCCGAGAATTTGAGATGGAAGTGCTTTTCCAGAAATGCATGTGTTATAATACCCATTGGATATTGGAAGAAGAAAATGTGCAATGCATTGGCCATTCAGGTGTATGCAGAGGGTAAAACTGCTGGACAGGGATCATCAGAGGACAAGATCATGTACAGCAAGTATACTGACCTACTTCCCAAAGAAGTTATGAATGCAAAGGACCCAGAACTGAAAAAAACCTGATGAAGACATGGTAGCCCTCGAAGAATCTGTCTCTCAGAAGGTTACTGCAGCTATGCCAACTCGAGCTCATTGTATCTAGTACACACCATCTCAGCAAAGAGTAGCTTTCAATTCTGGAGCTAAACAAAGAGGTATCCAGGTGGTGGAAATGCGAAAAAGATCCAATGGAGCCTCTGAGATTCCAAATGAATATGAGAATTCCAAGGTTTAAAGGAGGCGGAGACAATATGGCAGAGAGAAACCAGGAAACTGCTCAGAAATCATGTTAAATCAAACCTCTAAGAGAATCCTGGAGTGACAGAATCCACAAAAAGAATGAAACAATTTTACTACCCAAGAGAACTTAGGACTTCAGGAAAGGTCAGTCTCACTTGGGTAAAAGGGGAGTGCAGCAAAACCCAGTGCAGACGGGTGTCCAGCAAGCCTGAGAGAGGGTCTTAGCCACACAACAGGTCAGCAACCCTAGACCCTGATGCCTTGTTTCAGCAGACTAGTGGCACAGCAGGCCAGCTGTGAGATGTTCAGCCCCAGCCCAACAGGCAACATTGCCAGCCCCAATACACAGGGCACAATAGGAGTGACCAGGCCAGGCCACCCCAGATGAGTGGGCAAGGTACCAGCACCTCAGACCCCAGAGTAAAAAGCCAGTGATTTGGTATAACATTAATGGAATAGGAAGATCTTCCCTGTCTATTACTAGGCCTGTGTGACCACAAGTGTCCCCTTTTCCCTTAGAACAAGAGCCATGTTCCAGATCTAAAGGTACAAAGGTATTTCAATCACTGATGTCTTGCTGCTTCAGTTCAGTTCACAGCTTTCACAGCTGTGATACATCCTGAGTCATGCAGAGCCCATTGGGGGTGGAACTTGCCTAAGGAGGAGCTTGCTTAGGGGAGGCTTGCTTGTAGGAAGGCTGTCACACCTTTTGTACTAAGCTAATTAGATACTGAGTCAGGAGGGTTACGATGCCTTCTGACTCTGAGCCTGTGTGTGTGTGTATTCTGAGGTGAGATTGTTTGGGGGTTCACTTATGAGAAGGACCTTTTGATTCCCTGGAAAGGATGCTGAGTGGCTGTTAAGAGTTCCCCCTTCCACCACCCCTAGAGGTTTGTGCTTTCCCTGCTGTCTGGTGGCATATGTAGGTGGTTCAGATGATAGGAGCCCTGTCTGTTGAATCTGTGTTAATTTGTCTGCTTGTATTTTCTACTTAGTAAGATTGTCGATCCCTTTAAAATGTGTCTTTCCTTTAGCAAAGCAGATCAAAAAACCTGTTCTAGAAGGCCATCCTGGATATGCTAGGGTTCTTGCTAATACACCAGTCCCCTGGTCCCCAGTGCAAGAAGCTTGGGACAGTGGTTAATGACTGCTTTCTAAGTATTTACAAGGTTAAGGGACTTTTCATTGTGCCTACAAATTAAACTTCATGTTCTCCAGTTGCTTCCATTCTACTAGGGGTAGGGAATGAAAGGAGAGGTAGAATCAAGAGAAAACTTCCATACAAGTAATGCAAAATATACTAAGCAATTATAAGACAGATGCTTTGGTTTTGTTCATGGATTTCCCCTAGCCTAGTGTAGACACTTAGTAGTCAGTGAAAAAGCATGTAGGAAAGTGCTTACTGTATGCCAGGCACTGGGCTAACTACTGGGGATACAGAGAATAGCTTTTGCCCCAAAGGAATGATTCCTGTAGCTGAAGGGATGGGACCGGTGACTTTAGTAGTATCAGGAACTACTGGGTGAGGAAGCTTCCTCTGTCAAGACAAGTTAACCTTTCCCCTCTCACCCTCAAATTTCTTATCTTATATTATTGCTCAGAGTCCTGAGAGATGATTTGGCCAGGGTCACATAAATAGTCTTTGTCAGAGATCAGGTCTTCTTTTTAAGGCTGGATTAGTGGAGCATATTGGCAGTCCCCTGTCTGGGTAACATAAATGCCATTTTCTTTCTTTTTAATTTCTTATTTTTCCCCAACATATTTATTTTTAGTTTAGCATCCACTTTTATAAAAAAAAGAAAATGGTATTCTTTGATCTGCATTTAAACTCCATAGTCCTTTCTCTGGATATGGATAGGATTTTCAATCATGAGTCTTTTGGAATTGTCGTATATCATTGCATTGCTAAGAAGAGCTAAGTCTATCAAAGTTGGTCATCAAACAATGTTGCTGTTACTGTGTACAATGTTTTTCTGTTTCTGCACACTTCACTCAGCATCAGTTCATGCAAGTCTTTCCAGGTTTTTCTGAAGTCCATCTGCTCATTATTTCTTATGGAATAATAGTATTCCATTACATTCATATACCATAACTTGTTCAGCCATTCCCCAACTGATGGACATCCCCACAATCCCCAATTTTTGGCTACCACAAAAAGATTTGCTATGTTTTTTTGTACATGTGGGTCCTTTTCCCATTTTTATGATATCTTTGGTATAGTATTTCTGGATCAAAGAATATGCACAGTTTTATAGCCCTTTGGGCAAAGTTCCCAATTACTCTCTAGAATGGTTCTATCAATTCAAAACTCCACCAACAATGCACCAGTGTTCCAATTTTCCTATATCTTCTCCAACACAAAGGTCATTTTCAAAAGATTGTATCATCAGCTCCAACGTACTCAATCTTTGTGTTTGAAAGTGTCAGCCTCAATCCTCCATCCTCCATCCTTCATTTCAGGGACCATGCATCCAACTCAATTTAACAAGCTACTTCAAATTCCCTGGAATGATGGTGAATGTTTAAGACTTGTGTATCAAGGCCATTGTTAAGACTCAGAGCAGGACATGGCTAATATGGAAAAGTTTTGCATGATTTCATCTTTACAATCTATATTAAATTGCTTCTCAAGGAAGGGGGAGGGATAAGGGAGAAAGAATTTGGAACTCAAAATTTTTTTTAAATGAAGGTTAAAACATTTTTACATGTAATAGGGAAACTTAATGAAATTATATTTAAATATATTTTTTAAATGAAAAAAGACTCAGTTCATTGTAGTGGGAGAGGCACTTAGGATCCATGAAAACTACTATATCTTCTCCAGTCACCAAAAAATATTCTGGAACTAGTAGTGTGTACCAGTGTGTCCAAAGTTCTGCCCACTAGCCACCATAATAGGTACAAGTAAAGGGAGAGAAATCCCTTTCATACCCACCCTACCCCCAGGTAGACTGGAAGGTTAGTCAAGTTAAGGCAACAATTAAAGATTGGTCTCTGAAATATAGCCTCTCCAATCTGGAATTATGCCCAAAGAATTGCTAAACTGCCTATACCCTCTTAAAACAGCAATACCACTACTAGGTCTATTTCCAAAAATAACTGGAGAAAAAGGGGAAAAAAACCCTATATCTTCTTGAATATTTGTTAGAGGTCTTTGTGTCATTTTGTTAGAACTTGCAGGTACGGAATAATAACAAAAAAGAGATGACAGTCCTAAGTATATCCAGCTTAGCTTGCTTTTATAGGTCCTGAGGTCAGTTGCTTCTCAATCAGGTAAAGTTTCTTGTGTCCCTTCATCTTAGACTGGAGACTCCCCTGATCTAGTTACTAATATTCTTCCCCCACATAGAGTCTTGCTTTGTTGAACAAGTCACATAAGAAGTACTTTGGGTACAATGACAAAGCAAGATGAGGGATTGTATGAGAGTGCCTTTCACACAATGATATCCTTTCATAGAATAACTCAAAATCAATATTCCTCACATTATGGAAAATTTTTTATTTAAAATAGACAATCAGATAGCCATAAACCTGAAATTCCTGGATCTGGTATTTAGTGTCTCAGTCAGAACTCCCAGGATATCAGGCAAATTGCCAATAGTGTCAGCTAGGTACCTAT
>CM053598.1:48835465-48860587 GCA_028646575.1 Pseudocheirus occidentalis | reverse complement strand
TATTTTTGTACATATGGGTCCTTTTCCCATTTCTATGATCTCTTTGGGATACAACCCCAAAAGTGGTATTACTGGGTCGAATGGTATGCAATTATTTATAGCCCTTTGGGCATAGTTCCAGATTGCCCTCCAGAATGGTTGTATCAGTTCACAGCTCCACCAACAATGCATTAGAGTTCCAATTTTTCTACATCCTCTCCAGCACTTATCATTTTCCTGTTTTGTCATCTTAGCCAATTTGACTGGTGAAATGTGGTACCCAAAGTTGTTTTGATTTGCATTTCACGAATCAATAGTGATTTAGAACATTTTTCCATATGCTTAAAGATATCTTTAATATCTACCTCTGTAAATTGCCTGTTCATATCCTTTGAACGCTTATCAATTGGGGAAGGGCAGGGTCTTGAGGAGAAGTCTAAGGAGGATATTAAGGGGATTTAATATTAAGGACATCAGTCTCCAGTAATGAGATTAAGGGTGGGAAATAGCTGAAGGCTACCTAGAGGTGACAGACAATGGAAGGCTGGGCTAGTTTAGGGTAAGCGGATTTGGGTGTAGATATTTTGATGGGATCAAAGGTGGGAAGTAGCTGGACAATGAGGGACTAGGCTAGGTTAAGAGCAAAAGGGATTTGGGCCTAGGAAAGATGAAAGATTTATGGCCTCAGGCAAATGCCTCATCAAGCCTAAGTATTCCAGGAGTTTCCCAGAGCTTAAACCCCATCATCTCCATCCACAGTGGCATACTGTATCTCACAGGTAATTTTATCTCCATTTTTATACATGGTGAAACTGAGGCTCAGAGAAGTTCCATGACTTGCCCATGGCCACATAGCTAATAAGAACCAGGGGTTTCTGGACATCCTATTCAGCCCTCTCTTTACTGTCATATGTCTAGTGTGGCTCTAGCCCAGGACTGTGGTTAGAGGAGTCCAGTGTCACATGACATTCCAAAATGGGCCCTAACAAAGACCTATGTCCAGAACATTCAGCAAACAGCCACAGAAATTTAATCACCTCCATCATGTCCCAGACTCTGCTAAATGCTGAGAGAGAGTCAGAAAACCCGCACTACTTCCAAGGAGCTTAGAATTCAGGGTAAGAAATGAGACAAATGGTAGAAACAGAATTCAGTAAACACATTCTGAAGATATGAACAAAGAAAATTACTCTTCAAAACAGCTATCAAGTGGATGTCCTGACCAGTAGACATTTTGGGCAATATAGATTTTGTCAATGGCCTTGTTTGGCGTGAAAAATACCCTTCATCCTTAATTTATTGAAAAAACAAACAGAGATCTCTTAGAATAAGAACAGGAGTTTATTCTCTTCTCTGGGAGAAGAGGGTGGTCTTCTCCATGACTGGAGAAGAGGCATGTTACAAAAGACAGTGCAAGAATTTATACTAAAATTCCATCAAACCCCCTTCCTGACTGTCTCCTCTCTCATTGCTTGAGAGGCATACTTCACCAAATTCTTCTCCAAATGGGACAACGAGAAAAGGGGTCCACAAAGGTGGGAAAACAGACAAAGGAAGATGAAAGTGATTGACAGCAGCAATGGAGGGAGGGGGAAGAGAAAGTTAACCCCAAATTGAGAAGTTTTCACTCATCCTATACAGCCTGAACTACAATTGATATCAGATGATAGGGGACAAATACTTCTATCTACTTTTCGCTCACCACATGACCAAGGAAAAATCCTTTGCCCTTTCATGTTCTTCAAATGTAAAATTTGGTGGGATTTGGTGGAGGAGGCCTTAGAGACATGACTTCTTAGAATTGGGGATACTCTTAGGAGCTTGTTGAGTTGAGTCAGACCTAATGTGCTTGTAAAAAAATTGGCACAGAACAGAGGCTAAGGCTGATACTTTTGAGCTCAGTAACAGAACTCTTTGTAGCTGACAGTGCAGTCTTGACAAGTCATTCACCTTGACCAGACTGAGGGCTGCCAATAGACTCCACTAACCAAGCCTTTAAAGGGAAAACCTGGTCTCTGACACAGACTATCTGTGTAACCCTGGCTAAATCATTTCTCAGGGCGAGGTGGGTGGAAGTGCCAATTTTCATTGATAGAGGGAGCTTCCACACCCAGGAGTTCCTGATGCCAGTGAAGCCACAGGTCTCAATCTTATCACTAGGTTAAAGGTAAGCTCCTTCAGCAACAGGGATCATTCCATCAAGGCAAAAACCATTCTCTGTACCCCCAGCAGGTAGCCCAGGGCCTGGCACACACCAATCACTTCCTAAATGCTTGTTGACTGACTGTGCCTGAAAAGGTTACCCATAAAATGTGGAGGGTCAGGATTAGAGTGCTTGAGACCCCAAAATACCAACACTCTGGGTCCTATCAAATGAATCTGACTCAAGTCTTCTCAGCCAAAGTAAAGTTTATTAAAAGTTCACCTGTATTGGACACAGAGCAAGTCTGTGCTAGGTCATACCCATAAAGAGGGTTAGGGTTGCTCTGGAGACACCAAAATACCAACATTCGGGGTCCTGCCAAATGAATCTGACTCAAGTCTTCTCAGTCAAAGAAAAGTAAAGTTTATTAAAATTTCACCATATGGGGTAGACTTTCATGGAGCCTAGGTATCTGTGAAGCTTGTGTTGGGCAAGCAGACCAGAGTAAGTCTGTGCTAGGTCATTCCATGATGCTCTCACACCACATGGAGGGAAGATGGGCTCTTATGTACAGAGGAATCTAGGGGTGGTCTAGAGGAGGAGTTTGGGGAGGGGCTTCAGGAGGAGTCAGAGGTCTGACTCTAGTCATGAATTTGGGGAGGGTCTTCAGGAGGAGTTAATGAGGTCAATGCAGGGTGGATTGATATTTTGATAGGCTCAAGGGTGGGAAGGAGATGGACAATGGAGGGCTAGGCTAGTAACAGAGGTTTGGACCCATCCACAATGAAAAACTTATGGCCTCAGCAAATGCCTCATCAAGTGGGAAGATTCAATCAGAGTTCAAGAGGTTCCCAGAGCCTACACCTCATCATGCCTACACTAGGTTTGGGGATTACAAAGAGAAAAACAAAGTCTCTCTCTTGTAATTGAATAGTATATACTTTGTATTTACTTGTGTAGAAAATTTATCTGTACTCTACCTCTCCTCCCAGACCCTGTCCCCAGTAGACTAGAACCTCTAGGAGGACAGGAATACTTTTTTTTTTTTTAGCTCAAAGAAGAGTCCCTTCAAATAATACCCACTTATGAAACTGTCACTCAAGACAGTTGTTTAACAGGAAACAAAAGTCAAGACTATTCACATTCTCTTGAAGGTGAGTTGGGGGACAATACAAATTTAAGGGAAAAAGGAATTTCAGGATGGAAAGTGTCTTACTATCTTTGGGAGATCACCTCAGGGTCTGATAGCACTTAAACTGAATGAAGCCTTGTCATTTTTCTACACTTGCTCTCTTCATTCAGCTTCCAGCCTTATGAAACAAAGCTTCGGAATTGTAGGATAGGGACTACACTTCTAATTTCACTAATCTAGGAAATTCACGATTGTGAAGTTCCTCCTACTAATGTGGCAAGTTAGCACCTTTTCTGCATGTAATAGTTTTAGCTTAGAGTCTTTAGCTTAGAGCCTACCAGGTTTAATTAGGTTTACCAGGTTTAATTAGGTGATATTGTCAAATCTGACTTTCCTTCCAGGAAAATTGTTGTTTCAGTTGTTGGGTAAATGTACTGAAACTAAAATCCAATTTAGTAATTGAAATCTAAGGAAAGGGCTACTTTCCCTCAGTGATTAGATACAAGGTTCCACCCTTCCCTGACATACTTGGTTTTAGATTGTCTTTTTTACACAATCTTTTTTAATGGGTACAAACATACCTATACATAAATAGAGAACGTGCCTTCAAGGAACAACTCCAGAAAACAAAAGGAGGCTGGAGTCTTGGTTTCTATTGGTTGGAACTTGAAGGGAAGGCAGATAAGTATCTAGGGCATCTTGGTGTTTGTTTCTTCCTACCATTTGGTGTTTCTTCTTGCTGTTTGGATCCACTCTTCTGACTCTGGAGCAAGATGGGCACCAATTCGACCACTGGGAAAAAGAAGCCAGATTGTTTTGGTAAGTGAAGAGTTCTCTGTCCCACGAGGGCTTGTTGAAAT
Source organism: Pseudocheirus occidentalis (assembly GCA_028646575.1). Lineage (NCBI taxonomy): Eukaryota > Metazoa > Chordata > Mammalia > Diprotodontia > Pseudocheiridae > Pseudocheirus > Pseudocheirus occidentalis. The sequence goes on along the minus strand of CM053598.1, from coordinate 48,856,473 downwards.
GTGATTACTTTTCTGTGGACATCATTTGTTGATATCTCTGTGGTGTTCCAGGGTTTCCAAACTTTTTGAACGAATTTTCATTTCAGTTGAGGGGATAATTCCTGCATTAGTTTTAGAAGATATTATTTACTAGTACAAATTTCCTAGAGCTGATGCCCTAGTCCACAGTGCCATGTCAATGGGGGAGGGGGGAAGTTGGTCAATGAATAAAGGAATAAGTTTAATCCCTTGCCAGGTTAATTCCAACCCTGTGCATTTTATTAAGAAATGTTTTGAGACTTGTGAACTTGAATTAAACTCTTCTCTCTTCCTTTTGTTAATACTTTACTTCAAATTATCCAAGACATGTTTATTATTTTGCATATTCTGTCACCCAAGGAGAATGCTTTGTATCCTTGGTATCCATCCCAGTGTTCTGCAAGGAGTTAGAGATGATTGAGGTAGCTTAAACTGATGCTTGGAAACATACCTTAAAAAAAATCTTTCTAAAATATATAGAAGTTTGCCAAGTTCATCCTCCGAGGGGAAGGAATCCTGAGGCTGGCTGCGGGCACCAGGAAGAAAGGAGGGCATCCAGGCTCGGGCGCGGGGCGTGCGGAGCGGACGCCCCTGGGCTGCGCCCTCCGCAAACTTTGTGGCCCCGGCCGCGATGTATGGAGCCCATACTGCACTGTGGGTGTCGCCATTAGGGACGGCTGTATTTGCCGGTGCCGGCCGAGCCGTAAACAAAAAGTGGGCTGGGGAGTCCGCCACATCGCGGGACCTGCGGGCTACCCCGTGCAGCTCACCGCGCCGGGCGTGTCTTACAAGCCCAACTTGAACGCCTACATGCCGGGCGCCTCCCAGAACCACGCTGGGTGTATCCATTCTCCTGCCAGCATGGCGGCTTCCAGCCAGTACCGGCAGTTGATCAATGACTATGGACCCCCATGTGTAGGCTACACCCAGGGTACAGGGAGCAGCCAGGTACCCCAAAGTAAATATGTAGAACTCCTAGTCATCATCGAGGAGCTAGGCAAAGAGATCAGACCCACGTATGGAAGGAGCAAATATCCCTGGAGAGGCTAAAGCGAGGCATCATTCATGCTCTAGGAATGCCTGGCAGACCCTGACCTAAATGCAAGATCCTAGTCTTTCACTTCACTTCTGAAGTTTCCCATTTCTTTTTTTTTTTTTTTTGCTTTTTTTTGGAGGGCAGTTGGGGTTAAGTGACTTGCCCAAGGTCACACGGCTAGTTTTTGTGTTAAGTATGATGCCGGATTTGAACTCAGGTACTCCTGACTCCAGGGCCGGTGCTCTAGCCGCCCCTGCCGTTTCTTTGTGAAGAAGAAAGAGTAACACTTATTCCTGTAGTGACTTTCAAAACATTCATATGAATCCCTTATTTTGAATGGTCTAAAAGTTTGGGTTCTTTTACCCTTTTCTTTCTCCCAACCCCACCACAGTCTGTAAGAATGGAAGAAAAGGCCATTTTGCAGTTAAGATTTGCATTATAAATAGGTAGGGACAACCTAGTCACTTTTTTTTAAAGCATCTAGTCCAGAAATTGCATGTAGAAAGTTCTGCTTATGTTGCTGACTCTAGTTTATTGCCCTGCTAACCTGCCCCAGTTTTTTTTCTTCCTTTGAGTACACTTAAAACTACCCAAATTATCATTCTTTTGCACCTTTTCCAGAATCTTCAATAACTCTTAAGGATTTTTTCATGAGTCAGTGCCGACTGGCAGTTGAGTATCACCAAGTTAGGACAACATGATAGAGACCCTGCTTTAAAAAGTAACATGGGAGGGAGAGTTGTTTTGTTTTTGGTGTGTATTTGCATGATTGTTCCCTGCTTTGAAGTCAATTTAAAATGCATGATAAGCCTACTAAAATTTTAAGAATCCAGATACTTAACTTTTCAGATAAAGACTGTAGATTTCAGGTCTTTAGTTTGCCCTAGAATGATTGTTGTTTTGGTTTTTTTACTTTTTAAAAATTGATTTTTTTAAAATTTATTTTTAGTTTACAAGATTCAGTTCCACAATCCTTTGAGTTCCAAATTTTCTCTCCTCTCCTTCCCATTGTGGCATGCAATCAAGTATAGGATCAGAAAATACTTTCACATTGGACATTAGTCCAGTTGTATAGAAGGGTTGTGACCAATGGAGTGAACAACAGGAAAAAAGAAAGAGAACCAAACATGAAAAAGAACAATAGCATGTTGATTGCTTCAGTCTTTCCATTTAAACTCTGTTTTTTTCTAGATCTTTCTCTGAATGTAGATATCTCCTTCCATCCTGAGACTTGTAGAGTTGTCTTATAACTGTGCATTGCTGAGAAGAATCCAGTTTATCAAAGTCTGTTGTCACATATATGATGTGCCTGTGATTGTACACATTTTTTCCTGATTCTGCTCTTCTCACTTAACATCAGTTTGTTTGGGGTTTTTTGAGGGCAGTTGGGGTTAAGTGACTTGCCCAAGGTTACACGGCTAGTTTTTTGTGTTAAGTGTCTGAGGCCGGATTTGAACTCAGGTACTCCTGACTCCAGAGTCAGTGCTCTATTCACTGTGCCACCTAGCCACCCCTTTAACATCAGTTTATATATGCCTCTCCAGGTGAATATGAAGGCTGTCTCTTCCCCATTTCTTATAGTGCAGTAGTATTCCATTACATTCATATGCCAAAATGTGTTTAGCCATTCCCCAATTGATGAGCATCCCCTTAATTTCCAGTTTTTTGCCACCACAAAGAGAGCTGCAATAGATATTTTTGTACATATGAGTCTTCCTCCCACTTCTATGATCTCTTTGATATACAACCCCAGAAATAGTAGACAGTGTCAAAGGGTATGCAATTATTTATAGTCCTTTGGGCATAGTTCCAGATTGCTCTCTAGAATAGTTGTATCAGTCCATAGCTCCACCAACAGTGCATTAGTGTTTCAATTTTTCCATGTCTTCTCCAGCATTTGTCAAAAAGCAAAAGCAAAAATAGATGCAATTAAAACAGATAAGGAAGGGGAGCCAAGATGGCTGTGTAGAAGCAGCAAAGTTTCACAGCTCCCACACAGCCACCCTAAATACCCATAAAATATGACTTTAAACAAATTTCAGGGCTCCCAAACTCACAAAAATGCAGAAAACACATCTCCCGCTGAAGGTGGGGCAGCAGGAGGGGGGGCTCATAGTGACAGGCAGGCTGGGAGCCAAGACCAGCCCAGCATGAAACCAAAACCCCAGCCAGGCCCCAGGGTGGTCAGGAGGAGCCAAGCCCCAGTGTGAGTCTACCCCAGAAAGCAGATCTACATCACCTGAAGCAATCTCCATATCTATTAAGCCTGGAAAAAGGATTAGAGAAAGGTCAGTGAAAGTGAAGCTTTCAAGCTAAATTTGGGGAAGGAAAAGCAGTTCCAGCCAATCTGCCCCCAGGGCAAGGAAGCAGTGGGGTAAGGGCAGGATCTGCTACAACCTACAACTGCTCCCCTGGGCTGCTTCAGAGCTCCTGGTCTGTGGACCCCACAGAAGGGCTGAGACGATTGATCAGGGCCAAGGGCTCTTGTGTTGAATGGCCTGGATCTGGATCATGGTCTCGGTTGGTGTTCCTGGGGTGCGCTTGCAGCAAGTCAAAGCTGCAGCACCCCCCTAATAGCTCTGGCAGCTGTGAAAACCCTAGCGAGGGACATATGATCAGACTCACAATATGTCCACTGTGAAGATGTCCTGTGTAATTGCACATGCACAGCCTGTATTGAATTGCTTGTCTTTCCAGTGGGAGTGGGTGACAGGGGAGGAACCAAGAGAATGTAGAATCTAAAGCTCTGCAATACATGCAACTGAGAATTAAGATGTGCAGGGGCTGGGGTAGGGAGACCCTCCCTGCCCTACCAGAAAATTAGAGGGGTGTTGGAGGAGGGCACAAAAGAGAGCAGATCAGGGGAGGGGCTTTACAGTGGGATCACTGTTTTGGGATTGAGGTAGGGGAAAGACAGGAGAAAATTTGTAACTCAAGAATCTCATGGAAATGAATGATGTAAACAAGAAAACAAATTTAAAAATTTATATTAAAAGAGATAAGGAAGGAAACTATATCCTAGCACCATCCAGAATGAAGTTTTTGTTTTATCTGAGATAAGGATTGCTTCCTCTGCTTTTTTCCACTTTAGCTGAAGCATAATATATTATTCTCCATCCTTTTACCTTTACCCTGTCCATATCCCCTTGTTTTAAATATTTCAATCTATTCTGCTATCTGCCTGTTTTATGGGAGAGTTCATACCATTCACATTCACAGTTATGATTACTATCTGTGACTTTCCCTTCATCCTATTCTTTCCCCTGTTTGTATTTGTATCTTCTTTTTCCCTTCCCCTCCTTAAATTTTTCCTTTTGACCATTGCCTCTCTCAATACTCCCTCCCTGTGTCCCCCTCTCTTTACCTACCCTTTCCCCTTACTCTCTTCCGCCCCCCTTCTAACAGCCCTCCTTCTCACCCACACACCCTTATCCCTCCTACTGCCTGTAGGGCACAATAGATTTTTGTTTTTATCAGAGTATGTTATTCCTTTCTTGATCCCAAACCAATGCTTGTAAATTTCATACAGTGTTCCTCTCCCTCCCTCTTTTCCCCCTATTGTTATGAGTTTTTGTGTCTTTTCATGTTAGAATCTAAATTTAACTGTTTGTATTGATCCCTCTTTAAATCAGAACCAATAGGAGTAAAGTTAATATGATGCTCATCTCCTTCCTTCCCTCCCCTCCACTTTAGAATTTTTATGTTTCTTCTTGTGGCATAATTTACCATTTTCTGCCTCAACCTCTTTTTCTCCCATTACAATCCCTCTCTTCCCTTTAATAGGGTTTTTTTTTAAATCTTTATATTAGTTCACTTATACCCACACCCTCTATCTTTGTACATGTCTTTTAAATGTCATAATACTTATACAAACTTCAGTATTGACAGGCATCCACTTCTCATATAGACATGTAAACAGTTTGCTCTTGAGTCCCAAGTTATGTGCATGTGTGAGCAACTGTGTGTGTATGTGTATGTGTGAATGTGTTTTCCTTGTTTACCTTTTTATGTCTTCCTTGGGTCTTGTAAGTGGAGATCAAATTTTCCATTGAGCTCTGGCTTTTTCATAAGGAAAGTCTGGAAGTCCTGGAAGTCCTTTACTTCATTAAATGATCATCTCCTTGCCTGAAAGATCATGCTCAGTTTTGCTGGGTATTTGATCCTTGGTTGCAGTCCCAGCTCTTTGCTTTATGAAAGATCAAATTCCAGTCCCTCCAGTCTTTTAATGCAGGAGCTGCTAAATTCTGTGTAATCCTGACTGTAATTCCATGATATGTGAATTGTTTCTTTTTGGCTGCATTCAATATTTTCTCCTGGACCTTTTACTCTGAGATTGTCAAAGAAAATCTCAGAGGATGCTGTCCAGGCTGCTTTTTTTACCATGGCTTTCTGGTAGGCTGATAATTCTTAGGTTATCTCTCTTGAATCTGTTTTCCAGGTCAATTGTTTTTCCAATGAGATATTTTGCACTTTCTTCTAATTTTTCAATCTTTATGTTTTATTTGACTGACTGTTGCTGCATCATTGAGTCCTTAGCTTCAATTTGACTGATTCTAATCTCCTACCTCTCTCATTTTAAAAATCCCTCTTGAAGTCCTCCAAGAATGCTTTTGGGACTTGAGACTAATTCACAGTTCCTTCTCTGGTCTCCAGTGTGAGTATAGAGTCCATCTTGCCTTCTGAATTTGGTTGTTCTTGCTCACTATAAAGATTTGATGGTGCTAGCCTTCTGTAGTTTCCTTCTTCCCCATCATGATTGCCTATGTCCTGGATTTTTAGAGTGGCTATCTGCTTCTGGGTACAGAAGTATTGAGCTTCTCAGGCTGGGAGGTAGGGGTTTGGTTGTTTACTTCCTGAGCTGTAGCTCACTTCCTGTGCTGTAGTGTTTGAGTATGTAGACTAAGGCCAAGGCCAGGACTCTCAGTGTTTCCCCTGAGTTATCCTGAGGCTCACAGAGTAACCTATGGGGGCAGGGTGGTCTGACTCTTTCAGGTTTCCACCTCTGTGTCTCTGGGCTACAGTTCCTGCAGGCTCAGGAGGAGGCAGCACCAGGGTAGGGCTGCAGTCTGCTGATTTGACCAGGTGGTGCTAAAGCCCATCTGGGCTCTTGTTGTTAGTGTTTGCTGGCCCCACCCTCCTGTACTGTGTCACTTCACCCTTCCTCAGTGACTCCCAAGGCTGAGGCTGTTTCTACTAATTCCAGATTTTACTCTGGGTGGGGCATTTAACTCTGGATTTTCTGGGTCAGGGAGGGGAGATCAGAGCAACTAAATTTTATTTCTCTTATCATGACTTCTAGAAGTTCTGGGTATGTAATTTTTAAACATCCAGGCTGTGGGCTGGTAGCCCAAGGAGAAGCTGCTGACCCTGCTACTTGCCCTGCGTTTTTTCTTACCCAGCTCTGACAATCCTCTGAGATAGCTGCAAACTACCCTTGGACTGGGTGAATGTGCTGGCTGACTGGGGCTTCTTCTCAGTCTGCCGTACTTTGCTCTCAGATCCCTGCTGGTGCAGCTCCTGTGTGCTCTGCATTCTCTCTGCCCACACCTGAGTAGGCACTTTTCTGGGCTGGGAATCTGCCACACTCTGTCTCCTAGTGCTTTCTGTCACTCTTAATTCTATTCAAATTCACTTTTTTAGTGACAGAATTCTTGGAGGAGCTTAGAAAAACTGCTGCTTCCTTTCTGCCATCTTAGCTCTACCTCCTTGCCATAGAGTGATTAAAAAAAATCTGGATAAATGACTAAAACTGTTATGTGCATCTTCATATGTATTTATTACTTGATGTAATAAAGCTTATTTTAGTTAACAATTTGTATCAAAATATATAGATATAGATAACTGAGTCAAATTTTAAAAAATACAAGTTATTCCCCAAATGATAAATGATCAAAGGATATGAACAGGCAGTTTTCTGAGGAAGAAATTAAATATATCTATAATCATATGAAAAAATGCTCTAAATCACTATTGATTAGAGAAATGCAGATCAAAACAACTCTGAGGTATCATATCTCACCATTCAGATTGGCTAACATAACAAAACAGGAAAATGATAAATTCTGGATAAGATGTCAGAAAACTGGAACACTAATACATTATTGGTGGAGTTCTGAACTGATCCAACCATTCTGGAAAGCAATTTGGAACTGTGCCCAAAGGGCTATAAAAATGTGCATACACTCTGCCAGCAATACCACTTCAAGGGCTGTATCCCAAAGAGATCATACAAGTAGGAGGAAGATTCCCATATACAAAAAACTTTTATAGCAGCTCTTTTTGTGGTGGCAAAGAAATGGAAATCAAGGGAATGCCCATCAGTGGGGAATGGCTAACAAGTTGTGCTATATGAGTGAAGTAGAATACTATTGTGCTATAAGAAATGAGGGGCAGATGGACTTCATAATAATCTGGAGACACTTATATAAATTGATGCTGAGTGAGGAGAGCAAAACCAGGAGAACATTGTACACAATTACAGACTCATTGTATCTGTGATGACTAACTTTGATGGACTGGGCTCTTCTCAGCAATGCAAGGTTATAAGACAATTCTGAAAGAGTCATAATGAAAAAGGCTATCCACATCCAGAAAAAGAATTAAGGAGTCTGAATGTAGATTGAAGCAAATTACTTGCTCTCTTTTTAATTTTGTTTTTGTTTTTTTTCCCATTGGTTACAATTCTTCTTTGCAACTTGACTATTATTTAATGTGAAGGTATATGTAGAACCTATAAATTCAAAAGGAAAAAATATACTGAGAGAAAAAAATTTTAAAGCAGCCATTATAGACAAGAGACTATACTTGAAATGGTTTTATAACATTGTTCCACTTAAGTGGGAATACTTTACTACAATTTTTTGAGACAGGTCAACATAATTTTTCAACACCTTCATAAGAGATCACAACAGGTGACACTTATCTCTGGGGGAAAGTGTAAAATAAAAAAGGTAATATGGCTCTTTGGATATAAAGCTGGCCCCAGATCCAGGGAGACCTGCTTAATTAGTCTTCCATCTGAAATAAGTGGGCTGTGAATTCAGAGGTGTCAATCTACACCACCAGCTAGGAGTCACCATCCATACAATGCTTGACTTCTTCCCACTGTAGACAATGAGTCAGTGAAAAATATGGGGGTTTTGGATAGGGAGGAGATTGGTCAAGGTGAGTGGGTATGACATAATTCATTTTTTGAGTTGTCAAGTGGATGGATGTGGATGTAAGATGTCTATTTGGGAAGATTTTACAATAGGAAAGTCAGAAGTAATGGAAAAAATTAGATTGGCCTAGGAATAGCGCGAATACAAATAAAAAGAAGGAACAGATGTCAGGGACACTGTAGAGACCGAGGACAGAACTCCTGGAATACTCAGAGTGAAGGAGGAAAAGAAGGAAGAAATTGGTTTGAGAGGTTGAAAGAAAAACCACATTATGGAATCCAAGGGAGGGAGGATTGAAAAGGCACTGTCCTATGTCCAGTGCTCCAAAGAGGCTGACCTAATAAGGATGGAAGACATTTATTCCAAATTTGATCTAGTGAGGAGGAAAATGCTTCTCTTTCTATAAACTAACTTACCGAAAATCTTTCTGTCCCTTTCTCTTAGTGCATGCTTCTGCCTCACCTATTAGAAGGAAACGTACACTATTTAGCAAAGAGCAACTTGATATTCTTATCAACTATTTTCAAAGGAACCCTTATCCTGACATAGAAGAAAGAGAAGACCTTTCTAGGAAGATCACTATTGATGAGTCTAGAATACAGGTAACTTGAGAGCTCATGTTTCTGTGTGTGTGTTTGTGAGTGTGTGTGTGTACACATATATTAGACATATATGTGTTATCATGAAATTACACTACCTTGCCTCTCCTCTATACACCAAATTAATAAGCTAATAGAAATTTGAGTACCTCCAGTAAAGCCTTAACTGACATTCCCCATTGTGGTTTGGTAGTGATCCTAGGTTTCCTTTTTTTAATGTAGTATTTTATTGAGTAATAAAAAATCATCATCAAACAATATTGCCTTTTATCCCTATTAAATAGAACATTCCTGGCCTAGCCATACCAGATTTTAATCTGTATTATAAAGCAGCAGTCATCAAAACTACTTGGTACTGGCTGTGGAATAGAGTAGTGGATCAATGGAAAAGACTGGGTACAAAAGACTCAGTAGTCAATGACTATATTAATATACTGTTTGATAAACCCAAAGACCCCAGTTTTGGGGATAAGAACTTACTATTTGACAAAAATTGCTGGGAAAACTGAAATATAGTATGGCAGAAACTGGGCACAGACCATTATTTAACTCCATATAAAAGTAAAAGTCTAAATGGGTACACATAAATGGGTGCACAATATAGGTATTAAGGCTGATACTGTAAGCAACCTGGGGAAGCAAGGAATAGTTTCCAGATTTATGGAAGACTTTGTGACCAAAGAAGAGCTGGAGAGCAGTATAAAATGCAAAATGGATAATCTTGATTACATTAAATTGAAAAGTTCCTATAGAAACAAAGCCAATGTAACCAAGATTAAGAGGGAAGTGGGAAGTTGGGAAATAATTTTTACAACCAATGTGTCTGATAAAGGCTTAATTTCTAAAATATACAGGGAATTGAATCAAATTTTTAAGAATACAAGTCACTGGGGCAGCGGGGTGGCACAGCGAGAGGCGGCTAGGTGGTGCAGTGAATAGAGCACTGGCCCTGGAGTCAGGAGGACCTGATTGAAATCTGGCCTCAGACATTTAACATAAAACCTAGCCATGTGACCTTGGGCAAGTCACTTAACCCCAACTGCCCTCCAAAAAAGAAAAAAAAAGAATACAAGTCATTCCCCAATTGATAAATGATCAAAGGATATAAAAAGGCAATTCTCAGAGGTAGAAATTAAAGATATCTATAAGCATATGAAAAATGCTCTAAATCACTACTGATTCAAAAAATGAATATCAAAACAACTCTGAGGATAAGATGACAACAGGAAAATAACAAATGCTGGAGAGGATATGGAAAAATTGGAACACGAATGCACTGTTGGTGGAGTTGTGAACTGATTCAACCATTCTGGAGAACAATCTGGAACTATGCCCAAAAGACTATAAATAATTGCATACCCTTTGACCCAGCAATACCACTTCTAGGGTTGTATCCCAAAGAGATCACAGAAAAGAGATGAAGACCTGTATGTACAAAAATAGAACCTTCTTTGGTAACAGAAGACATTCAAGCAAGACAAATCAATACATTGACCATATGTGGATAGTATGGCTCCTTTAGAAGTAAACTATCTCTTGACCAAGAAGGAAGTATACTTTTTCATGAGTTTTCTTAATTCAGCATCTTTCTTGGAATTAATCTGAGTTATGAGATCTTTTGATGTTTTCAAGTGTTCTCTAAATTCTTCATAATGTTTCTTATGCTACCCTGTTGACTCACATTCATATGAACAGCTTGTTCATTAATTCTCCAATTAAGGTGCTTTGCCTCATTGTTTTGCTTTTAATTTTTATTTGGAACTTAAAGCACCAAATACAATGAGCATTTCCATATATAAAGAAAAGAATAAGAGGATTGAACATAGAACTTCAGATCTCTCTTATGTACTTTTTCCTTTTAAAATATCTCAAGTTCAACTTGTAGCTTTCAAGGTTGACCTGCCAGTCTTTGTTTCTTTCTGGTCTTCTGTTCTCATCTTTGTGTTTTTCTTTAAAAATATCTCAGTGACCCCTTTTTTTTTCATATCCTCTATTATTCAACCTCCCTCCCTCATTGCACTCTCTGCCCACCCCCACCCCCAACTGGAAAAGAAAATAAAAACAAAAGTCCTTGAAACAAATATGAGTAATCTCCACATTAGCTACGTCTTAAATGTATGTCTTATTCTGCACCTTAAATCAATCAAGTCTGTCAAGAGGTAAGCAGCATGCTTCCTCAGTCCCCTAGAGTCCTAGATAGTCACTACATTGATCAGAACCTTCAAATCTTTCAAAGTTGTTTTCCTTTATAAGATTTTACCAGTTCTGACTTTGTTCACTTCATTCTTCATTCTTCATATAAGTTTTCCCAAGTTGTTCTGAAACCATTCATTTCATCATTTCTTAGGGCACAAAGTATTCCATGACACAAATACATTATTCAGCCATTTTCAATCGAGGGGCAACCATTTCAGTTTTCAATTTGGGGCTACTTCAAAAAGAGCTGCTATAAATTTTTTTGTACCTATAGGTCTTTTCCCTCTTTCTTAGAGGCAAGTAGGTGATCCAGTAGAGTACTCACCTGGGAAGACTCAAATTCAAATCCTTGTCTCAGATGCTTGTTAGCTTTGTGACGTTGGGCAAGTCACTTAACCTCTGTTTGCTCCTCAAATATAAAATGAGAGATAACAATAGCACCTACCTTGTGTGGATGTCCTAATGATCAAATAAGGTAATGTTTAAACAGTCCTTAGTCCTTAGTACAATGCCTGGCACATAGTGAGTACTATATAAATGCTAACTATTAATATTATTTTATTTTATTATCTATTTTATTTATTTAGGGTATACAAGTAGTGATGGCAATGCTGGATCAAAGGGGATCAAATTTGGGGTACAGCTTCCAATTGCTTTCCTGAATGATTGAACTCACAGCTCCATAGCAATGCATAAGTGTACCTCTGTGCCAGCAGCTTCTCCAACATTCCTCATTTTCCTTTCTTGTCACCTTTTAAAAAATTTTTATTATTATTTTTTTTTGCATTTTGGGGGGAGGGGGAATGTACGGCAATTGGGATTAAGTGACTTACCCAAGGTCACATGGCTAGTTTTTGTGTTTAGTGTCTGCACAGCATTTGAACTCAGGTCCTCTGGACTCCAGGACCAGTGCTCTATTCACTGGGCCACATAGCTGCCCAGATCGATTCTCTATTTACTGGGATTTCTTGTCATCTTTGTCAATCGGCAGGGGTGTGTGTGCATGCAACAGAGACAGAGTGATGGAACCTTAGAGTCTCTTTAGTTTGCATTTCCCTCATTCATAGTGATTTGGGAAATTTTTCATATGTCTGTCAATAAATATGAAGCATTTACTATGGGTCAGGTACAGTGTGGTTGCAAAGAAAGGCAAAAGACAGACTCTGTCCTCAAGAAGTTCACTATCTAACGTGGGAAGAGAGACAACATAGAACAGCTAATTAAACAACAAGGTGTATACAGGATAAATAGGAAATCAACACAGTGAAGGAGCTAGACCAAAGAGGAATAGGGAAAGGCTTCATGTATGTAGAAGGTGATGTTTTAGCTGGGACTTGAAGATGTTTATTGGTAGCATGGGTTTCTTTGAAAAATGCCTGTTTTAAAACTTTATTTTTTTTGCACTCTTTTCTTTTCCAATTTTGAGTTCCAGCTTCTCTCCCCACCACTTCCCCACCCACTGAGAAGACACACAATATGATATCAATTATACTTGTGAACACATGCAAAACATTTCCATATTATCCATATCACAAAAATAGTTGGAAAATTATACTTCAGTCTGCACTCAGAATCCATCACTTCTCTCTCTGGAGGTAGATGGCATTTTTTTTTCTCATGAGTCCTTTGAAATTGTCTTGGATCACTGTACTGATCAGAGTAGCTAAGTCTTTCACAGATGATCATCATTATAATACTGATTTCTATGCACAATGGACTTCTAATTCTTCTCACTTCATTTTGCATCAGTTCATATAGGTCTTGCCATATTTTTCTAAAATGATCATGCTTATCATTTCCCATAGCCCAACAGTTTTCTATCACAACACATACCACAACTTGTTTAGCTATTCCTTCACTGATGGATATCCCCTCAATTTCCAATTCTTTGTCACCACAAAAAGAGCTGCTATAAGTATTTTTGTACTTATGGTTTCTTTTCTCTTTTTTATGCTCTCTTTGGGCTACAGATCTGATAGTGGTATTTTTAGACCAAAATGTATACACAGTTTTATAGCCCTTTGGGCATAGTTCCAAATTGTTCTTGAGAATAGTTGGACCAGATCGCTACTCCACGCACAGTTCATTGATGTACCTATTTTCTTTCCATGTCTTTTAACCATATTTACCTATTGGGGAATGGCTCTTATTTTCACAGATTTGATTTGGGGAGGTGATTGTAGCTGGGATAGAGGGGCTCAGAAAAGGACTCTTAGGAGGGGACATTTGGACTGAGCTTGGAAGAAAAGTAGGAGGGCAATAAAGGTACTTATAGAAGTACTTAAAAGATTTTCAGTTTCCATTTCCTTGGCATTTGAACTGAAGGATCATTTAATAAGCACCTGTGTGCTTTCATAGACTGAAAGAAGGGCAGATAGTCTCTCCTCCTGGAAAGGAAAGAAGGTAGGGAGGGATGTGATTCTTGAGAAATGAAATGGTTCAGAAGTGTTTTCTTCTTAAGGTTTTCTTTTAACCACATGAAGAAACCTGCCGAAAAGAGAAATGCCTTGTCAATTTGTCCTGTTAAGATCAATACTAATTTAAAGAAATAAAAACACTTCCCTTTTTGTAAGAAGGAAAAACTAATACTGAGGTCAGGCTAATGGATGTCATTATATCCCTTCCACTACTCACTTAGGTTTGGTTTCAAAACCGAAGATCTAGACAACAGAAAAAACAGACATCTCTTGCTTCAACCAACTCAAGAACATGGATGCATCCAGAAAATTCATCTCCAAGTCAAATTCCCGAAGAGGACATCTGTAAACATGACCTTTCTAAGGAGGAGATTTCACTACCAAATGCAATCAAATCTGACTTACAGTCAGGGCCAGGTAAGCCTCATCAGGAAGCTGGTCCATGGAAGAGCCCCTCCATAGAAGAGAGGAGTATGCATTCAACCACTGAGGCTACTCACTCAGGATATAACATTTCCCAAGACCATCACTTAATCTCCTCCCAAACCATGAGATCATCAACTGAACATCTGCTTTGTACCCTGACCAGGCCAGTGTTCCAGGAAAACTCCAGCCAGTGTGCATCTTCCTGGGCCCTGCAGGGAACCCAAAGGCCAAAGAACCAAGGCATGCATACCTCCTTTTGTGGAAGAGTGAAGTCACCACTTCATTGCCAGCAGCAGGGAAGGACAACAGGACAGTTGTCCTCACACTGGCACCCACTAACTTTTCAATGTGCACAGGAGCCCCCATGTCAGCTGCAACAGCCATACCCCCAAAAGCCACCAGCCATGCTGCCCTTAGTGCCTCAGACTCCCACCTTCCAGGTACAGCAACTGACATTTTCTCCACGTCAGACACAGCCACCCCTACTGATGAGGCACAAAGATCAACCAAGTGAATTGTTCCCTTCTTTTAACAAGCAAGAACAATTGCAGCCTAACAATCTATGTAAGAGAACTGTTGGGCTTGGACCTACAATGCTTCTCCCTAACGGACATCTCCCTGATGGACATCTGCCTGCCCACCCAAGAGATCTGGATACCACCTTGAGAAATCTGGATAACATTCTGAGAGGTCTGAATTTCCCTCAGGGACATATGACTGCTCAGATACTAGATGATGTGCACAAGCAGATCAATGACTTATTTACTATCAAATGAATGATTAATTCTTGAAGAATACAAGGAATTTTGTATCTTGTGGTGTGATCTAGTGCCTGTGACTCTTAATTCATCCTGGGATAGATGTTTCTTTCAGGGCTTGTGAACTCACTTATAAAGTGGAAAAGAATAAAAGGATGTATTAGAAATCAGAATGTAACATCTTGTTTACAAAAAACACATTTGAGACAGAAACATTCTCACAAAATTATAATAGGTTAGAACAGTATGCTTCTGGTGATCTAAAAGGGGCTGGGATAGACTAGTTAACTGTAAAAATAGACTTGATTAAATAAAAGATAAATAGGGAAATATAATAAAGGTATTTAGATGCTTAAAACCATTAAAGACAACTGGATTAATGCCAACCTGAGTTTGTGTGTGTGTGTGTGTGTGTGTTAATATGCATTTAATTACACAGCATCTAAATGCTTAAAGGAAATAGTCATTGATTTACAGGAAATATAAACAATAAAACTCTCATTGGGAACTTATTGTACTGCTTTCAGCCTTGAGCCTGGACAAACCTAACAAATTTTTAGAAGAAAGATATTAAGGACAGTAATAGAATTTTAGAAAAGTTAGTTATGATAGCCCTCTGGTGATTACCGTGCACAACATCTGTCTCAAAATAGACAATGTATTAGGGCATAATGATCTCACAGACAAATGCAGAGAAGCCGAAATATTAAAGACATCTTTTACAAAAGACATAGAATTAAATTTATATTAAATGCCTTTTAAAAAAGAACTACTGGGTAAAGATCAAGTCATAAAAACAGAATGTCCATCAAGGGGGGCAGCTAGATGGCTCAGTGAATAGAGCACAAGCCCTGGAGTCAGGAGGACCTGAGTTCAAGTCCAGCCTCAGACACTTGACACACTTACTAGCTGTGTGACCTTGGGCAAGTCACTTAATCCCAAATGCCTTGCCTTACCCCCTCAAAAATGTTTTTAATGTCCATCATTACTATTACTATTGCTATAGTTAGCATTTGTAGAATTACATAACTATAGCAATCAGCCAAGAAAAAGATATTGAAGGAATAAGCACAAGAAAGAAGAAACAAAACTACCACTTTTTGCACATGACATGATGATGTGACACCACGGTCTATTTAGAAAATCTTGAAGAATAAATCTAAAGTAGCTAAAACAATAGCCAGCCAAGTTTTTTTTTGTCTTCAATGAAACCCAGCATGCAGCATGGAGAGATAAATTCCATTAAAAATATCTACAAAATCTTGGTTGGTTGGTTGTTGTCCTTTATTCTCAAGAGGACCAAAATGACATCACTGTGATAGGGTCAAGTTTCAATGTATCTGATCAGACCAATAAGAGCTCAGAATGCTCTGCCTAAGGTCCAGCACAAATAGTCCCTGTGAACGTTTGGGGTGGATACTCCAAATGTGCACATCCTGCATTTCCTTTGAGCTGGCTCAATTCTGCTTAATATACCTTGATAGTGCTTTTGTATTGCTTCTTCTGACCACCATGTGAAAGCTTGCCCTGTGTGAGTTCTCCATAAAACATAAAACATAAAAAATGTACACTTTTTGGCAAGTGTACATTTTGCATTCAAACAATGTGGCCAGCCCATCAAAGTTGCACTCTGTGTGGCAGTTTGCTTTGAGAAAAGGACTTCAGTGTCTGGTACCCTATCCTGCCAGGTGATCTTCAGAATCTTCCTAAGACAATTCAAGTAGAAGTGATTCCGTTTCCTGGCATGGTGCTCGTATACTATCCAGGTTTCACAGGCATACAACAATGAGGTCAATACAATGACTCTAGACCTTGAGTTTGGTAATCAGTCTAATATCTCTTCTCTCCCATACTTTCCATTGGAGTCTCGCAAACACTGAACTAGATCTATAAAATGTATAAAATATAGTCTACCTACCAAGATTCACACAGCTATAAAACACTACAGAAATGAGGACAGAGAAACAATTGGGGAAATATTAATAACTACTCAAATTGACTTATTCCATGTCATAAGATTCAAAATATCAAAAGATTACATTATAAGGCTAAAAAAATTAACAAAACTTATCTGGAGAAACAAAAACCAATATCAAGTGGGGAAAAAAAGGAAAGGAAGGGGATCTATCAATAATATTAGATCTTAAACTATAGCACAAAATAGTAATAATCAAAATTTTATTCAAGATGACACAAGAGAAATTCAGAAACAGTAGAACTCAACCCAATGTTTGATAAAGTGAAAACAAATTACCTAGGAAAAAGCTCCCTGTTTGATAAAAACTTCTGGGAAAGCTGGACAGCAGTCTGGTAGAAATTAGGCTTAGAACAACATATAGATCATACAAAAAAGAATCACAAAAATATTAAAGATTATACAAAAATCATGCAAAATCATACAAAATAGAAGAGAAATAGATCATATATCTTTTACAGCTCTAGGCAGGAGATGGATTATTATTATTAAACATTCAAACTAGACAATTATAAAAGATAAAATAATTAAATTATTACTTGAAACTGAAAAGCTTCCACACAGACAACATTAATATATCTAGGATGGGGGCAGCTAGGTGGCGCAGTGAATAGAACACCGGCCCTGGAGTCAGGAGTACCTGAGTTCAAATCCCGCCTCAGACACTTAACACACACACAAAAAACTAGCCGTGTGACCTTGGGCAAGTCACTTAACCCCAACTGCCTTCAAAAACAAAAACAAAAACAAAAAAAATATATATCTAGAATAAGAAGGAAAGTGGTAGAACAAGGGGCGGGGGGAATCTTTGCTTCAGATTTTTCTGATAAGGTTTTGGTATCCAAGATGTATAATTAACAAAAACACATAAGGTAAAAAGTCATTCCCCAGTACGCAAATTATCCTAGAACATGAACAAACAGTTCTTAAGAGAATTTCAAAGTATTCACAACCACATGAAAAAGTGTTCTCAATCACTAATGATAAAAAAAAATGCACATCAAGACAAGCATAAAATTTTATCTCACACCCTGAATGGAGAAAATGATGAAAATTGCAATATTCAATACTGGAGGAGTTGTGGAATGATATTTATGTTAATACATTGTTGGTGGGACTGTGAAGTGGCATGGTCATTTTGGAATTATGTAAATGAAGTATCTGAGTATAGATTTAAACTCTGGTCTTCTAGGCTCAACATTCTATCCACTAAGTTATGTAGCCTTCTCTAGGCACAATAGAAGGGGGAGGGAGGATAAAAGAATGTTTAAAAAGTATGTTTTAATCTGCATTTAAACTCCGCAGTTCTTTCTCTGGACAGCATTTTTCCATCATGAGTGTTTTGGACTTGTCTTAGATCATTGTACTGCTAAGAAGAGTTAAGTCTATCATAGTTGATCAGCACATAGTGTTACTGTTAATGTGTGCAATGTTATCCTGGTTCTGCTTGCTCTTCTTTGCCTCAGTGCATGTAAGCCTTTCCAGGTTTTTCTGAAATCAACCTGCTCGTTATTTCTTATAGCACAATAGTATTTTATTACATTCATATATGACAACTTATTTAGCCATTTCCCAACTGATGGGCAGACCCTCAATTTTCAATTCCTTATGCAACAAATTCCAACCGAAGTGGGATTCTAGTTTCTATAGTCTGGGTCTGATTCAGGTCTCTCTACTCTAGAATCATATTAGATATTCACAGACCAGTTTTGAAAAAGATTTCCAAAGTCAAAGAAGTGAAACGATATGGAGCCAGGACAGCATTGATTCAGTTAGATAAAGGTTTCTGGTTTCTATGTTGGTCATTTTGATCCATAGGTCACAAACTGGGATGGGAGGGATAAGAAAGGGAAGGGGGGGAAACCTAAAAGTGAGAGTAATGGAACACCCTTCAAAGGTGTTAGGTATGCAAGGCCCTCCACAAACTTTAAAGCATGTCAATGTTAATGTTGACTATTATCCAGTCACACTTTACCAACTTTCCTCCACTTTAGGCTCAACTTGTAGCCCTTTCAAATTAAAATAATTTACCATCAACTGATCCTGATGCCATTTTCATCTTTGTTAAAGGTGTCTGACAACATAGCTGAAAACATCATGCTAAAAAGCATGGGAACAAGCACAGAGCTCTGCTTCACTCCACTGATATGATAGC
Organism: Pseudocheirus occidentalis; assembly: GCA_028646575.1. Classification (NCBI taxonomy): domain Eukaryota; kingdom Metazoa; phylum Chordata; class Mammalia; order Diprotodontia; family Pseudocheiridae; genus Pseudocheirus; species Pseudocheirus occidentalis. The sequence continues at coordinate 48,837,733 of CM053598.1, read as the reverse complement.
ATTATCCAGAATCTATGCAAACATGTGGTCATGGAACTGGTATAAAATAATGATGAACTTCTCTGGGCAACCCAATTTTGCCATAATTTTCCACAAGCCCCCACAACTGACAGCCTTGGTTAGATGGACAAACATTGTTTAAAGACTTCTGCTTTGCCCCTGACATTTCTCCTGGAGCTGTTGGGCAGCCACGACCATGTCAACCATTCCTTGGTCCTTTCTGAAGTTCCACTGGCTCTCAGGTAGATTACCATATTCCATCTGAAGAACAACTGACTAATGGGGACTCTGGAGAGAATTTTGCTGGTAATGACTAAGAGAGAGACTCCCCTGTGGTTGTCATAGGGCAAGCCATTTCTTTTTCCTTAATATAGATGGACAATACAGGCATCCTTGATCTCCTGTGGAATAACCCCCTCTTGCCATATAACCTGAAAGATCTCTGTCACCTTTTGTATGAGCAGTGGATTCCCTGCCTTGGAGATCCATGCTGGAATGGAATCAGCAGCAGATGCTTTGCCTTGTGAAAGAAGTCTAATGGCATTCCAAATATCTTCTTTGTTTGGAAGTTTGGCTAGAGATGGATTGACTTCAGACCAAGGTAAATGGTCAATGACTTCAGTATTAGTTGATAATGGTCTATGGAGAACACTATGGAAGTGCTTGGTTCATCTCTTCAGAATCATGTCCTGTGGCTCCATCACTGTTGAATGATTGAGATGCACCAAAGGTCTCTGGCCCATAAACAGCCTTCAAGGCATCATGAAAACAATTTGAGTTGTTACTAGCAGTGTAAAACTAAAAGTCACCTGCCTTTTTACTAACTGAAGATTCCTGTATCTCTCTAAGCTTTGTTTGCACTTTATTTTCGATGGAATTAAATGTTGGCTTGTTAGAGACTGATGAAATATCCTCCTGATTGACCTTGTATGTAGAGTTCTTTTTTTCCCCAACTAATTAATTTATTTTTAGATTTCAACATTCATTTCCACAAGATTTTGAGTTACAAATTTTCTCCCCATCTTTCCCCTACCCCACCCCAAGATAATGGGCCTACTGAATATGCCTTCCCCTAATCTGTTCTTTCTTATATCCTCCCCCATCTGAAATGGTAATGGAATTTAAAGATCCCCTTGTATTGGCTTGGTTTTAGGGGTAAGTATTAAAACCCAAAGCTTGTAAATCCCACAAGTGGAATGGACTTGCTGTTTCAGATTTTCTCCCCTCTCTTTCCCATCACCCCCCATGGTGGCATACAATCATGTATGGGATCTGCAAACACTTTCACATTGTACAATAGTCTGGTTGTATAGAAGTGTTGTAACCAATGGAGCAAATAATGGGAAAAGAAAGAAAGAAACAAAAGAAACAAAAGAAACAAAACCAAACATGGAAAAGAACAATAGCATGTGTTGCTTCAGTCTCCATTTACACTCTGGTATTTCTAGATCTTTCTCTGAGTGTAGGTATCTCCTTCCATTCTGAGACTTGTAGAGCTGTCTTTTAACTGTGCGTTGTTGAGAAGAGTCCAGTTTACCAAGGATGATTGTCATACGTATGATGTATCTGTGACTGTATACAAATTTTTCCTGGTTCTGCTCTTCTCACATAGCATCAATTCATATAAGCCTCTCTAGGCAAATATGAAGTCCATCTCCTTCCCATTTCTTATATCACAATAGTATTCCATTATATTCATATACCATAACTTGTTCAATCATTCCCAATTCATGGGCATCCCCCAAGTTTCCAATTTTTTGCCACCACAAAGAGAGCTGCAATGAATATTTTTGAACATATAGGTCCTTTTCCCACTTCTATGATCTCTTTGGGATATAACCCCGAAAGTGGTATTACTGGGTCAAAAGGTATGCAATTATTTATAGCCCTTTGGGCATAGTTCCAGATTGCCCTCCAGAATGGTTGTACCAGTTCACAGCTCCACCAAAAAAGCATTAGAGTTCCGATTCTTCCACATCCTCTCCAGCATTTGTCATTTTCCTGTTTTGTCATCTTAGCCAATCTGACTGGTGAGATGTGGTACCTCAAAGTTGTTTTGATTTGCATTTCATGAATCAATAGTGATTTAGAGCATTTTTCCATAAGCCTAAAGATGTCTTTAATTTCTACCTCTGAAAATTGCCTGTTCGTATCCTTTGCCCATTTATCAATTGGGGAATGACTTGTATTCTTATAAATTTTACTTAATTCCCTGTATATTTTAGAAATGAGGCCTTTATCAGAGACACTGGTTGTAAATATTCTTTC
>CM053598.1:48824792-48835365 GCA_028646575.1 Pseudocheirus occidentalis | reverse complement strand
TTTTTTGATAGAGGCCTCCAACCTTGTTGGGCCTAGGTTGATTTTACAGACAGAAAGTGACTTGAAGATGATGTCAGTTATTGTGTCTTTATTAAGCTTTGTCTTTTCAGGAAACTGCTGAGATCTTGCCTCGGGTCAAGATGAAGAAAAGATCTCTCCTTGGGTACTGAATGCTATGATGATATTGTAACCCAGTTGTGACCTAGGGGTGGATGTCCTTTGTGTTTTGTGTCTGACCAAAGGAATGTACTTTGTTTATAATTGAAAACTAATCTCCAGTTGAGACTACCCAGAGGTGGAGTACTTTGACTTTTGTACTTTGTGATTGAACTGAGGAATTAAGACATTGTGATTGACTAAATGAATGTACTACCCAGGGGCAGTGTACTTTGACTTTTGTGCTTTGATTGAATTGAGGACTTAATAAATGATTGAGTTGCCCTGTATTTTGATTTTCTCTTTTCTGTGAATGTTTTACCTTAATTTGTTATGGAATAAATGGAGAGTTACTATGCTTATAATTTGAACCTAGGAAATTGTTTGTGCTTGGCATTACACCATCCGCTGCTAAATTTCTAGTAGGGCAAGATGGATTTCTATACCCCAGTGCCTGTAAATCTTATTTCCCAGTTGCATGTAAAAAAATAATACACACAACAATTTTTTTTAACATTTGTTTTTAAAACTTTGATTTCCAGATTCTTTCCCTTCTTTCCTCCTCACCCACTCCCACTGGGAAGACAAGTAATTCAGTATGGGTTGTACATGTGTAATTACCCAAATCATTTCCGTAGTAGCTATATTGTGAAAGACTAACTATATTTCCCTCCATCCTATCCCACCCCCCACTTATTCTATTTTCTCCTTTGACCCTGTCCCTTTTCAAAAGTGTTTGCTTCTAACTACTTTCTTCCCCAATCTACCCTCCCTTCTATCATCCTTCCTCTTATCCCCTTCCCCACTACTTTCCTGTAGGATAAGATACCCAATTGAGTGTGTATGTTATTCCCTCCTTAAGCCAAATTCAATGAGAGTAAGGTTGACCAACTCTCTTTTGTTGAGGGTTTACCATAAAATGATGAGTTTTAGGGTTAGGGGTGCTCAAGACCACAAAATACCAATATACTGGGTCCTACCAAATCAATTTAATTCATCTTCTCTCAGCCAAAGAAAAGCAAAGTTTATTAAAAGTTCACCATATTGTGTAGACTTTTAAGGAACCTTGGTATCTGTAAGGCTTGTATTGGACACAGAGCAAGTCTGTACTAGAAAATTCTATGGCACTCTCATACCACATGGAGGCAAGATGGGGTCTTATATACAGAAAGGTTGTGGGAGGAATCTAGGAGTGTTCTGGAGCAAGAGTTTGGGGAGGGTCTTCAGGAGAAATCAGATGAGGTCAGACTCTAGTAATTGAGTGAAGTTGCTGGAGGCTATCTGAAGACAACAGACAATGGTGGGCTAGGCCAGTTCAAGGGTGTAACAGTTGATTTGGGTATAGATATTATGAGAGGATCAATGGTGGGGGCTAGCCGGATAATGGAGGACCACGCTAGTAACAAAGGTTTGGGCAGAGCCACAGTGAAAGGCTTATGGCCTCATGCAAATGCCTCATCAAATGGGAAGATTCAATCAGAGTTCAAGGGGGTTCCCAGAGCCTGTACCTCACCACTTTCACCTTCCTGTTCTTCTCCTTCATTGTAACAGTTTTCTCTTGCTCCTTTTATATGAGATAATTTATCCTATTCTATCTCTCCCTTTCTCCTCTCAATATATTCCTCTCTCACCTCTTAATTTTATTTTTTTAGATATCATCTCTTTATATTGAACTGATCCTGTGCCCTCTGTGTATACATGTACACACATATACATACACTCACAGACCCTGTAGAGTTCTTGTTTTTCATTTGGTAGCTTCTGAATTTCCTTGTCATTTTTATCAAACCAATCCTGTTGTTTGCAAGTGTTCTGGCCCAAATAAGTAAATATGGCACTCTATACCAAATCTCTAAAAACTGCTATTCTTTTTCTGCTCCCTCTAAAAGAACTAAGCTGCAAATAGATTTCTTCCTTGGTCACCAGAAGAATTTTCAGTTTAAAAAATGTTTTTTTGAAAAGAAACACTTGTGAGGGTTTTTTTTTACCTCTAAAGAAAAATATGTAAGACATTATAACTTTCTTTTGCCAAAAGTGAGAGCTTTTCCACAAATGTGTGTGATGGACCTTTTAGAAAAGGCAGTCTTAACCTGGACCTCTTACCTTAGGTAAGTTTTAGGTGGGTTCAGAAACTTAATTGGGGAAGGGATGACATTTTTCTTTTCCCTAGCCTTTGGTTTCTTTTGTAATTATATGTATTTTATCTTATGCATTTTAAAAAACATTATTCTGAGAAAGCGTCCATTGGCTTCACCAGGATGCCAAAGGGGTCCTTGAAAGGGAAAAGGCTTAAGAACCTCTAATTTAGATGAAAGGACAAGATATTTTAAGGAGGAAGAGGATAGAGGTTGAACAGAACCTGAAGAAAAGAAACCTCTCCTTGAAAATCAAACATCAAAACAAAATCACATCTCTCATAAAGTTCTTCCAGCAAACATATATTAGCTTTCCAACCCTGTTAGTTCTGGAGACTTTCAAAAGATAGTGATTTCTCTAGATTGATAGAGCATTGGTAAATGCTCTATTTGTCAGGAATTGTATGCTCAATGCACCCTCCTAAAGTAGTTTATTCAGGGAGGTTTATACCTGCTTTCTTGCCAAAACCTTTCCTGATCTCCCTACCATTGCTAGAGTCCTGCCAACAAAGCACTTTGAATATCTCATGCCTCTATTTACGCATATACAGTTCTTGATTATAACTCCAACCTATTGTAGCTATTGGAGTTATGGTCTTTGGTATCTTAAGATCTTATCTGGCTCTGGTATTTCCTGATCCCTTTCTCTAGAAAGTTCTTCTTATAACTGTAAAGGTCCTGTGTTGACTATTTAAGCACAAGTACACATAGCTCCGTGTAACATAAGTCACAGCATTCTTCATTAACTCTCCTCCTTGAAAGCTCCCTGGATCTCTCTGTATTCTAGGTCTATATTTTATCCTTTAGATCGGTGATTCTCAATCTTCCTAATGCCAACCCTTTAATACTCATATGTGGGCATACCTGCATGTGGGCAGACTCGCCTAGAGATGGATAGAGGAGCAGTGTCTCGGTTCCTAAAACCATCAGAAATACGCATTTCCCGATAGTCTTAGGAGACCCCTGTGAAGGGGTCGCGACCCACAGGTTGAAAACTATTGCTTTAAATCTTTTTTAAAATGAATTTTAAAAGCCAACAAAACAGATCTACTAATGCCCAAACATTCTATCTCCTTTCTCAAGGAGTTCAATCCCTGCTTCACAGTCTTCCTCTCTAGAGGAAGATCTGCCACCCTAGATCCGCCCATGTATTTGGGAACTTCAATCATTGTCCCCTCAGACACACTGGCTTCCTGGGTTATTGTCCTTGACTGCCAGGATCTGTTGCTTCACTCCTTAGTCATCCATGTCAATGGCCATACCTTACATTTTTACCATCACACACACCACTCTAACTTTCTCTACAATTCTGAACTTTGAAAATCACCTCCATTCACATTCTATACTGTTATGTCTCCAACTGTTCCAAAAACCAGTGGTTTTCCCCTCTTTAAAACCCATCATTAATTTCCTCAGCTCTCATTTTCTTTTCTTTGAACCTCCATTCAACAAGCTCTACTATTACATTCTTGTCCACCACTCAATCCCTTGACCTATTCTCTTTCCTTTCTTTGGTCCCAACTTATCTTCAACCTTGAATCACTTTTACTGCTTAACTTCTGTTCTGAAATTTTAGAATGCAATAAAGTCTCACCATTTCATCCTCCACAGATATAGTTCTTCTATAAGTTTGTTATCTAATCTCAAATGGGCACTATTGCAACTCGGAAATCCTTCTGTCCTTCTTAGATTATGCTTTTATCTCAGTCTTGCTCAGATGCACCAGCAGCCTCACTTAGGACTCAATCAGAAGTTCTAAATTTTTTTTCTCTTTTTTTCTACCCTCAAGCCAGTTCTAATCCCTCTACCTCTTAACTGGAATCCTCTGAAACTTTACAGGAAATATTATGAACAGTCATTCTGTGCTCCCTTTATATGGCACTGTAGGTAGAACCTATGTCTTTGTATTATGAAAATCAGATTCTAATTTATATACAAGCTAAGCTGTATTTCTTCCCCTGGGCAAGTCATTCAACTTGTCTCAGTTTCCTCATCTGTGAAATGGGGGTAATAACACCTAGATCCCAGGGTTCTTATGAGGATAAAATGGGAGATGGGGGAGAGGGGGAGAAGTTATTTCTTTTTTATGATGTTACAAACATTTGCATTATAGTAAAAAATTTAGCAGTATGATTTCATAAAATGAGCTACCAGAAGAAAGGGTCCCTGCAGGTACACGTGGACTTAGAAAGCCATAGACTAGCATCGTATTTCATTGTATTTTTATTTATTTTATTAAATGGTTCCCAATTTATTTTAATAAGCCCCCCTGGAGTGGGTAGTAATTGCTCATTTGACCTCTCTGATCTAAACCATTGAGTTGCTCCAATCCAGCACTCAGGGGTTCATCCATATTTCTCTGGGGAAGAAGCAAGGTGAACCAAGTGGATTATTGATGTTGGATAGACTGATAGGCTACAGTTTTTGTTGGTCAAAAGAAGAGGTCAATTGATTTGGCTGTTCTTCCCCTCTCACCAATGAGGGTGGCTATATCCCTCTTTGATGCTTCGGGGACTGATGCTGGGATGGGAACAGCTGCTGTATCTGGAAGACTGAAGGCAGTCAAATTGGGAGTTTTGGGGGACGTGACTCCTGGGGGCTGACTGCAACAACTGACATGGGAGGTTCCTGTGTGCATTGAAAAGTCAGTGGATGCTAAAGTGAGTACAACTGTCCTGTTGTCCATCCCTGATGCTGACAACACAATGATGGCTTCACTCCTGCATGAAAGGAGGTGCATGTGCCGTGGTTCTCTGGCCCTTATGTTCCTTGCAGCACCCAAGAAGATGCCTACTGGTTGAAGCAGAGGTCCTCCTTGAGAATTTCACTTGTAGATCAATTTTCTGGGTGTGTCTTTTCTTGAGCATTTGTCTAGTTCTTTGGTTTTGAAACCAAGCCTAAGTAGGGAGAAGAAATATAATGATGTCCATTAACTTGACCTCACTTTTATTTATTCTTTATCATAAAAAAGGGTTAAGCATTTGTCTCAGTAAAATGTCATTGCTCTTAACTTGACAGGACAAGTTGGTGTGACATTTCTCTATTTGGCAGATTTCTCAGATTTAAAAGAAAGCTACCAGGAGAAGGAAAGAATCGCTTCATTTCTCAAGAACCACATTCCTACCTTCTTTCCTCCCCAAAAGGAAACACTATCTGCACTACTTTCAGGCTGTTGTGAGTTCTCACAGGGTTGTTATACACTTCCCAGCACAATAGATGCTTATAATATGATCCTTCTATTGAATTACTAAGGAAACAGTAAATCTTTAAGCATTTCAAAAACCATCTTTATTGCCCTTCTAGCTTTCTTCCAAGCTCAGCTCAACATTCCCTCTCAAGAGTCATTTCTGAGCCCCTCTGCCCCCAAGTGGCATCTCCTTTTCTTTTCCTGGAATGACTGTACAAGGTCATAGTTGTACAATTCTATGACACATGTCTATGTGTCCAAGTTGTCTCCCTGTAAGGTCCTTAATGGCAGGGCCTGATTCACTTCTCTCTTTGTATCCTCAGCACTGAATGCAATGACTGGCAGAGAGGAGGCACTTACATGCTTATGTACTGAATTCAGGGAATATCTACAAAGTGCCTACTATGTGCCAGGCTATATGCTGGAGTTCTATGGCCTCTCTCTTGTGGGTACCTGCCAGAACCCAACAGAACTCATTTGATCTCTGAGATACATGAGGCATGCATGGTTAGAGATACAAAGAAAAGGCTAGAACAGTCTCTGACCTCAAGAAACTGACATTAAAACAAAAATTTTAAAAAGGTGCAGCAGTTTACATTCTACTGGGAGCATTCAGCTGGAATGGAAATTTACCAAGTGATTCCAAGAAGAGGACTTCATGCAGTTCATCTTATTGTTTCTGTTGGCATGAAAGGAAGCTACATATGAAACAAAAAGAAAGGCCTAGAAATTTTGGATTTTTGAGAATCTGAAATGTCATTATGGGTTGTTTACAAGAGCCAAACCAGTTCTAATTGGGGATCATGCTACACTGGTCTGAGCAAAAGCCAAGTTCCCCTCAGAGAGAACCAGATTTACAGGATGGCCTTCTGATGGAGCTTCTCCCCAGCCAATGTGATGACCTCATTAGTGACTTTCCCAAGAGCAGCCTCATATCTGTGACCTAGGCTTTCTATTTTCCACAGGGGTTAGTCTGAAATATTCTCCAAATCACTAATAATTAGAAAATGCAAACTAAAGCAACTTTACAGTTCCAACACACACACACACACACACACACACACACACACACACACACGAAAGGAAAATGAGAAATGTGGGGTAGGTGACAGTCATTCTGGACAGTAATTTGAAACTCTGCCCCAGAATCACTAAACTGTATACACCCTTGGATCCAGCAGTCCCATTACTAGTCCTGTGCCCCAGAGAAATCAAAGAAAGAGAGAAAGGACCAGGAAGTGCATCACTCTGGCACTCAGTTGCCTCTAACAGAGAAGGGAAAAATCTACAGGTCCAACAATATTTACAGCAGCTCTTTTTGTGGTATCCAAAACTTAGAAACTGAAAGTGTGCCCATCAAATGGAAAAGGACTGCTCAAGAACCAGGAAAAATTTGTACACAGTCACAGATACATCATATGTGTGATGACCAACCTTGATAAACTGGACTCTTCTGAGCAACACACATATTTATAAGACAACTCTACAAGTTTCTGATATCTACACTCAGAGAAAGATCTAGAAAGACCAGAGCTTAAATGGAGACTGAAGCAACACATGCTGTTGTTCTTTTCCATGTTTAGTTTTGTTTCTTTTCTTTTTTTTCCCTTTGTTCGCTCCATTAGTTACAACGCTTCTATACAACCAGACTATTGTACAAGGTGAAAGTGTTTGCAGATCCTATACATGATTGTATGCCACCATGGGTGGGAAGGTGAAGGGGGAGGGAGAAGGGATGGGAGAAAATCTGAAACTCAAGTGATTCTGGAACTGAATTTTGTAAACTAAAAGTAAATAAACAAGTCAATAATTTTTTTTTTAATGGTAAAGGACCGCTCAGATGTCAGTATATAAGTGGAAGGGAATCCTACTTGTGCCCCAAGAAATGACAAAATGGGCAATTTCAGAAAACTTGTACGTACCTTTGTGAAAGGATGCAGAGTGAAGAGAGCAGTCAGATAAGCGACTATTACAGCCCTGTAAAGGAAAACAAATTTGAAGGGCTCAAAGGCTCAGATCACTGTCATGCTAGGATTCTAGAGGATTGATGGAGTGTGCTGCCCCCTTCTGGACACACTGATGGAGGCAAGGTGCAGAACAAGCCAGACATTTTTCAGTCAGGGATAGATAATAGGGGAATTTGTGTGACTTGACTATTCCTTTTTTTTTTTTTCATTTTTGCCTTCCCATTTGGAGGCAGGGTAGGGTGGTGGTAAAGAGAAGAGGATATGATATAGGGAAATATCTGAAAAAGAAAAGTCACACAGGAATTTTGGGGGACAGCTAGGTGGCGCAGTACGTAGAGCACTGGTCCTGAAGTCAGGAGGACCTGAGTTCAATTCAGACCTCAGACACTTGCCACACTTACTAGCCAGTGTGGCTTTGGGCATGTCACTTACCCCCAGTTGCCCACCAAAAAAGAAAAGTGACTCTGGCATTTTTTCCAAGCAAAAGGACAAAGTTGAGGACAGAAGGAAGGTTAGTAAGAAGCATCACCACATCTACTTTGAAAGCTACAAGTGGGACTTGGGATATGTTTTTTTTTTTAAAGTAAGCTTGTACTAAGAGATCTGATGACGTCCAACCCTCTTATTTTCCCATTTTGTTGGTATTTAAATTATGAATAAAAATTTAAAAAAACAAAACAATGTGATGAGCAGGCAGTTGGATAGGTATCAAGCTGGAATCTACCTTAGAGGCTAGGATCATAGAGATTCAAATATTCACTTATACACCTTTGTGCCAGCAAAGGAATAGAAACAAGGAAAGTGCCAATCAATTAGAGGAGAGTCATGAAACACCTTTGCGAACATGAATGTGACAGAATATTAATTTACAACAAAAAAAGGGGGGGTCATAGGGCAAATTCAACCCTTTTTAATTATGATGACCAAGCTTGGTGGTAGAGAAGAGAAGAGAAATTAGAGCTCTTCCTCCTTGGTTCAGGAAATAGAGGTCTTTGGGTAGGAAATATGGAATATATTGTTAGATTCACTTATGTAATTGAGTTACTTTTTCTGAACAACTTTCTCCCCACCTTTGTTGTTTTTGTTGTTACAGATGGATGGTCTACTGCATAAAGGAGAGAGGAGAAATAGATTTAGAAATCAAAGAGATGTAAAAACAATATATTAATTATTGTGGAAAACTAAGAGTGGATAGGGTTTTTTCCTCTTTTTTTCTTTGAGATGCTTGTTTTTAGCACAAACTTCAATTTGTAACTTTGAAACTTCTATTTATTTTTATATTTAAGGTCTAAAGTTAAAAAATTAAAGAAACAAAAAAAGTCCAACCAAGTAAATCCAGCAAACTCACATTGGGATAGGCTTCATCTCTGAGGACCTGTTCAATGAAGGATGAATTTTTTTTGGTCACAGTAAATCAAAATCAACTAAAACACAAGGAGAGGACTTTGTCAACTGTGTTCATGGAGTGAGTATCCACACTTAAGATCTGAATCCTTTGCACAGAATTTTGTTAAAAGGTATTTTGCTGATACCTTACGTGTATAAGGCAAAGAACAGTACCAGACGATCTCAGTTTCCCTTAAACCTCTAAAATCTGTGATTCTGCTATGAATCTCAATCTTAGGAGAGGAATCTACTTTCAAAAGACAGTTTGCACAAGTCCTAGTACAAGTACACACTAAGTCCAAGTACACACTAAGAAGGCAAGCAATAGGATACCCCAATTATAACTGTTTTAATCATTTCAAAAAGTTTAATATGTACAAGAATGAAATTCCAAGCCCATTCAACAAGCATTTATTGGCAATTGCTAACTATAAGTTCAACTGATCTAAATTCAAAATATAAGAAGTAAACCTATCCTCCGAGAATAAAACAAAAACAAAACCCTCATCATAACCGAACCTTTTCTGTAGGAGTCTGCATTTTCCTTTGGCCATATAGTATAGAAACTGAGAACCATAACCTGGTTAATTTGAATATTAGAGAGGAAGAGAGGAGAGGCTTTGGTTCCAGTTCACAATTAAATTCAATTAATTATTTCAATAAACAATAAGAGACTCGACTCGTTAATTCAATGACCTCCTCTCCCCCTACCAATGACTATGTACTAGAGCAGGAGCTGGAGGAAGTTCTAGCTGGAAAACAAAGACCTCCCACCTCCCAGAAGCCACCTTCTAAAACTAATCATGAAAGAGGAATGAAAGTATGAGCTCTACAGCTCTGGAAACTCCACAAGGACACTGGCCAAACAATCCTAGAGAGAAGTCATCTTTCTTACAAAATATGGCCTTCTTAGGCTTCCATGACAGTGGAGCCATATGAATCTTCCCAAATGGGAAGAGGTTATGGCCCATCCCAAAGTTGTTTCAATTTCAGATATTTTTACTCTTTCCCTTCAAGTGCCAACCAATAGGAAACTATGCCTGCTTTCACTATTTGGAGATGCTCTCTTAAAGGGCATTCATAGCTTCCAAAGCCACAACCCCTCAGCTACCAACCAATAAAACTTCAGAACTCAGTCTCCTTTTACATTCTAGAGTGGCTCCCCCTGGGAGGCAGAAGCTAGTAAAAATTATACCTTTCCTTTTCAATGTAACTAATTCTCCCAAAGTCCAGTGACCATTAATAGAATATGTTTTGATTTTTTTCCCCCATTGATTTAATGCAAATAATGAATTTTACCCATATACCTCCCTGGTTTTCAGGCAACAAAGCCTACCTAGGGCTATGATAAAGGGACATTAGTTCTTTCTAAGAAAACAATTACATCTATTAATCATGAATACGAATGGATGGGGAAGTGTTGGTTTGTTTTCTATTGGGAACTGGCCTTGCTGAGTGGCAATAAACAAATGGGGGGAGGGGAATAGGCACATACATATGATGAGGTATAGGCTCTGGGACCACCACCCCTGCTTGAGCTCTCTGAATCTTTGAGGTACATGCTCTGGGAAACCCCTTGCCTATCAAAAAAATCAAATCACCTTTGCATTGACCTCATTAACTCCACCTGAAGTCCCTCCAAACTCATTACTGGAGTTTGACCTCATTGGCTCCTCCTGAAGACACTCCCCAGGTTCCTCCTTTAAACCACCCCTAGATTCCTCTGTATATAAGACCTCATC
>CM053598.1:48787489-48824292 GCA_028646575.1 Pseudocheirus occidentalis | reverse complement strand
TGAATCTTTGAGGTACATGCTCTGGGAAACCCCTTGCCTATCAAAAAAATCAAATCACCTTTGCATTGACCTCATTAACTCCACCTGAAGTCCCTCCAAACTCATTACTGGAGTTTGACCTCATTGGCTCCTCCTGAAGACACTCCCCAGGTTCCTCCTTTAAACCACCCCTAGATTCCTCTGTATATAAGACCTCATCTTCCCTCCATCTTCATGAGACCGCTGTGGAATGGCTTGGCACAGACTTTCTCTGTGTAAACAACCTAGCATAGACTGGCTCCTTAAGAGTCTACCCCATATCTTTCAGTAAACTTTACTTTTTCTTTGGCTGAGAAGACTTGAGTGGAATTCTTTCAGCAGGACTCAGCATGTTGGTATTTTGGGGTCGCAGGCAACCCTAATCCTCTTTGGGTACCTCTTCATACAGACAGACACACACATACTAAAGTTCTGGTGTCTATTTGCTGTGATAATACCTAAGAGTATGGCAGGAAAGGGTAGGGCTTTGTATCCAAGACCTTGGGAAAATTCCCTGTTAAATTTGACTTATATTGACTTCTACACATCCAATAAGTCCAAAACTTTACCATCTTTTTAGAGAGCTGATGTTTTGTATCTTGGCACTTTTCATGACTTTTACAGATTGTTTTGGGCTCCTTTTGACTGAACTGAAAGTCCACTGAACTTTTTCCTAAATAATAACCTAAATAAGCCTGGTGACAGGTTATAAGAAGTCTAAACTATAAATGACAGGCAATGTACTCACTTGCCAAATGAGTAGGAAAAGACTTCTTCATCTGAGAGTTCCTCAGATTAGTGAAACCACAAGGCCAAGTCCCTATCCTTGCAATTCCGAAAAGTTATTTACAAGGCTGGAAGCTGACTCAAGAGAGCTGGTCCAGAAAAAAAAAAAATGAAATGAAATGAAAGAGTCTGAGTTGCAAATGACAATGTTTCAATCAGTAGAGTATCCTTAGCTGATACCTTGAAGATGGCAAAACGCTCTCCCTCCTGATATTGCTTTGTATCTCTCCTTTGTAGACCCTGGAGATTAACCCAGCCCAAGCTAGTTCTTCAGTTTATAGGTAAACAGAAGCAAGGGTCCCTCAAAACTGTTCAGAAAGTGATCCCACTCCTCAACCACGCCTTTAGTTTGAACTGGAAGAGCTCTCTTTTTGAGCTAGCCTGAGAAATAGGGTAGGACAAAATGAGGGACAGGGTGGGTTATGAAATACTGATTATTCACTGATACAGTGTAATATTAATTTTCCTCAAGAGATAGAGCACTGGGTCCGGAATCAGGAAGACTTGAGTTCAAATTCAACTTAATACATTTACTAGCTGTATGACTCTGGGCAAGTCACTTAACCTGTTTGGCTCACTTTTCTCAACTGGAAAATGATAGCACCTACTTCAACAGGGTTGTGACCAGGATCAAATGGAATAGTAGAAGTTACTTGGCATGGTGCCTACCAGATAATTGATGCTATACGAATGGGAATTACCTTTCCCCTTCTGTGAATTTCCTAGCACTCCATCCCCAGCAGAATATAAACACCTTGGGGTCAAGAGACTTCTTTTCCCCATTCAATTCAATACACAATTATTAAGTGACTGTTTCACACTTGTATACTAACTGCAAGGACACTTTTACTGTGGTAAAAAAAAAAAACAAAACCCTAAACTCCTTGCCCACTAGCAGGTTCCATTCTACTTGTGGCATAGACAGGAGGGTGGATGGAGCAGAAAATAAAGCTTCTATACAAGTAAATACAAACTATATATGAAAACATTACAAGATGGAGAATTTGTCTTTGTTATTGTATCCCACAAACCTAGCACAGTTACACAGTAGTTAGTAAATACTTCATAAGTACTTGTGGTTGGTCTATGTGCCAGGCACTGTTAATGCTGGGGGTACAAAGAAGGGCTTTTACCTTCTATTTATTCCTATTTTCAGTTTTACTTTTGGGCTGGACTTTTCCTATACTTCCTCACATTTGGTTGGAATCAGGCAGTCCCTATTTGGTCCTGATGTATATTGTTTGGAATCTCGCCCCAGGCTCTCTCTTCTCATGGTAATTACTGTACACAAGGAACTGCCAGGTCTCAGTCTGAAGTAGTTCCTCAGATCCCATAATCCACTTGGGAGGCGTGGGTCACAATTTATGGTTTTTCAAGAGTAATTATTCCCACCTCCCAACCTACAGAGCACATTGTGCCTAATATCAATCTTAGCATTTTCATTAGGAACTTCCTGTGTCATGGTGTTAAGTCCTAAAACAGACATAATTGATAGGGCATCCATCCAATTTAGCTTGGTTTTATAGGCCATGAAGACAGCTAGCTGCTCTTCTTGTATCCCATCATCTACATCAGGGACTCCCCTGATTCAGCTGCTCCTAATATTCTTTCCCCATTTACAGACTTGTTTTGTTTAACAAGATAAAAATGGTGTGATTTGGGCACACTGATGCACACTCCTAGTTCCAGAATTCTTTCTGGATCCCTTAGTTTACATGGATACTAATTGTCTCTCCCACTGCACTGAATAGGGTCTTTTTAAAAATTTTGTTTAATTAAATATTTCCAATTACATGCAAAAATGTTTTGACATTTATTTTTTAAAATTTTGATTGACAAATTCTCTCCCTCCCTCAATCTTCCCTCTCCTTGAGAGGAAAAGCAATTTAATATTGATTATCCAGATTAAGTCCCACAGAATATTTCCATATTGGTGCTCCCCAGGGTGATCGTTGGAATTCAGCTCTCATTGTCCAGTCCTGCTTTTTAACAGGTTTTGGTATGGCCTCTCAGACATTTAGGGTGGTCCATTCCAAACTACTCAGTTCTTTTCTGCACCAATCTTTCTCCTTTTGCTTTTAAATGTTTTCACTTACACGTTCTTTAGATTCTCTCTGTATCTCTTTTTCTCAGTGCCCTGATAGAGTTCTTGGCTCTAGGTAATTAAGAGATGATTCCCACTCTGGCATTTCATTGATTGGTGAATGGATGCTTTGGAGGAGCAAGAGTTGTTGTGGAAATCAAATGAGATCATCATTTTAAAGTGCTTAGTGCAGGACCTGGCAGAGCAAGCCTTAATCTAAGGTGTTAGCTGGGACTATTACTGACAAGGAAGATGGATTATATTATGGTGACTGTTACATGATGGTAAAAGATCCCTATTTATCAAATTATTTGAGAATTCAGCTTTTAGTACGGCTAATAAGCTATCTAGACCATTCAACTAGGCAGACTGGGATCTGGTGTCTCTATCAAACCTCTGAAGAGATCAAGCAGATCTTCCACGGAGAGATTCCAGTGTCCCTGAGAATCAGCCAGAAGTCCATTGTGGGCAGTCATATCTCCCGGGAGAGAAGGGCACACTGATGTCCCAGGCGGGCAGTCAGATGTCCTTAGAAAGCAGCCAGATGTCTCTGCTTGGCAGTCATATCTCCAAGGTGAGGTGTAGCCAGATGTCCTTAGAAAACAACTGGGCAGTCAGACTTCCCAGGTGGGCACCTAGATGTCCCAGTGAAGCAGCTGGATCTCTTAGGGGGACATCCAAATGTTCCTGGGAGGAAACCAGATCTCTCAAGGGGGCAATCACTTCTTTTACCAGGCAAAAGCAATGTAGACCCAAGTCCAACATTGGATAGATTGTTGGGCTGCAGTTGGCCTTTCTAGTTCAACAAAGGCAACAATTTACATGGCTGTTCTTCTCCCTTCAGCCCTGGATGTATCTGCCTTTGATGTGCCTGTGGCAACTGGTAGCAAGAAGAGGTGAACTGCTGGACCTGGAAGGAAGGATTATGGGGCACTGAGGGCAACAGGATTGGGGGTTGCTGGGGGTGAGGTGGGGGCTGGGTCAGTGAGGGTAGCAGGGCTGGTGGCTGCTGCAGCTGAGGTGGGGGTTCCTGTGCAAATTGAAATGGCAATGGGTGATTGTTTGAACACCACCATTGCCCTGCTTTGCTCTTCATCATGCAGGGGTGACTTCACTCCTCCATAAATGGAGGTGCATGAACCATAGTTCTCTGACCCCTTTATTCCCTGCAGTGCTCCGGAAGTTGCACACTGGCTGGAGCTTCCCTAGGACATTGACCTGGGGAGATCACAAGGTTGAAGTCGACGGTATCATGGTTTGGGAATTTTTCTTCCCCTTCTTTTTAGAACAGATGGAAGCCAATGATTCCTGCTTTTGATGTTGTTTGGCTCTTCTATTTTGAAACCAATCCTAAATGGGGAAAAGTAGAAAAGTAATTATTTCTATTATATTGCCCTCAATTGTATTTTTTTCTTTGTCATAAAAAGGGGTAAGTTTGTGTTTCTTTAAAGTGGTATTGCTCTTAACAGGACAAGATGGTAAGACATAGAGCACCAGGCTCTGTACTGGGGTTCTATGACCTCTCCCCTGTGGGCACCTGCCTGAAGATGGCAGAGTTCAGCTGAGGCAAACATAGCCTTGGAGACAAAAACAAACCTGATCTTCTGGGTCTGCTGTGTAAGGACTGGACTAGAAAAGAGAGCTCCTTCATCTACTTGGCTATGGCTTTCCAGAAAAATGCTGTCTTTCCTTAGCAATGCAGAGCACTGAGGAATTGGCAATAGTGGTGGGAGAGCAGGAAGAGGAAGCAGCTGTGTACCAAAGTGCCAACATGAATGGGCGCCAGGTCCTCCTTGGGCCTCAGTCTCCTCAAGTGCATTTTGTTATGACTAAATAATAATTATGTACTAAAAGGGCTCAGTAAAATACACAAACACGTATAAATTTGCTCTTTGTTTCTTAAACTCAGAGAAATGGCATTAGTTGTGCCATCTTCCTATCCAAGATCTTAGTGTTCCCAGTGGCTCTCCTGCTCAGCCCCACTGGGCTCCACCTTCCCTCCTTTCTGAAAGCAACTCCTTTCTCTAGACTTTCCCTTCTCTCTGGAAATGAATCCTGTCCTCTATCACCTACCCACACTTCTCTAGATAATGAAAAGGGGAGGTAGCACTGGACACTATAAAGAAAGATCTGGAAAGAGTCAGAACAACTGCTTTCAAATCCTAGTTCTGACACTTGCTACCTGTACCACCTGGGCAAGCCACCCTGACTCCTCTGGGCCCCAGGCCACTCAAGAGCAAGTTGGATGGCTGACCTCTGACTTGCCTCCCTACTCTAAAGCTGTGAGCCTTTGAAGGCTACCCTACTGAGCAAGGAATTTCTGAAAATTGGGGGCACAAGAATTGATTCAAGCAGTATTGTATCACAGAAACATTATAAAGATTGCAGAGAAATCAGGGGAAACACCAAAAGACATCAGGACTCAGATCAGTGCCATGAAAAATACTGAGTGAAGAAGCCTCAGGAGAAAGTATGCTTCCCTGCTCTCGGTCTAAAGGTGGTGAACTAGGGGAGGTTTCTGCTATTGCAGAATGTGTTGGCTTCTTTTGCTTCTTTGCCCTTTGTTATCAGAGAAGGTTCCATTTGTAGGGGTAGGAGCCAGTATTGGGAAGTGGCAGTGATATTTTTATGTTCTAATATAACCTTAAAGAAAAAAGAAAGCCAAGGGTTGCTTCCATTCCCCAGTGAGGAACTGCAGGAAGACCTCCTGAAGAGGCCTAAATGCATATTAACCTCTTGATTTGGTGCATGGAAAGGAGAGGCATTGTAAGATGTCTTCATGCTGTATAACAAAGTATCAAAGACACAGGCAAGCACACATTACATTAAGACATCAGCTCTTAACTCATCTGTACTCTGGACTCATCCATGTTAAGCCTTCCTGCCAGCTCTTCCCTTTCCTTTATCCCAGGGTAGGTGCTCTTTTCAAAAGCATCAATAAGAATAATAAGCTGTTCTTTTGAAAATACTGTGTGTTTCCTTCTCTTGGAGGGAAGGACTTGTTCTAGAAGAAAAGGGAATATAAGCTTTGAAGGGTGACAGGAGCATTTCCTCCCCTTACTAGATCATATTGGGAATAAAAATGGAACATTTGGGACATTGTTAGATCAGACTTTCTAGAGAAGTGGACACAACCGGGCATTTTTTAATCCTACCTCCCTTGGTTGCCCTAATATGGATTTCTCCCAACCTTGGTCCATTCTTTCTACCTTTTCTTCTTCCTCCTTCTCCTTTAGTATGAGTATTCCAGAAAGTCTGTCATCAGGTCTCTATGGCATCCCTTGCCTCATTTCTTCTTTCCTATTCCTACTACTTCTAGGCCAATTTGGTTTTTCATTCATTCTGGTTCTCCTGTTGCAATATCCTCCTAAGTCCACACCCTGGCATCAAAACTATCCTATACTCCCTGCTTGACACTGACAAAGAAGAGTTTAGAGATACTTCCTTCCATTTCAACCCCCCAAAATCCCAAACAAACCTTTCAAGCACTCCTCATTTCCTACAGAGAAAGGGAAGGACTCGTTTATCTAGAGTCAAAGAATCTTTGAACTCGGTGGCAAATAAATCAACTACCCTGTCATCTATTTCATTTTCTTTTGAAAGTAATGGGAATAGCTGATATCTAAGGTTCTTTACATTTCTCCATCTATAGTGATCTTCTAATCAAGTTCCTTAATCTGCTGTTTAAGGCCATAAACAATTTGGAACCAATTTGTCTTTCCAACTTTCTGCTACGTTCTCTAGTCAAGTTGAACTTGGCATATGTAACAGTAATTAATTTAGCAGGTACTTAGTCCTTAGTTACTAAGGGCTAAGTACAGAAGGGGTGAGCTCTGTCTCTTATGTGAAAGAGGCAGAAGGCATGAACTCAGTCTCCTGTGTGAACCAAGGACATGAACTCTGTGTCCTGTTGCTGACATGGCAGGAGGGGGTTGGCTGAGACAGGAGGCCAGTGTGTATATATTTAAGGAAAGCTCCAGAAGACAGACAGACAGAGTCAAGAATTTTCCTCCTGGTGACTCCTGGTGGAGGGAGCAGAATTGTCCCAGCATCTGGGAGCTGGGCTGCTGGACTGAGAACTGAGTTGGAGTTTTCTGAAGTTGCTGCCACCTGGAAGGCTGACATTTCTCCTGGGGACCAGTCTGAAATGCTGGAGGACTGAAGAAGCATGACAGGGATAAGACTATGTTTGTTTGTGGCTTGGTGGATCCTTGAGGCAACAGAAGTGGTGAAGGTTGTCAGATGTGCTAGATGCTGTGAACTTCAGTGTGTGCCAGGGACTGCTCGGAGGACTGAAGAAGGATCTGGGAGCTGTCTACCTCTGAATCCAGGTGACTATTTGGTGCATTCAGGTAGAAGCTGGAACCATGGAAGGGCATCCAGGGAATCAGAGAGACCACCCCAAGTCAAGATGAAGAAAAGGCCTCCCCTTGGATGCATGATGAAATTGAAGTTTACTAGACACTGAGGGGTGAAGGATTTGTATAATTTTCTAATTATTATTATTTAATGATTAATGATATTTAGTAATTGTGAATCCAGATAAGTGACTGTTTAAGTTAACGTATGATAGCCACATGAATGGAAGATTGATTATTGTATTGTGAATTGATTGAATGATTAAGTAAGGAGAGTTTCCCCCTTAGGGAAACCAGATGATTATTCTTTTGGGTTTTTTTTCCTAAATATTGTAGTCACTGTAGTGAAAACCATGTGGTTATTCTAATGTTAAGCTGTTGTGAACACTATGTTGTGATTTTCTGTGATAAGATATAATGTTGTGTATATTATATTGTGATTTGTTGTGAATGTTTGCCTTGATTTGTAATGGAATAAATGGAGTGTTCACTATACTGTGTAATCAGAACCTTAAAAGCTGTTCACAGTGGCATTCTTTTGAGAAGCTGCTTGTGCATGGCATTACAGCATAACAACAATCACCCTCTGGAAGAACTCTGCTGCAGTAAAATCCCAGAATTGTTTCTGCACCAGCCCCAGATGGTTCCTGAGCTCAGATATTGACCTGCAGGAACCATATTCCAGTCCTGAAGTCCTGATACAAATCAAACTTGTTTCCTCATTGCTGTTACCCCTTTATTGTCATGGCTAACAGCTCACAGAGTAGCCACTGATTTATGTATTATGGTTTGGCCACACTAAATCAGGTTTTCTCCTAGAAAATTCCCAGGCACATATGTCTAGTCTTCCTCCTCTAACAGAAGGAAGAAAGCTTTTTGCTTATGACTGCTGTTAGCTCTATGTTTTTATTTGATTTTTTAGTTAGCTGTGGTTGTGATAACCTGTGTGAGCCCTTCGATATTTTCAGAGTTAATAGCAATTGTGTAGCTGCTGTGGGTTATTTATTTTGTTTGTCAGAGCTAGCAGTTGGGACATTATTTCTATGAGCTCCCTAGTATTTTATTTTCAAAGTAATTATCAGCTGCATAACCTCTGTGACTCTTTGGTTGTTTCTTTTCAGAGTTGACAAACTACAAAATGCCCAGAAGGTGCTAACTTGTCTTATTAGTTAGAAGGCATTTTTTCATCTGGGACTTCCATGGATCAGTGAATTCACAAGTCCAGTCCCCACCCCTACAGTTCTGAAGACTTGTTTTACTAGGCTAGCAGCTGAAGGAGAGGGCTGGTTTGGGGGAAAAGATAAGACTTCCTTCACCTTCAATGTCACCAGACCCTAAGCTGCTGACCCTCAGATGGCAAGGCACCCTCCCTCCTGAAATTCCTCTCCTTATTTTCATATTTTCTCCCAACTGACCCCCAAGAGTAACCTTGGCTTTTGTTCCCATTTCAATAAGATACACAATTCTTTTTTTTAAATTAACTTTTTGTGTTTGTTTTTAGTTTACATCATTCATTTCCACAAGATTTTGAGTTACAAATTTTTTTCCTTGCCACCTCAAAACAGTGATCTCATTGAATACCCCCTCCCTCAATCTACTCTCTCCTATATCCTCCCCCATTTCCCCTCTGACTTTCTGGTAGGGCAAGATGGACCTCCATACCCCAGTGCCTATATAAGATACACAATTTTTAAGTGACAGTTTTAAGTATTTACAAAGTGTAGGAACTTTTCTTTGCCCCCTTTGGAAAAAAAAAACAACAAACAACTTTCTGGCCTCCAGGAGGTTCCATTCTATTGGAAGCAGGGACTGGGAAAATAGATGGTGTCCAGAGAAGACTTTTACACAAGTAGACAAAAATACTAAGAGGGAGACTTTGGTTTTGTCTTTATGTCCCCCAAACCTAGTATAGGCACATAGTAGTCAGTCAGTCAACAAGCATTTAGGAAGTGCTCACTGTGAGTCAAACAGGGGGCTTACCTCTGGATGTACAGAGAATGGCTTTTTTCTGGAAGGAATGATCCCTGTTGCTGAAGGAGTTTACCTCTGACCTAGTGATAAGGATTGACCTGTGATTGCACTAGCATCAGGAACTCCTGGGTGAGGAAACTCCCTCTATCAATGCAAATCGGCACTTTCCCCCTTTCCTGCAAATTACTGTTTCATTGTGTTGCTTAGAGGTGACTTGGTCAGGGTCACACAGTCTGTGTAAGACACCAGACCATCTTTTTGATGGCAGATTAGAGAACCCTGTTGGCAGCCCCAGTCTGACCAACACAAATGACTTTTCAAATGACTTTTGTGGAACCTCCAAAATGCTCTGTCCTTGAGTTCAAAAGTGTCAGCCTAAGCCGCCACCCCCCATCATTCATTTCCTACACCTTGTGTCTGACTCTACAACCTCCTAAGAGGTCCCCCAGTTTGCAGAAGGCATCTCTCTAAGGCCCTTCCCTTCAAGTCCACCTCATTTTAAATCTGAAGAAACTGGCGACCTGAGGGGAGAGGGGTTTCTCGGTGGTCACACTGAGAGGGAGTAGAAGAGAGGGCTATTTGTCCCCAGTCTTCTGATATCACTTGAGTTCAGAATGTGTTCACTGAATTCTGTTTGCATACCGTTTGTCTCATTTCCCGCCTTAGATTCTAGGGTCCTTGGAAGTAAGTGTGGTTTTAATATCTCTGACATTGTCTCAGCATTTAGCAATGTCTTGCACAAGATGGAAAAGAATTAATGTCTGTGGCAGCTAGGTGGCACAGTGGATAGACTGCGGAATCTGAAGTGAGGAAGACTGTCTTCCTGAGTTTGAATCTGACCTCAGACATTTGTGTCACACTTGGGCAGGTCACTTAATGCTGCTTGCCTCAGTTTCCTCATCTGTAAAATGGGCTAGAGAAAGAAATGGCAAACCACTCCAGTATTTTTGTCAAAAGAAAAACCAAAAACCAAAACCAAATGCAGACACAAAGGGTGGCAAGTGAACCACTGCCACAACAAACGTGGCTGTTTGTTGAAGGTTCTGAGCACGTGTGTTTGTGAGGACCCCTTTGGAATGTCATGTGACACTGAACTCCTCAGACCACAGACCTGGACCTTCATTGGATAGTGAATAGAGGGCTGGATAGGGTGTCAGGAAGATGCTGCTTCTTATTGGCTGTGTGACCATGGGCAAGCCACTGAACTTCTCTAAGCCTCAGTTTCTCCATGTATAAAAATAGAGATAATATATCTGTCAGACACAACGTGCCATTGTGCATGGAGAGCTGGCCTCTGAATTAAGAAGACTTTGATTCATGTCATGCCCTTGCAACTTACTGACTGTGGGACCCTGACACTGACATTTTCTGGGACCTAAAAGTCTCTAAGGGTCTCATTTGCAGAGAAGGTACCCATCTGCTTGGTTACAGGGAAGGCTTTCAGTCTGAGCCCCCTAACCTTGTGAGACCATGGGTTGTTTAAAAACACAGATCCCTAGTGCCTACCTATGACCTCCCAAGGTTGTTAAAAGAACTCCCTGCAGGGCGGCTAGGTGGCGAAGTGAACAGAGCACCGGCCCTGGAGTCAGGAGGACTCGAGTTCAAATCCGACCTCAGACGCTTAACACAAAATACTAGCCGTATGACCTTGAGCAGGTCACTTAAACCCAATTGCCCTGCCTTCCCCCCTCCAAAAAAAAAAAAAAAGAATTCCCTGAGATAAAGTAGATAAGGTGTTTTACGAACTTTTAATTGTTCTGTTTTAATGATTTTTTTTCTTCCTGAGTTGTTGAAGCTCCAACATTAACATCCCAAGGATGGGTGACAAGTTAAGGGTTACTTCTGTAGTCAAGTCACCTCTTCTGCTGTTGAGTACAATATATTTTTACCTATACTGTAACCATAGCATCTTTTTTTTTTCCTGGCAACAAATAGGGATCTAACTTAACCTTAATGTTTCTCACTATTCCTAAAGAAGCATTAGGAGCCTTTAAGAGTATTTGTTTGCAAGCCCAAGCTCCCTGAGATATATAAGGACTGAGGTTTCTAAATGTTAGCTGCTAATAATGGCAGGCTGAACTCTTGCTTTTCTAACTTGGTTAGCATAATAGAAAAGCTAATTAAATTTAAATCTTTCTCCCTTTGCTGGAGCTAAACTAAGAGAGTGCTTCCCTGGCTTGGGGGGAAATTTGTAGGATTGGGGGGATTGGGGAGAGGAGGAAGGACTTTTGAAAAAAAAAATTTCTACAAAAGCCTTTGTTGGGCCTTTTAGATAAAGGGATCTTAACCTGAGGCTCTTCCCCAAGATAGATTTCCAACAGACTCATTAATTTAAATGAGAATGTGGAATGACATTTTGATTTTCACTAACTTTTGTTTCTTTTGTAATCTCTATGTAGTTTATCTTACGCATTTAAAAACATTATTCCAGGAAACAGTCTGTCAAAGGGATCTAGGCTGGCAAAATGCTCAAGAACCCCGGATTTAGATGAAAGGGCAATATACTTTAAAGACGGGGAGCAGGCAAAGGTTGAGTAGAAATTGAACCAAAGAAACCTCTCCTTGAAAACGAAACTCAAAACAAAATTACACCTCTCATAAAGTTGTTCCAGGAAATCTCCACCAATGGATCGTTTCTCTCTCTCTCAATGTGTCTTAAAGAAACCTTGGTAGAGTGGCTAGGTGGCACAGTGAATAGAGCACTGGCCCTGGAGGCAGGAGGACCTGAGTTCAAATGTGACCTCGGACACTTAGAAAACTGTGGGCAAGTCATTTAAGCCCAATTGCCCTACCTTCCACCCTTCAAAAAGCAAAAAACAAAACAACCAAACAAAAGAAACACTGGTAACTGAAATTGTTCTCCTTATTTTGTTGAGGTGGAGCCAGATTTTTAAAATAGGACCTTGGATTTGGAATCCAGAAAACCCTCAATCAAATTATGATACTGATACTTTCTAACTCTGTGATCCTAGGCAAGTCACTTAACTTATCCAAGGCTAGGTTTTTTCATCTATGAAATGGGGATAATAACAGTCCCTACTTCTGCATCAAATGAAATCAAGCCAGCAAGCATTTGTTAAGATCTTTGGGGTGAGAAGTGTGAATAGATGAGAAAACAAAGCAATTCCATTTTGTCTGTGTTTTTTTTCTTGTCTCAGACCCTGTTGGTATCACAGCTTGCCTAGGACCTTCCTTATTGCTGAAATGGCAAGTATTCAGATTACAAGAAACATTGGACCCAAATGATTTCCTTTCCTGTTATATGCCTTCAATTAGATGCCTAAGTCCTCCTAAGCCCCACAGCAACGGGGCCCTATCCAATCAAGAAGTGCCCTGTACCCAATTTACATTCTGCCTAATTGAAACCTATATAATCCTTGTCTTTTGGTCTCTTTGTGCATGGAGTGATGCTACCTTGGGGGCAAACTCAATAATAAACCCTCATTGGTTCCTAAATTTCTGGTCCTGGTTCTGTCACAGTAACAATTTGACCCACAGAAGGCAGCTGGAGCAAGGCAGAGAAATCCAGAGAGTTCCTTTTTGTACCCATTGACTATTTAGCATTGAAGGTGGCTCCTGTACCCGAAGGAGACCTGCATCTATGGCAGAACAGAGAATGATACACTCCATGCAGACCGAAAGAAAGGAAAGACCCCTAAAGGAGGAAGTTGCTTCCAGCATGTAATCCCTGGAAGCAGAGAAGAGAGTAAACTATTGGCTCAAAACACAAAAACACCCTGGCAATCCAGAGTCAGGCTATGCAGAGAAAAAGAGCCTGGGATCTCAGCTGAGCAACCCACTCACAAGAGACACTGTACTAGAGGAGAAACTATGAGGATTTAGTGTAGAGAGAAAGGACTTCCTGGCCCTGCAGAACCAGGTATTCTGAGTGTCCTTTGTCTTTCAAACACATAAGCTTTCACTATTATTGAACTTTATGTTTGAGCCTATTCTTCCCAAAAGATAGCTTGTATTTTTGAGAGGGTGCAACCCAGTTATGGGAAGCATGTATTATTTTGTTCTTACTATTCTATCTCAAGAAATGCCTTTGCTGGGAATTAATGAAAAGAAATGCAAGGGAAGGTGGCTTAGCTATTAAATAGGTATTAAATATATTTAATTGTATTACAGATAGTAAATTGTATTACAAAGCAGCAATCATCAAAACTCCTTAGTACTGGCTAAGAAATCGAGTGGTGGTTCAGTGGAATAGGTTAGGTACACAAGACACAGTGATCAATGACTGTAGTCATCTACTGTTTGATAAACCCAAATACTCCAGCTTCTGGGAAAAGAAATCACTATTTGAGAAAAACTTCTGGGAAAACTGAAAAATAGTATGGCAAAAACTGGACACAGACCAATATCTTACGTTGTACACCAGGATAAAGTCAAAATGGGTACATGGGAGCAGCTAGGTGGTACAGTGAATAAAAGCGCCAGCCCTAGAGTCAGGAGGACCTGAGTTCAAAACCAGCCTCAGACACTTGACACACTTACTAGCTGAGTGACCTTGGGCAAGTCACTTAACCCCAGTTGTCTTACCTTCCCTCCTCCTGTAATGGCAAGCCAAGAAGTAGTTAACACCTTGTTTCAGCTATTTAATTATTTAGCACCTTGTTTCAGTTCATGATTGTATCAAGTATGAAGATCCAGAACTTGTGAATCCTACAACTTGTGAACCCTAGAACTTGTGAACTCCTGTAGCTGATGCTGGAAGAAGCCCAGGCTGGAGAGAGCAGAATTGAGAACAGAATTTGTGGTGGCAGAACTGACAAGAGAAAAGAACTGAGCAGAACTGAGAAGAACTGAGAAGAGAACTCTTCTGGTGGCAGAGTTGAGAAGGAAAAAACTTGTGGTATCCTAACACTGTCTGTTCTGTCTGAGTTGATTTTTGTGATACTTTGTACAGAAGCCCTGAGACCTTACTAGAAGCCCTGAAAGTGGATTTTCTGGTTGTCTGTTCACAGAAGTCCTGGAGGAGGGTTTTGGTGGTCCTGGGACTTTATTGATGATTTGTTTACCTCTCAGACTTGTTGGTGGGTCTGTGTTGATTTCACAGGCAGATACTGGGTTGATGATGGTGCCAGCAATGTAAATGAATCTTATTGTGGCTCTGTTAAGCTTTGTCTTCCCAGAAACAAAAACTGTGAAGGACTTGAGGTGGACTGGACACTGTGAGCTTCAGTATGGAATGGGAACTGGACAAGGAGAAGGACAAGAAACTGGGAGCTGCCTACCTTTGAACCCAGGTGAGAATAGTATAGATTTGGGTAGGAGCTGAGACCATGGAAGAATAACCATGGAAGCTGAGAGTCAGCCTCAAGTCAAGATAAAAAGATCTCTTCTTGGGTATCTAATGCTGACTGAGAAGATTGTGATTTATTGTGATCTAGGGGTGGAGAACTTTGACCTTTGTACTTTGTGTCCATTAAGGAGACAAGCCTCCTTGAGGATGATTGGATTAAGGTCTTACTAAATGATCAAGTTACTAAATGATTGGGTTACTAAATGAATGAGTTACTGAGTGATTGTACTTAGTTTAAAACTATGTGGCCACTTTGGTGAAAACTATGTGGCCATTTTAGTGATAAATTGTTATGTCATAGCATTGTGAATGATGTACTTTGATTTCTGTGGATGTTTTGCCTTAATTCACTGCTGAATAAATAGAGATTTCACTACACTACGTAATCAGAACCTTGAAGCTGTTCACAGCAACAGTCCTCTGGAAAGCTGCTTGTGCTTGGCTTCTTCAAAAAAAAATGGGCACATGAATTAGAAACAAAGGCTAATATTATAAGCACACTAAGAGAGCAAGGAAAAGTTTTCCTGTCTGATCTATGGAGAATGGAAGAATTTATGACCAAACATGAGAGAGAGAACATTATATGGAATGCAAAATGGATCATTTTGATTACATTAAATTGAAAAGGTTTTGTACAAAGTCAGTGCAACCAAGATTAGAAGGGAAGCAGAAAACTGGGAAACAATTCTTACAGTCAGTGTCTCTGATAAAGGCCTTGTTTCTAAAATATATAGAGAACTGAGTTAAATTTATAAGAATACAAGTCAATCCCCAATTGATAAATGGTCAAAGGATATGAACAGGCAGTTTTAAGATGAAGAAATAAAAGCCATCTATTGTTATATGAAAAAAACACTCACTATTGATTAGAGAAATACAAATCAAAACAACTCTGAGGTACCACATCATACCTATCAGATTAGCTAACATGACAAAACAAGGAAATGATAAATGTTGGAGAAGATTCGGGAAAGTTAGAACACATGCATTGTTGGTGGAACTGGGAACTAATCCAACCATTCTGAAGAGCAATTTGGAACTATGCCCAGAGGCCTAAAGAACTGTGCATACCCTTTGACCTAGCAATACCACTTCTAGGTCTGTATCCCAAAGAGATGATAAAAATGGAAAAAGAGCCCACATGTACAAAAACATTTATAGTAACTGTTTTTGTGGTGGCCAAGAAATGGAAATTGAGGGGATACCCATCAACTGTGGAATGGCTGAACAAGTTATGGTATGTGAATGTATTGGAATACTATTGTTCCATAAGAAATTTTGAGCAGGCAGACTTAGGAAAAACCTGGAAAGACTGACATGAATTGACGCTGAATAAAGTGAACAGAACCAGGAGAACATTGTACACAGTAACAGCCGCATTGTGTGATTGATAAGCTTTGATAGACTTAGCTCTTTTCAGCAATGCAAGAATCTAAGACAACTGCAAAAGACTCATGATGGAGAATACCACGCACATCCAGAAAAAGAACGATGGAGTCTTAATGCAGGGCAAAGTTTACCAGTTATTCTCTCTCTCTCTCTCTCTTTTTTCCTTTCTTGTGATTCCTCCAATTGGTTCTAATTCTTCTTTACAACATGACTAATGTAAAAATGTTTAATATGAATGTATATGTAGAGCCTATACCAGATTGCATGCCATCTTGGGGAGTGGGGAGAGTAGGAGAAAATTTAGATCTCAACATTTTGTGGAAGTGAATGTTGAAAACTAAAAAGTAATTATTTTTTAAATGTCTTTGTTAAGAGCTATTTGTATCTGCTGGCTGATTATTTATGAGAAACACACTTGTTGGGGCTTAACGCTTTTATACATGCAGAACCTAGAACCTGGTATGGATGCTCCCCATGGGACTCAAATCTGCACCCCTGTGAGTGAAGGTTATGGATCAGTCCCTCCAAGGTGTTATGGTATGCAAAGCACTCTACAAACTTCAGAGCAATATGTCAGTGTTGACTCTTTTTCAGGCACACTTTCTATATTTCACAAGTAGTCATATAGCCTGTGCTTGAAGACTTTCAATGAGGAGAGACCCATAATCTTCCTAGGAAGACCATTTTACTTTCTGGAAGTTTTCATTGTTATTAAGCTTAATTTTAAATTTTAAAATAATTTTGTTTAGCATTTTTTTCTTGGTCATAGTTCATAGGGTGACTTTGAAGGGGCTATGATGAATGTATAACACTTTAGGGTTCAGGAATAGAGTACTTTAGTGCTACATTAATGAAACCAAGGCATTAGCATTAATTATGAAATGTAGTTTATTTTTAAATTTCTATTAATATCTTTTCCCCTTATTATCCCTTTACACATTCTTTCATACTGTTTAAGCACAATTAAGGTTTAAACTTAAGAGATCTTTTTTAAAAGTTTATCTTTATTTTTGTGATTACCAACTTTAGCAAAAATGAACACTTTCCTGTGCAAAGAAGAACAGAAAAATAGAACTATATCTTTAACTGGGTTTTAATATGACTGTATCTAAAACAGCTAAGTTATTTTCTACATAAGTTTCAGATTTAACAAAGCCCTTCCAACTCTGGCCTCCACTGATTTGTCCCCTTCTTAAATTCCTTAAGTTCTTTTCTGTGTGTTTTAATTCATTTATTGATGTTTGCTTTCAGAGAAATAATTTAGTACCACTATTTTAAAGGGAAAGAGGAGACTAGTCAATGAAAGCCCAATCTTGGAGGCTCAGGCAAGCACTGAGGTTGGTGAACTTGCTTCTGGACCCATGTGAGGAAATAAAATGGAGAGGCCTATCTCCCCACTTAGAAGAAGGCTCACCAAATCCCAATGTTTGTACATGTTCTAAGGACTGGTCCCCTCTTAACCTGTCAGAAGACCCTCTTCCCTCCCCCCCCCCCCATTGCTATCACCTTCAGTATTCCCTGCAAAAATACAAGTCTTCTCTTAGAAATAAATATTGCTGCTGTTCAGTCGTTTTCAGTCAAGTTCAATTCCTTGTGACTGCTTATGGGGTTTTATTGACAAATGTACTTGAGTGATTTGCCATTTCTTTCTCCAGCTCATTTTACAAATGAAGAAAATGAGGCAAACAAGTTTAAGTGACTTGCCCAGGGTCACAGATGTGCAGAACCTAGAACCTGGTGTGGATGCTTCCCATGGGAATCAAACTTTCACAGATATCTCTTCTGAAAACTAATAAGTACCTAAGGCCAAATTTGAAGTCAGGTGTTCCTGACTGTAGGCTGTGCCATCTAGTTACCCAAAATAAGTATAGTCAGCAAACACAAATCCACATAATGGTCTTTTTTGGAAAATGCATGACTCTGATTTCATATATATAACAGGTACCGTATTTTTTTGCTTTATCAATGGGTGCTAGAGGAGTGGGAGGAGAGACTTCATAATTTAAAATATAAATTTAAAAAAAAAGAAAAAGAAAAGACTTCCTACATTTCTTCATATCAGCAAGAGGTAGGAGGCTTTAGTCTTTAGTAGTTGTGATTGGTCATTTCTTGGGTCATAGTTCTTGAATTTTCCTCGACAAGGCTGAATTCATCATAGTTCTACTCACTTAGCCTCAGTGTCCATCTAAGTTTTCCCAGGTTTTTCTGAATTGTCCTTTTTGACATTTTTTTCAGGACACAATAATATTTCACTACATTCAAATGTCATCATATTTTCAGCCATCCTCTAATTGAAGAACATCCACTTTGTCCAGATCTTTATCATAACAAAAGGTACTGCTTTAAATATTTTTAATATATGATTCTTTTCCATATTTATCTATTCTTTGGGGTATGTATCTAACAGTGTTTTTGCTAGGCCAGAGCAATGGTAGTTTGGTGATTTGGGGATGTCATGATCCCTCACCCACCAGAATATTTTGTGCCTAACACCAATCAGTCCTAGAATTTATATATGGTTTTAAGGTTGGAAAAGCCCTTGACCTAGGTTATGTCACTTAATCTTCACAATCCTGTTGGGTTTGTGTGACAATTATTCAAATTTTGAAGAAAAGGGAACTGAAACTGAGACAAGTTAAATGACTTGACCAGGGTCACACTGTTAATACATGTCTGAAGTAAGATTTGAATTCATTCCTTCCTGGCTCCAAGATCAGTTGTTGGTGTATCCAGTGGGCCACTTAGCAAACTGCCTCTCTTGAACTACTGACTCCTGTCTTAACTGGTGTCATTCGTTTTAATATTGGTCTCATAGGTCTTCATAATTTTAAGTTCTTGTGGTAAAGGTACTGGAATTGTGCCTGTTCTACAGACTTCCCCATGGAAGCAATCAAGGAGTATCATCCTTCTCTCCCCAAAACAAAACATAGAACACACAGTTAGATTTCAATATACTGTCATGGGATCTCCTTGAAATGACAGACTCCCTGAAATATGATTAAGTGAGCCCATCATATCTTCTTCAGTTGCATCCTATTCAAGGACCATAACCTGAGCAAGGCACTGTGCCTGGAACTGGTTATACAAAGCCAAAGGTAAGAAAAGAGTTCTTAGCCTCAAGGAGTGTCCTTTCTATTGGGCAATCTTGGGGGAATGAAATGTGGTAACCTCTCTCTTAGACCTAGACATTTTTAGCCTAAGGTTCATAGACCCCAAAAAGCTTTGTGAAATTTCATGGTGAGACATAGACCTTGGGGGGGAAAATCATTTTCCCTTACCTATTCAAGATATTTATTCTTTGCTAAAAGAAATGACAAAGAGATGGTTTCAGAAAAAACCTGGGAAAACATTTATGAGCTGATACAAACTGAAGTGAACAGAAAGAACCAGGAGAACATTGCACATAGTAACAGTAATATGGTAACTATAGTCCACTGTGAAAGACTTAGCTGCTCTGATTAATATAATGATCCAGGACAATTCCAAAGGATTCATGATGAAAAATGCTACCCACGGTCAGAGAGACTGATGATTGCAATTTGAGTAATTTTTCCATTTTATTGTTTGTAACATGGCTAATAAGGAAATATGTCTTGCATGACTTCCCATTTATAATGGATATCTAATTACTTCTCAATGGTTGAGAGAGGAACTCAAGGCAGAAAGAGAATTTGAAATTCAAATTTGAAAAAATAATATTTTGTAAAGAAATTCACTAAATGCTACAGGTGGAAAAAGAACTTCTTCTATCCCAAAGATTGATATGAGAGGACAGGGAGGAAAAACCAAAGCAAGTTCCATAACATAATAGATAAATAAGATAACAAGCAGAAAAACAGGTAGATAGAGGTTTCTCAGCCAAGTGATGATGTTATTACTCAAGTATTAATTAAGTTAAAACTAGCCACAAGAACCTCTTCAAGTTTGTACTTTTGGATACCTAGAGAAAAAATAGGTTAAGCCCTCAGCAGCTCTCTCCTGGAAAATTCTAATAGCCTCCCAATGGGTCTCCTTGCTTCCTGTATTTCTCTTTCCTACCCATTTTCCACAGTGCAACACAAGAATCTTTCTAAAACCATTTCCCTATTCTCCAGTCTTCAGATACCCTCCACTGCTTTTTAGGTAAAATACAAACTGGCCTTTCAAGCCCTGGCTCCTCCAATTTATCTTTCCAGATATTTCACATTAATGTCTCCAGATCCTCAGCATTAAATCCAAACCTGACTATTAGCAGTTCCCCGTTTACTTCCCACTCCTCTCTTCTCTTATGGAAATAGAGGTCCAAACAACAAGAAAATGATTTCTGATGATAGCCCTCCAAAAAAAACATCTTTCAGGAGCCAAAGCAGAAACCACTTCTCAGACAAAAGAAGTCTTGTGTAGATGGAGCAGTGCTTCTCAGCTGGAAGATTAGGACCTGAGAACTATTGTGATACTGAAGGGCCTTGGACTCACTTTGATATTTTCCCCCAGAAGAATGTGAGCTCCTAAAGAAGGACCCAGTTTCATTTTTTTGTCTATGTCTCCCTAGAGCCTTAGCCTTGTGCCTGTATGTAAAAGGTACTTATTAAGTGCTTTTTAAATTAAATTGAATATTGATTCAAATGAAAGGTTTAGCTCCAGAAAGATTGTTTGAAAGAATTTTGAACGTCTAACCTGGAGAAGAGAAGACTTGGGGGAGGGGCACCATGAGAGCTGGCTTCAAGTACTGAAGGGAAGTCATCTATTAGGATTGGTTCTCCTTTGCTTGATTTGAAGAGAGAAAGGGCATCATAAACAATGACCGAGTCACTGAGTTGTAAACTCCCAGAGACCACTGATTATGTTAGTGCTTTGTGCATGGTAGGTCCTCCATAATTATCCATTGGTTCAGTATTACTACATTGTCCTTAAGAAACATAGATGACTCTTGCCATCTACCAGGAGGTTATCTGGCATCAGAGGGTACAGTTTTAGGAGGTTGGTTTGGATTTTTAGTATCCTCCCTTTAGAAGAGTGGGATCATCTCCTCTGAAAAGCTGTTGCAGAGACCACTGCCTATTGGCTAAGGAATGGTCAGAATCCAGGATCTCTGACTCTCCAATTATGAGGTTACCTACCTCAGACACAAAAGTCATTCACCTCAGGATCATAGTTTGGTCACCTTGCTCATGTAAAGAAAGAGAAAAGAAGAGACATCTGGGACCTTGAAACTCAGACTCAGACTCACCCAGATAAGCCCAAATTCTGTCCACCTGTGACCAGCCACCATAACAGGTACAAGTCAAGGAAGAGAAATCCCTTTCATATCTGTCCCCACCCTCCAGTCCTCTTTTCTCTAAGTCTGATGGAGAGAGCTTGAAGGTAGAAAGGAAGACAATCAGGTTAAGGCAACAAAGATTTATTAGGAATCTATTAGGTCATTGTCTAAGGACTTGTAGATACAAAGGCAAAAAAGAGATGATGGGCCTACGGTACATCCAGCTTAGCTTGCTTTTATACATCATGAGAATAGTTGCTCCTCAGTCAGGTGAAGCTCCTTGTGTCCCTTCACCTTAGACTGGAGACTCCCCTGATCTAACCTCTAATATTCTTCCCTGGCATATAGTCTTGCTTTGTTGGAGAAGTCAGACAGGGATCTTTTTGGGTACAGACAAAGCAAGATGGAGAATTGTATTAGAGTGCTTTCCATACCATGGTCTCCACATTCCTCCAATAACTCAAAATCCATATTCCTCACATAATTGTGAATATCATTTAAAATAGATGATCAGATACCTCGAAACCTGAAATTCTTGGATTTTCTATTTGGTATCTCAGTCAAGATCTCCAAGGATGTCTGTCAGATTGCTGACTGAGTCAGTCAGATGTCCCTGGGTGTCAGTGGGGCATCCCTGGTGGTCCACCAGATCTCTCAAGGGGTCACCCAGGTAGCCCTGTGGGGCAGGAAGAAGTAATGTGGATTCAAGCCCAACAATTTCCTTGGATACATCAATGGGATGTTCTTGTTGGTTAAAAGAACAGAATAATTCATATGAGTGTTCTTCCTCCTTCACCAATGGTGGTGGCAGTGTCTGGTCTTGAAGCCTCTGTGACTGTTGAGAGGAGATCCGCTGTTGTACCTCAAAGGTGGGGACCTGGGGCACCAAGGGTTGCAGGGCTGATGGCTGGTGGGGGTGTGGCTGCTGCAATTGATGTGAAGGCTTCTCTGTATACCTAAAAGGCCATGAGTGATCCTTTGAGTACAATTGTTTCACTGTCCAGTTTTGGTCCTGAATATGCAGTGGTGGCTTCACTTCTCCATAAAAGGAAGTATGTGTGTTATAGTTCTCTGGTCCTTGTGTTCCATGCAGGGCCCAGGAAGATGCCCACTGACTGGAGCTTCTTTGGGACATTGGCCTGGGGAGGGTGCAAGGTTGAAGTTCAGTTGATTGTCTCATAGTGTGGGAGAAGAAAAAAGGATGGCTTTGGGAAATGCCATATCCACATAAACCAGGAGCCTCAGTGACTGAAGCTGTATTCCTCCTCTCAAAGGAGCAGCCACTCCTTAGGTCTGCTTCCTGACTAGGCTCACCTGACCAGGGTATTGCAAGGTTTTGCTCAGAGAAGTCCTCTTCCAGGACTGAACCTGGGGATACATCTTCCAGAAACATTCGTTTTAAGCTGGTGAAAACCTCAGATGTCTGCTTTTTTAGTTGCATGGCTTGTCTGGCTCTCCTGTTCTGAAACCACACCTGAGTGAAGAGAAGAAGAAATGGCATGGTGTCTATTAACCTGTCTTCAATATTATTTTTACCTTGCCATATAAAGGGGGTAAGTTTGTTTCTTTAAAGTGGTATAACTCTTAATTGATGGACAGATTGGTAGGACAAGTTGGTAAGACATTTCTCTTTTTGGAAGATTTCTTTATCTAATTAAAAGAAAGCCTCAAGGAGACATATACTTAGAAACACCTCACCACTTGATTTCTCAAGAGCCACGCCCCACTCTACCCTACTTGACCCCAGTGGCCTCTGTACTCTTCCTGGAAGCATACCCATTCTTGGGTCTTTTCTTATTCTGTAGAATAGATAGATGGATAAATATAAATATATCTATCTACACATATGTATACACACATACACATACACGTATTGTGTATATACATACATTATACACACACGTATATATTCAAAAATCATATAGGTGTGAGTTCTCAACTTACATGTATTCGAGCCTCAGGAATACTGGTCAGCCTGGAAAGTTCCTCTCTTTCTTCAATTCCCGGATAGGGGTTGTTTTGAAAATAAATCTTAAGAATATCTGTCTGTTCTTTTTTAAACACTGTGCGTTTTCTTCTTGTTGTTGACTCAGAACTGTAATCTAAGGAGAAAGGAGGAAAAGAATTGGAGAGTTAGCTCACAGCAACAGGAGCATTTCCTTCCCTTACCAGATCATACTTGGGATAAATGACACTGAGCCTTCAATCACCTCTCTGCAGAGGTGGCCACAATTGGATCTTCTTCAGCCCACCCCTTCTTGGTTTCCCTAACGTCGTTTTCTCCCTGCCTTTGCCCAGTGCTTTTGCTTTTTCTTCTTACTGCACTGAGTATTGCAGAAAGTCTGTCCTTAGATCTCTAGTGTTCCTGAAATCTGTTCCCTCTTTTCTATTTCTACTCATTCAAGGCCAATTCAGTCTCTCATTATTTATGTCTTCCCTTCCCCCCCTAAGACTCCCCCACCAACCTTTCATTCACTCCTAGCCTACAGAAAGAGAGGGGGTGGGGGAATAATGCAAAACATTTGAACCTGGTGGCAAATCAATTAACTACTTTGGCCACAGTTTCCTAGCCTGTAAAAAGAAGTTGGAATACTGACATCTAAAGTTTCTTCTATTTCTCCATCTATTGTGATCTTCTAACCAAGTTCCTTAACCTGCTATTCAAAGCCTTAAAATATTTGGAGCCAACCCACCTTTCTAACTCTCTTCTAAATTCTCTAGCCAAATTGACTGACCAACCAGTTTCTCTTTCTCCCACCCCAATGACTTTGCTCAGGCTTTTTCTGTGTCTGGAATCCCCACCCCACCCCCAGCCCACACACACCTCTTGGCAGTTGACATCTTCCTTTCCTTTCCACCTTCTCCATGATCACTGCCTTCTCCACCATCCCACTCCTGGTTGACAATGTTCTTCCCTTCCTCAGTCCTCATTCTCCTTCTCCTTCAGTTATACCATAGTTTTACCTTATTCTACGTGTTATCATCTATATCTTAGGCTCCCTAATTTTTTAAATGATGTAATTTGTCTGCATGACCATTAAGCTCTCTCCCAGTTCCAGATATATGATCCCAATAGGTCACCCATTCAGGCTATGTCACAGGCAGAATCTGAACACAGGTCTTTTTTTTCCCTTGTTCTTTTTATTTCTCTTTAAAAAAACCTTTTTTTATTTTTAGTTTAGATCATTCATTTCCACAAGACTTTGAGTTACAAATTTCCTCCCCGTCTTTCCCCTACCTACCACCCCAAAACAGCAATCCCACTGTATACTCCCTCCCCCAATCTGCTCTCTCCTATATCCTTCATTACCACTCTGACTTTCTGGTAGAGCAAGATGGCTCTCCCTACCCCAGTGCCTGTATATCTTATTTCCCAGCTGAATGTAAATAATAATAATTATATGTGTGTGTGTATAAAACATTTTATTTCAAAACTTTAAGTTCTAGATTCTTTCCCTTCCTCCCTCATCACCCACCCCCACTGGAAAGACAAGCAATTCAATACAGGCCATACATGTGTAGTTACATTGAACATCTCCACAATGGACATATTGTGAAAGACTAACTATATTTCCCTCCATCCTATCCCTCCCCCCACTTGTTTTATTCTCTGCTTTTGAACATAGGTCTTATCACTCCAAGGGTACATCCTTATTCATGATGCCATGCTTGCCTCTCAACATTTGAATGAGCTTCTAATTTCCACGTTTATTAAATAGCCACTACATTGTGCTGGGTAACCAGGTGGCACAGTGGAGAGAGTATTGGACCTGAAATCAGGAAGATTCATCTTCTTAAGTTCAAACCTAGCCTCAGACAATTACAAGCCGTGCAAGTCCCTTAACCCTGTTTGTCTCAGCCCTTCATCTGTAAAATGAGCTGCAGAACTGAGTGGCAAACTACTCCAGGATCTTTGCTAAGCAAACCCAAATGGGGTTACAAAGAGCTAAACATGAAAAGTCAGAAATGACTGAACAATAACACATTGTGATTGGTTGTTGTAGAATACAGACAAATATAGTTTGATGCCTTTAAGCCATTTAAAGATCTTCACAATTTCTCCTTAACACATTACTACACTGTTAAGAACACAAACACACACACACACACACACACACACACACACACACAAATGCACCGGGCTCTAAAATCCATGGGACTACACTGGTGTGTAGAAAACTCAGGAGGAAAATCTCTCTCCCAGTAACAATAATGATACATTCCCATGGTATCCAGCCAAAATTGTCTTAGTTTATCCTTATCCAACTTATGGGCCACTATGATTATTCTCATTTTACAGATGGCAGACAGAGGGGAAATGACTTGACCAGGGGGCTAAGGATGTGTCAGGGACTGGGGGGGAACTCAGGTCTTCCTGATTCCCAAATTCATCACTTTTCATAGTAATCCAGGTGGTGTTTTACTTAGGCACTTTCTCTACCTCAGCCCATATATTTCAGATGCAAGTCTTTAATTATTCAAGTGTTCCTTTCCACAGTTCCACCTAGTTAGTGTTTTGAGTTTGATACTTTCATTACCCCATATCATATATTTCAGAGACAAGTCTTTAATTGTTCAGGTCTTCCTAGCTCTGGAACCAGGTCTACATCCACTGAGCCCTTCTGCCTTTTTTCTTCCTCTGGGGAAACAAATATGTACTATTACTGTGTATCATGATCAGCTATGTAATCTCTGAAAACTAATGTAAACTCATCCCACAAGATTGTAGTAAAGTATTCCACTTAAATAGAATAACATGATCTTACCTTTTCAATTCTTTGGGAAAAGAAAATCATTCAGGTCTAGTCTCTCATCAATAATGACTACTTTAACAATCTTTTTTTTTTATGATTTCAAGTATTTTTCATGCCCCTTCAACAATATGTGTACTGACAGCTTCAAGATGCTGAGCTCATCCCTAAGTTTAGGAAGCACCCTCTTCCAAATAATCCTACCAATTCTTTCTTCTATGAGTTCGAATTCTCCTTGGGGTATGTAATATACAAACTGATACGCATGTCCAGGATAATTTGGAGAAGGGAGAGAGTATTAACAAGGCAGAAGAGAGGAGAGAGATTGATTCCATTTTACAGTGAATCTCAATGTTCATTTTCCAGTGAATCACAATTAACTGTACAGGATTACAACAGATTTAGTAAGAGACTTGACTCATCCATTCATTCAATGACCATTTTTTTTCCCCAAAAGCCAAGAACATGGCATTGCACACTGGAGCAGAAGCTGAGAGGAAATTTGAACTAGTAAAAGTCTTCTAAAATTAACTCAGAAACTATCCTTCCAAATGAAGTAATGAAGTTTAAATTCATTCAAACTATAAAAATGCCATAAGGGTTTCCCATCATTCCTAGAGAAAAGTAAGTAAATTTCAGGCAGCTGGAGGACAAAGAGCATGTTACTTACTAAAGAAATCCAGTTTCTTCTCTGTTAGCAGGTTGTTGGCCATCTTCCTTGGATAGTCAAAAGATCAGATCCAAATGGGAAGAAGTAATGCAGCAACCTTAAGGCTTGAGATATTTATACAATCCCTTCAAGTTCCAACCAATAGAAGCCAAGAGCCCTGCCTCCTATTTTCTGGAGATGATCTCTAAAGGCAGGTTCACCGTTTGTATAGGAATAAGTACCTCCCACAAAGGATCTATTAGCTGGGCTAAAATCAAGGTTGGCATGGAAGGGTGGGGCCTCTATCTAAATGCTCAGGAAAAGTAGGTGTTAACTTCATTGTAATCCCCCCACCCAAAAGTGAAACATTTGCTTGAAGGAAAATTGGGTAGCTAGGTGGCTCACTTGGACAAAGGACCTGGAGTCAGGCAGTGTAGTCTTCTGGAATTCAAATCTGGCCTCAGACACTAACTAGCTATGTGGTCCCAGGCAAGTCACTCAATCCTGTTTGCCTCAGTTTTCTCACTTGTAAAATTACTTAGAGAAGAAAATAGCGAACTTCTCCAGTATATTTGCCCAGAAAGCCTCCAATGGTATCATGAAGAATAGGACAGGACTGAAAAATGACTGAGCCACAACCACAACAAAGTTGACTTTGGTCAAAAGAACCTACATAAGCCTGATAACAGGAAAGCTAGAAGAGGTTAAAACTATAAAGTGCATAGAGCGTGCTAACTTGTCTTATTTTTTAGACAAAACTTCTTTGTCTGGGAATTCTCTAGATGAGCCAATTCCCAAGTTCAGTCTCTATCCCCTACAATTTTGAAGCCTTATTTCACAAGGCTGGAAGCTGAATTAAGAGGGGCTGGTCTGGGGGAAATGACAAGGCTTCATTCACCTTAAAGGCCTGCAGAACTTTAACTGACTGCTGAAAGATAGTAAGACACTCTCCCTCCGGAAATTCCTCTCTGTTGTCTTATCTTTGCATTTCCCCCCAACTCAACCCCAAGAGAACGGGAGCAAAAGTCAATTCCAGAAAATACACAGTTCTTAGGTGACTGTTTCATAAGTATTTTAAAATTTTAATCTTTTATTTAAAGGAAATCTACTGTGAAATAGTGATTTTTCATTTTAATTTATTTTATTTCTAATTTATGGAGTAGAACAAGCATTTCCATAATATAGTACAATAAAAAAGAAGACTACACATGAAACTGAAGATCTACAATCTTTCAAACATGCAACTCAATTATCAAGTAAATTTATTTTTTCCTTTTTTGCTCTCCTCTCCCCCCACACATTAAGATTGCTATCATTAGACACAAACAGGTATACATATATATGTATATGTATATATACATACATGTATGTGTATGTAATATTATTCTATATATACACATCTATCAGTTCTTTCTCTGAATGTCACTAACTTCTTCCTATAGCTATTTATAATGATCAAAGTAACTTCTTTGCTCAAAGTCATTCTTAAAATAATATTACTGTTGCTATATACAATGTTCTTTTGGTTCTGCTCATTTCTTTCTTCTTTGTTTTCTGCAAGTCTTTCTATGTTTTTCTAAAATCATTAAGCTCATTGTTTCTTTTTTAAAAAATATTTGTTTGTTTGTTTGTTTGTTTATATTTAGTTTCTGACATTCACTCTTATAAGATTTTGAGTCTAAATTTTTTCCTCTCCCTTCCCTCCCTCCTTCCCAAGATGTCACACGGTCTGATACAGGTTATACATGTATAATCATATTAAACATATTTCCACATTAGTCATGTTGTGAAAGAATAATCAGAACAAAAGGGAAAAACCACGAGAAAGAAGAAAAAGAGAGAGAAAATACCATGCTTCTATCTGCATTCAGACTCTATAGTTCTTTCTCTGGATGTGGATAGCATTTTCCATAATGAGTCTTTTGAAATTGTCTTAGATCACTGCATTGCTGGAGCTTATCTTTTCTTCTGGCATAGTGGTATCTCATCACAATCCCACTTGTTCAGCCATTCCCTAATTGATAGGCATCCCTGCAATTTCCAATTCTTCACCACCACAAAGAGTTGCCATAAATATTTTGTACAAATAGGTCCTGCCCCCCCCATTTAAAAAAATCTCTTTGGGATACAACCTAGTAGTGGTAAGCAACACCACTTTAAGGAAATAAAAATTTACCCCCTCTTTATGACCAGATAAAAATTAACACGACTGAAGTCGTGTTAATGGATAGCATTATATTTCTTCTTTTTCCTACTTAGGTATGGTTTCAAAATAGAAGAGCCAGACAATCCACACAACCAAAAAGCTGGTGTCTGAGGCTTCCACAAGCTCAAGAAAAGGAACATATA
The DNA here is from genome assembly GCA_028646575.1 of Pseudocheirus occidentalis. Lineage (NCBI taxonomy): Eukaryota > Metazoa > Chordata > Mammalia > Diprotodontia > Pseudocheiridae > Pseudocheirus > Pseudocheirus occidentalis. Next base: position 48,795,391 of record CM053598.1, on the reverse strand, counting down.
TGGAAATTGTATCTCCAAATCCAGTTCTGGGAGAGGATCCAGAGTGCCTCCCTACTACCCTCAAGGTGGCTGGGAGAACCAAGTGAGATAAACTAAGTAAAGTGTTTTACAGACTTCTAATTGTTGCGCATGTCTGCATTATTCTTTTCCCTGTGTGAGTTTTTGAAGAACTGCCACTGATATCGGAAAGAAATATATCACACTAAGTAGAAGTCACCTTCTTCAGGGAAATCATCTTGACCTCATTCCCTTCATACTGCTGGGAAGAACACATCTTCATCTAGAGCACGGCTGTAGTACCATTTTTTTTTCCTGGCAATAGATTAGTACCTAATACAAACTTAAGATTTCTCACTATACCTAAAGAAGAGTAAGGAGTTTTTTGTTTTTGTTTTTGTTTTTTGTTTTTTGTTTGTTTGTTTGTTTGTTTGTTGAGTTAAGAACTCCAAGCAGCAAGATAAGTAAAAGGGGTATGGTTGGTAAATGTTTGTTGCTAATGGCTGCCTGAATCCTTGCTTATCTGCCTTAATTAGCATAATGGAAGGGTTAATAAAATTTAAATAAATCATTCTTTCTCTGAAAGAGGTAAGCTGCAAAGAGATTTCTTCTTTGGCTTGGAGAAGAATTTGCAGGAGGAAAAATGGTTTTGGAAAAGAAACACTGTTTAGAATTCTTAAATCCTTGAGGAAGACCCATATGTACAAAAATATTTATTGCAGCTTTCTTTGTGGTGGCAAAAAACTGAAAATTAAGGGGATGTCCACCAACTGGGGAATGGATAAACAAGTTGTGGCATATGAATGTAATGGAATACTATTGTGCTAAAGGAAATGGAGAGGAGATGGACTTCATATTTACCTAGAGAAGCTTATACAAACTGATGCGAAGTGAGAAGAGCAGAACCAGGAAAAATGTGTACACAATCCCAGGCACCTAGTATGTGTGAAGACCAACTTTAATAAACTGGACTCTTCTCAGCAATAAACAGTTATAAGACAACTCTACAAGTCTCAGGATGGAAGGAGATATCTACATTCAGAGAAAAATCTAGAAAGAACAGAGTTTAAGTGGAGACTGAAGCAATCTACATGCTATCATTCTTTTCCATGTTTGGTTTTGTTTCTTCTTTCCCCATTGTTCACTCCATTGGTTACAACCCTTCTATACAACCAGACTAATGTCAAGTGTGAAAATATTTGCAGATCCTATACTTGATTGCATGCCGCCATGGGGGGAGGGGAGAAAAATTTGAAACTCAAGGGACTGTGGAACTGAATCTTGTAAACTAAAAGTAAATTTTAAAAAAATAAAATGAAGTAAAACCTTTAAATAAAAGTATTTGAGGCTCAACAACTACAGAAATCCTTTCCTATTCTTCAGAGAAAAGTAAGAGAAAGGTAGAAACTTTTCTATATAGGTATTTGTTGGGCATTGTAGATCAATTTTTATTATTTTTAGCTAAGAACCTGAGGCTCATAACTTTGGAAAGGTCAGGGCAGGAGGAGGGGGTCCATGAACTTGGATGAGAAAGAATTACATCTTTTTTTTTTAACTAACTTTAATCCTCTGTGTTTCATCAATATAGTGAAAAACATTATTCTGAGAAGATTCCCAGGGTTACTGGTGGACCAACAATTTCCTCTTGGTTTTCATATTTCTATTGCCTAGCACAGGATCTTAGAACTAGGCACTTCATGTTCCATGTTGTTTAATGCCTGTGCTTAGCTCTGTACCCTGAAGCCAATGGCTTATCCTCTCCAAGCCCCAGTTTCCTCATTTGAAAAGTGAGGATAACAATCCTCATAAATATTTATGCCTTAATTTTTTTTACAATCACACACAACTGTTATGACCTTCATAATTCTAAACTGTTCATAATCTCTTATCCTGACATCTCATCTGCTTCATTTTTCATTATACTATCATTTCCCCTCATTAAAACCACCAATCTCTTTCATATCATTCCTTTTCCTCTCTTCATTGTCTTGAATTCCTATTTAACCAATTCAATTATAAATTCTCCTCCACACTTTACTCCCTTCACTCCTTGTCTTTCCATTCTTAGGTCTTGGCTAATTCTCACCATTTGATCAATCCCACCATCTAACTTTCTTCTAGAATTCCAAAAAGCGTAGTTTACCCCCTTCCTTTTGCCAAGGGACAGTTCCGTTACAAATTCGTTTTATCTAATCTCAGATACAGTTTCTCGGAAATCCTTTCATTCTTCTTTATCTCATTCCCAAGTTCCAGATCTTTTCATTTTGCCCCCAAGCTAGTCCCATTCACTCCATCTGTCAACAGGTGCCCTTTTCCATTTTAAAGCAGGTAACTGAGGCTGTCCATTGTGAGTGCTTTCCTTCCCCAATTTTATCCCTTGAAATTTTCCTATGTATTCACCCATTCTCTCTTCCTCTACTCCAGTTTCTGAGCAGGACGTAGTCTTTCTCTTTTCCAAGATCAGCCCTCCAATTTTTATCCCATTACCTCTTGTCCTTTCCAAGATCTTGTCTCATCAACCATTCCCCTCTCCTAATCTCTTTTCTTCAATTTCTACCACTCTATTGACTACTTCCCCAGTTCATTGCCCCATCCCAAAAATTACCTTCACCTGACTTTGCCCATCCCTTCAAGCTAGCATTCCTAGCTCTACTTTACATTGTCAACTTCCTAGAAAGAGGCATTTATACTAGATGCTTCCATTTTGGCATTCCTCACTCCCTTCTCAACCCCTTCATTCTGGTTCCTGACCTCACTGGTTAACTAAAATTAATTTCTTTGTGGTTACCAATGATCCCTTCCCTATTAAATCCAATAGCCTTCAATTAGTCTTCACCTGTTTAACGTCTCTGCAAATTCAGTGGATAGAGTGCTAGGTCTTAAATCAGGAATATTCCTCTTCCCGAGTTTCAAATCTGGCCACAGATACTTGCTAGCTGTGTGATCTTGTTTGCCTCAGTTTCCTCATCTGTAAAACAAGCTGGAGAGGGAAATGGCAAACCACTCCAGTACCTTTGCCAAGAAAACCTCAAATGGGGCCACAGAAAATCTGAAATAACTGCATGACTTTAATATGAAAATGTAGGTAGTACTAGATGTATTAGTACTAGAGTGTTAAATGTAGGTAGTAAAAAAAATGTAAGTAATACTAAAATGTATTAGTACTAGAGTGTTAAATTCAATATAGTTTTAATAATTCAGTTGCTGTTGATTTCTTTGTTCCAGCTCAGGATATCACAGTTCTATTCATACTTAGAGCTTGAAAAGACTTTAGAGGCCATTAAATGCAACCCCCTCATTTTACTGATGAAGAAAATGAAGCACTGAATTGCTTCTTTTTCTTTCCTTCTGCTCTGTTTGAGTACTGGCACTAGCCAAACAATACCAGACATAATAAAATTTACTTTTTTTTTTTTCCAGAAGCAACTAAGTACTCCACCCTTGCTTCTGAGCACTAACTCTTTTCTGGATTTTGGAGAATTTCTCCAATCCAATCCAATAAACATTTATTAAGTACCTACTGTGTGCCAGGCACCATGACAAGTCCTAAATACAAAGTTAATAAAAAGAAAAACAGTCTCTGCCCTCGAGGATCTTATGATCTAAAGCACTGGTTCTCAATCTTCCTAATGCCGTGACCCTTTAATACTCATATGTGGGCATGTAGGCGGACCCGCTTGGAGATGAACAGAGGAGTGGTGTCTCGGTTCCTAAGACCATCAGAAATATGTATTTTCTGATGGTCTTAGGCGACCCCTGTGACTCCTGTGAAAGGGTCATTCCATTCCCAAAGGGGTCTCCATGCACAGGTTGAGAACCATTGATCCGAAGGGAGAAGAGAGGAAGGTAAAACATTAGGGAGTATCTTGTTCCATGGAGTTGAAAAAAAAAACAGATTTTACTACTCTAACGACTTATTCTCAGATTGTGTTGCTTTTAGTTTGGATAACAACATGATTATTTTTGAATGAACACAATTAAGAACAAAGCTCTGTTTGAAGCCTTCCTTTCTTTGCTTCCCCTCTCAATCATCTCATGAGTTTATTCACTAGTTCCAATTATTTTCTCTACATTGAGGATTCTCACAAGTACACTTCTGGCCATAAAAATATGAACATGATCCCACATCTCCAACCACACCTGGATATCTCCTCTTGACTGTCTTATGGGCAACTCAAATTTGAGATGTCCAAAATGGAACGAACTCTTGAACATGTTGCTGCTCCAAACTTCTTTACTTCTCTCAAGAGGGTACCTTGCCATCTTTTTAGTCTACCAGATTTATAACCTGAGTCATGCTTGGTTTTTTCTTACCTTTCCTTCAGACTCAAAGCTAATTAGTCACCAGTTGTTGACAGACCCATAACTAAGAATGAGGGTCACTTACTTCTAGTGGCCAGTGAAGAACACAGAAAAATACCATGCCAGGCCATTAGGATGATTGTGTGTGAGAAATTTTATAATCTTGCCTTGGGTGCAAAATTAGCCAGTTATTGTTTGTGGCAGCTAGCTGCTGCTTGTTATTCTCTTTGCCACCACCTTCTGGTCTGTGTTATCTCTATATTCATGATCACCACCCTCCTTCAGGCTCTTATCACCTTTCCCCTAGAAGATGGTAGCCTTCTAATTCTCTTAGTCCCCCTAATTCCAGTCTCTCCTCTTTCCAAGATGTTTTTCACAGAGCTTCTAAAATAATCTTGCTGTCTCAGAAATCTAACCAGATCACTCCTCTGTACAAAACCTTTCAGGGCTTCCCCATTGCTTTTAGAGCAAAATGCAAATCTTTGGAGAGAGAGTAGTATTTCATTTTCTCTACAGTCTTTCTCCTATTTAGACTGTTTTGTTTCATATTCTTCTTTCACCAGTTCTAAATTCGAGCCAAATTGAACTGACTGTTCCCTAACCCATCTCCCAGCTCAGGTACCCTGTCCCCCACAAAGTCTTCCCTGAATTCTCCATTTTTAATTGTTCTCTTCCACCTCAATTTACCTTGTATTATATTTTCTTGTGTCCATGTGGTTCTTTCAATTCAGTAGAGTCCCCTTTGCAACATTAACTTGGTCTTTGGTCCAACACACAGAATAAAATTTCAGGCTTCAATATTACAGGAACTATTGGGAAGTTAGCGTCTTAGAAATAATAGAGTTTATGCCAATCAAACAATCAATAAGCATTTATATGGGATTTCTTAAATTTCTTAAAGAAATTTCTTAAAATTTCTTAATTTCTTAATACCTGAAATTGTTTTTTAAAAATACTTTGATAAGTATTTAAATATAATTGTTTTCCTTTGCAATATTATATATGGGGGGGGGGGTGTAATTTCGGTATCACCCTGGACTTTCTCTTCTTTTCTACCTTCCTAACATTTTGACTCTACACTCCCTTGTCTGCTTTGCCACCACTATTATCCAGGCCCTTATAACCTCACACATGGTGTATTTCAATGACCTTCTGGTGAATCTCCCTGCCCCAAGTCTTTTCTGGTTCTGGTCCCTCAGAGGCAGCTTGGTGGTGCAGTGGCTAGATCACTGATTCTGGAGTCAAAGAGACCTAAATTCAAATTCAGCCTCAGACTTACTAGCTGTGAATCTGGACAAGTCACTTAATTTCTGTCTGCTTTAGTTTCCTAGGCTGTAAAATGGGGATAATATCAGCATCTACCTCCCAGATTTGTGGTGAGGATCAAATGAGGTAATATTTGTGATGTGCTTAGCGTGAATTGAGAACAGAGGGCTCCTAAACCAAAATAATTTAGAAAGAAGTTTATTAAGTCATCCAGCAGATGAGACAGCCAAAAAGAGGGTGATCCATTCCCCCAAATGCATGCAAATGACACATTGTATAAGGTTCAAACAAAGGAATAAGGAAACAGTAGCTGACTGGCCAGCATGGAGACAGTTTCCAGACAAGAAGTGTAAGTTTACCTGAGATGTATAACAGAAGGGAGAAAACGCTTTACACTTCTTATATCAATCTTTGAATCTGATTGGGTATCTAGTCAGCAGAGGTCCTGAGTTCAGCACTAAACACATCTGGTCTCTAAGCAGTAGGTATGGTTTTCTAGCCACTCAGGGCTAAATTCAAACAAAGCCATAAAATTTCCCCATATTTCCCCCCTTTAAAGGCTTTAAGCCCAACATTCCTATACTAGTGGAAGCACAATTACAGAAACAGATTAGTTAGGTTAAGGTTTAAAATAACCTGAGTCAGTGAAGGCATCTCTTTCATTGTTCATCTTAGGAAGAGCTCCATAGAATTCTTTTAAGGACTAGTAGGGACCAGATAGGTGGCAGCTCCGAGTCAGAAGTATCAAAATGGGTAATCATCAGGGACCATAAGTCAGGAGACTCAGAAAACAAGTACATGACACAATAAAGGGAGATTCCTCAGACACTGAAAGAACATGTACGGTCACAGGTATCACAAAAAGTTTTGGGGTTTTTGTTTTGTTTTTAAGAAAGAGACAAATTCACAACCTTATTCTTCCTTCAATGTCATAAAAGCTGAACAAACTTAGTTAAGCAAAGTTATAAGCTCATACATTCTTTAAGGAAATGAATCTTGTTAAACAGACCATGTAAGTAAATTAAATCAGGTTACAGCTTGAATTGTCTTTGGCAGCCTCTGTTGACTCACCAGCAGTTCCTCCAAGGTAAGATTTATTTTATTTCCATTTTTAAATTCAGGGGAAAAAAACCAAACCTTTTTTATTTTTTAATTGAATTGATTTATCGATACTTTTATTTTGACCTAATGGTATTAACACACTGACCTTTGTACTTGAGCTGAGGTTTGTTGTCTCTCTGTGTCAAACTTATTTACATTGTTGAAGTCATTGTGTATAGTGTTTTCTTTTGGCTCTGTTATCTTCATTCTGTGATATTTCATCAATAATACATGTAGGTATCTAAATTCTTCATGTTTATTATTCCTTGCAACTCATTCAAATTGCATTACCTGTATATGCCATGATCTGTTCTGCATTTCTCTCAAAAACTGGGCATCTATCTTGTTTCAGGCTTTTTCTTATCATAAACAATGATGCTATGAACAGTTTACTGCCTTTTCTTCTTATTAGTTTCTACTTTGTGATATTGTTCCAAGAGAGAAATATCTATGTATTAACTTCTCCTATACAATTCCCAAATATTTTCTGGAATAATCGACCGACAATTCATAGCTCCAACAACAGTGAAATTAAATCAAAATGTCTATCATCTCATATCCCCTCTAATGAGTTTTCTTTCTTTTAGCATCTTTGCCAGATTGATGAGCACGATGTGATTCTTCTAGATTGTGACACTTTGCATTTCTTTGGCATTTAGTGATTTTATCCTATCTTGGTTTTTTTGTTTTTGTTTTTGTTTTTTGCTTCTTTGGAGGGCAATTGGGGTTAAGTGACTTGCCCAAAGTCACACGGCTAGTTTCTGTGTCAAGTGTCTGAGGCCAGACTTGAACTCTCGTCCTCCTGACTTCAGGGTTGGTGCTCTATTCACTGCGTCATCTAGCCGCCCCTATCCTGTCTTGTTTTTAAAGTCCTTCATAACCTGATCCATTCCTCCCTTTCCAATCTTTGTGTATTTTGTTTGATTCCATGTATTTTTCCATTCTGTGTCACTGGACTCCTTGTTTTTCCTAGAAAAAGTCACTCTGTTCCATGACTCTGCATTTCCTCCCTGGCTGTCCTCCATGCCTAGAAAGAATCCTTTCATACTTACACATATGTCCATATAGGAGGCTATATATGCATATGAATACATATCTGAGCATGTGTGTATATGTGTATATAGAGGGCATAAGATGAATTGAATATGAAGGGATGATACTTTAAAAGGCAAAATTTTGAGGCAGGAGAGGACTAGAATGAGAGGTGACAGGGAGAGACAAAATGGGGTTAATCAT
>CM053598.1:48735029-48786989 GCA_028646575.1 Pseudocheirus occidentalis | reverse complement strand
GAAAATTTGTAATTCAAAAATGTCATGAAAATGAATGATGTAAACAAGAAAACAAATTTTAAAAATAACTTTCTAAAAAAAAAAAGAATCCTTTCCCTTCTAATTTCTGTCTTTGGGTTTCCTTCAAGTCCAGCTAAAATCCCATCTTCAGCAACAAGATTTTACCAGTCCCCTTTAATGCCCTGGCCTTCCTTCTGTTATTTGCCTCAAGTTATCCTATATACATGTATCATTGGTCCATAGCTATTTACATACTGTCTTACCCATTAGACTGCAAACTTCTTTAGAATGGGCATAATTGTTTGCCTTTCTTTGTATTTTCAGTGCTTAGCAGAGTGTCGGGCCCATAGAGGGCATTTAAACAAGTGTTAAAGTCGTCATTCAGAATCGTATATAATTATGAAACACATAATTATGAGATGTAATCATTATCATCCAATATTTTTCTTTGTGATTTTTTTTTTTACATTTAGGTAATTGATCTCCCCCAGGATAGTGCAATATTGAAAAAACAGTACAAAATTACCTGATAGGAGTTGAAACCCAAGACATAATATGTAAAAGGCATAATATGAGAGTACATAACTGCCCTTGATACTCGGTATAATAACTAGAGAGAGCCCTGGTCTTGTAACGAGCAAGAACTCGGTTTCAATTCCATATCAGATGCTTACTGGCTCTCTGACCCTGAGCAAGTCACTTAATTTCTCTGTGCCTCAGTTTCCCCCCTGAAATAAAAGGTTAGGCTTGATGGCCTCAGATGTCGCTTCCACATCTTAAAGCATGATCCTTTGAGTCATTCAAAGTCACCAACCCCAAATGAATTACATTCATAAGGTATTAAGGGAACTGGTAGGTTTGATTGGTGAGCCGGTCAGTAATCTTTGAATGAGCATGGAGAACTGGGAAGGTCCCAAAAGAATGGAAAAGTTATTATTAGTAATCGTGCCCTAAATTCATAGTCCATAGTATTGATAGTTTTGACGCTTGTACAATCATGCTTGGTCTGCACCAAGTGTGTGTGCATTACACTCATGCTTGTATGTGCATGTGTACGCACACTCGTGTATGTGGGCGCATCGACGTACGTGTGCGCCTGTACACTCGTGCGTGTGCTCACACTTGTGCACGAGTGTGCATTGCACGTATGCAGGGTGAAGCGTGTGTGAGGGGGCGTGGCCGGACCGCAGACTCCCACGTGTGCACAAGCACGCTCCTTCCACTTGGTTTGCAGGGGTGCCCAGCTCCGCCCCCAGGCCCCGCCCCGTGTCCACTTTCTTTTCCAGATCCTGCACAATCCGCTCTGGACAGTGCAACCTGGAGGTCTTGACCTGGAGACCATGGAGGCAGCGGGGAGCAGAGCAGCCTACTTCAAGAGAGGCAACCTCTTATGGTTTGTAGTGATCACAGTCTCCTTCGGTTACTACACGGTGAGTTGTGCTGCGGGGAATAAGGAGCCCCAGAAGAGAGGAGCGCAGGCGCATTCTGCCTCCCTCTCCCCTCCCAATGTCCGAACCTTAGCGCACGCGCCCTCCAGTCCAGGAACGGGTTAGTCCACTTTTCCTTAGCTAGGGGGGTGGGAGCCGTGCCCTGCCCTGTCGAAGCTTTCAGGATGGAGGAGAAGAAAAAGAAAGGTTCGGAGCTGGCTGATGATTACTTCCGGAGGGGCAGCCCAGTGGGCATGGTGATCACCGCTATAGGTCTGGGATACTTCACGGTAAGGCCTGATGGAATTTTAAAAGTCGTCCGAGCGGCGCAGGCGCACTGGATTCCTCTCTTGCATTTCTTAAAGTTCTTGCGCATGCGGGCATCTACCTTCCCCCTTCCCCTCACATCCTTGTGTTGCCTAAGTTACGAGAGTCTGGATGGAGGTGGGGTGGTAGGGCTGGACCAGCTTCTGTGGTTGAATAGCAACGGGTGTAAACACTCACCCTGGACTTGGAATGAGAAAGCTAGTGTTTGGGGGCTTGTGGGGGAGAGGGGCACTGGCTGCATAATCCTGAACAAAACCCCTTTGTGCACTGAGTAGGCATTTAATAAATGCCTGTTGGTTTGATTTTAACGTAATTCAAACTATAGCTTCCCTTTCCTGTAAAATAGAAATACTTGCAATACCCGCTTAGCAGGGTGGTTGTGAAGAAATGGATTTCTTAACATTCAGTTAAGCAATTAGCATTTAGTGAGAGCCTCCTATATGCCAGGCAGTGAGCCACAAGGAAAAGGCAGCCCCTCTTAGCGAATATACGGTTTAATAGGGGAGAGGACCTAAACATTTTGTGTAAACCATTACTGTGACTGCAACACCTTGCCTGCTTGCCCAGTCCTTCCCCCTGACCCTTACCTTCTAGTCGCAGCCACAAATTTAAGCCATTTGTTCTCAGCTCTCAAATGTGGTAGGCAGATTAATGAGACAAGACATGCCAAAATAGCTTTACTGGAATAGCAGATAACCAATACAGGAGTTCACAGTATGAATGAAGGGAAGAATGAATAAAAGCATTTATTAGGTATGAGGCTGATGACTTCCTGAAACTACCTGGCTTTAATGCAAATCACTGGGCAAGTCAAAACATCACCCCGTGACGACATCCATCCTTTTCCAAAAGGAAGGACAAAGAAAATTACTGTGCGCCAAGCACTATGCTAAATGGGGAAGATACAAAAGCATAAGTGAAAACATTCCCTGTTCTTATATTTTTAAAGAGTTTATGTGCTAATGGGGGGAGAGGGGTGACGACACATATCAGGAGCAGTGAGTGGCAGAACTGATGTGATGGTTTCAGAACTGGAAAGGGAGTGGTTTGGGACAAGGTTATTCCAAAGTCCATGAAGCTGGGGGATGGGACAAGGTCATTGGAAGGTTCATGAGGCAGGTAGAGATTAGGTGATGAGGGAATAAAATAAAGACTCTTTTCAGCAAGTCTGATATAGTAGCCCACACATGAGACAGAGTAGGAAAAAAATTTGTCTGGAAGAACTTCATGGAGGAGATAATCGAGTCTTAACCCGGGTCTTAAGGATGAATGGGATCTGGAGAGAGTAGGATTTTGCAGGAAAGGGGATGGAACAATCAAAATCAAAGTCACAAGAAATATCATAGGTGAGGCTGTTGATTGTTAAAAGGGGAAAAGGCTATAATGCCCAGAAAGTAAGTGGGGTCAGACTATGGAGGCTTTGAATGCTATGCTAAGAACTTTAGACAGTATAATAGACAGTGGGACTGGGATCTGAAGATGTTTTTGTTGTGCCTTCATTTTTGCACTATAATAGTAGTATTTGATGGAATGGAAGTTTGCTCGCCAAGGTAGAATAAGGAAGGAGGACTAGCTGGGACTTCATGTTAGGGCAGGGCAGATTTGTGGATTCTCTCACTTCCCTTTACTGTGCTTTGGAAAAACTCTGGAATTTCAGAAGTCATTTGACTTAAGAGGGAGAAACAGCACAGCAGGCCATAGAATAGGAAAGAGAGATTTTATGTAAGTCAAGGACTGAATTGGGGGCTGAAGGAGAGCAACAAAGTAAGGTCTGGAACTGGCAATAATCTTGTGTTCAGAAGGAGAGAGATGTTCAAAATAACATAAATGAGACAATTGCATTAAGTTGTAACTCATTTATCTTCCAATACCCCAGCCTTATAAATGGGAAATGGAAATGGAAAAAAAATGTGAATTATGTTCAGTTCAACAAACATTCAGTTCCTGTTTAGAACATTGTACTAGGTTGTGAGGGACATGTACAATTCAGATAAGATATGATGGGTCCAGCCATGAATCTCATAGTCTACGTGGCTTTAAGACACCTTTGGAAGCACACAAGTACGCAGTTATCTTGATTGCACACCGGATAGATAGAAAAATAATATACTTGGTGAAGTTTGAGGGTGAAAAAGGTAGTTACAGGCAGAAACTTCATGGAAGCAGCAGCATTTGGAATATGAAAGTCATGATCTCTTTCAGAAAGAAATTTACCCAGGTCAGGAACTTAACTCATGTCTTTTGAGTTTTGAGGCCAACCTTCTGTCCACTACTCCACATCAACACTCTATAATAACATATTTGTAAATAAACTGTATTTTAATCAATGCTGTTATTTTTTAATAAAGAGGAGTTTATATGGACTTTGTCACAGGTGTAAGTGAAGCTTAATTTAAACAAGGCACAAATAAAGCTGTAAACGTATAGAAAAGAAAAGAAACGAAAAGAAATTTACCCAGGTTAACAGCTACTCTTCTGGAGGGTTACTTAGTATCATCAAATTTAATAGTTTTGGTCTAGCATCATTTTCAAGTTTCCACTTTTCCATGGGTACCTAGAAGTCAAAGCACATACTTAGTGTGCTCCTTTTGCTAGGCTTTTGCAATTTGGGACAAATGAACTGGACCTAATGAATGTTTTTCCCCAGAAGTTCTGTGGTGATCTGATGTATGTTTGTAGAACTCAGTTTGCTAGCTGCCTTTCAAAATACAGATATGGGGCAGGTCCCGCTTTGTAGGAGGAGGATTCTTTTACAGCAGGTCTCTTAAAAGGGAAAGTTTCCATGGTATCAGGTGACCTAATGTGTATTCTGTTCCTTTTCTGCTTCTTTTTCAGTGGGTAATTTTCTGGCCTCACAGCATCCCCTATCAGAAACTTGGACCCCTGGGGCTCTTTACTCAGTACTTGGTGGATAACCATCTCCAATTTATGCGTAATTGGTAAGTGAGATCTGGGAGAAAAAACAAACAGTTGACCATGCAGTATTTTAATTAGTTAGTTAGTTTGTTTGTTTTTGGAGGGGAAAAGGCAGGGCAGTTGGGGTTAAGTGAGTTGCCCAAGGTCACACATCTAATAAAGTGTTAAGTGCTTGAGGTCAAATTTGAACTCAGGTCCTCCTGACTCCAGGGCCAGTGTTCTATTCACTGCACCTTCTAACCTGGATCATGTAATATTTTAGAGAGACTCATGGGCGTCTGGAAGGCCTGTTTCACCAGTCTTCTGCATTTCAATTTTGACCAGCATCCACTTCCCAATTAGCTAGCATCATTCTTTTTTAATTTCTGTGGCAGGATTAACTTATTAGGAATGATTCATCTAAAATCATCACTGGTTTTCTGTTTTAGTTATTGGCTTGCCTGGTTGATTCACGTGGGAGAAGCGGTATATGCTATGATACTATGCAAGTAAGTGGGTCGGGATTTTCTTCCAACTTCCTTCCTTCCTTTTCTGTAATTCACTGAAACTGGAAATAAACCAAGTTAAAGTGAGCTATTCATAGTCAATTCAGTACATTTTTCTGACAGGAAGGATAAAGATCAATGTTTTAAGGAGAGGTTGGAGTTCATGTAAAATGATCAGAAAATTTAAGAGATTATCTGATCCAACCCACTAATTTTACCAGTGAGGAAATTGAGGCCAGAGAAGAATTAAGAGATGTGACTAAACGTCCTACATTTACTAAGTAGCAGAACAGGGACATGAACCCGGGCCCTCAGCTCCAGATCCAGTGCTCCTTCTTTTATACTATCTTTGACCACTCAGGGCCACAGGGTGAAGAACGGAAGCCTAAGTTCTTTTAAAGAGAATAGCTATTTTGGACAAAATTTGAAAAAGCTCTTTGATTTAGGAGTCAATCTAGTAATACTTTTTTATATTAACGTTGATACAGCTGCAAACTATTCATAGTTTGAAGTCACTAAATAGTGATTTGTTTTTCTCTCTTTGATTCTTTCCTTCTTCCCCCCCTTTTTTTTCTCTATTTTACTCATTTTTTCCTTCCTGTCTCCTTCACTCTCTTTCATCTTTTTTTCTTTTCTTTTTGGAGCAGAGAAGGCAGGGCAGTTGGAGTTAAGTGACTTGCTCAAGGTCACATGTCTAGTAAGTGTTAAGTGTCTGAGTTCAGATTTTAACTCAGGTCCTCCTGACTCCAGGGCTGGTGCTCTACTCCATGCACCACCTAGCTGCCCCCTCTCCCATCTTCCTTTCTTCCTATCTCTCTTCCTTTTCTTTCTCTCTCCCTTCTTCCCTTTCTTTTTTCTTCTCTCTTCCTTTCTTCCTTTCCCTTCCTTCCTTCCTTTGTTCTTTCTTTCCTTCCTTCCTTTCCTTCTTTCTTCCTTTCCCTTCTTTCCTTCCTTCCATCCTTCCTTCCTTTCTTTTTCTTTTTTCTTTCTTTCTTTCTTTCTCTCTCTCTCTTTCTTTCTTTCTTTCTTTCTTTCTTTCTTTCTTTCTTTCTCTTTCTGTCCTTCTTTCTCTCTTGGTGAGCCATCATCACCTCACATCATAAATTAGGTTTAGTCCCACAATTTGCTAGGCCAGATACTAAGAAAAAAATGTTTTTAGCCATTTGAGAAGTTAGCATTTTGAAGTCAAATCTGTTAATTTGATTAGAATATGGAAAAAGAACAAGATACAGTGTTCCTGTATACTAAGGACTTCACAGTTGTATCTGTAATAGAGATACCCTGTATGACTAGATTGTCTGGTTATGAAAATCTCTTGAAATTATCAAATGATTCAGACAAGTAGAGACAAGTGGCACTAGCAGATTTTATAGATAAACTATGCCCAGATCATCACATATGCTAGCATATTGATTTTAAAAAATACATCCTGGGCAAAATATGGGGCTGTAAAAAAAAATTCAAAATGGCTTTCATCTAATCTTTTTTTTTTCTATCTAAACAATGACCAAGAAAATATAAGTTTAATTGGTATCATTAAATCTCTGTAGAGATTAATTTAATTAATTCACTCTGTAGAGTGAATGCTGCCTTCATTTGGATTATTATATTTATAAAGGAATCCTAACTGTTGGATGTAGAATCCTTTATACACATGAAAATGACTATGTTTCTAATGTTGTCCTTTTTTTTTTTTTTTTTTGTCCCCACGCAGTAAAAAAGGTATCACAGACGGCCAGGCTCGACTGCTGTGGCTGCTGCAGACATTTTTCTTTGGGATCGCTTCTCTCTCTATCCTACTTGCATATAAACCTCATCATCACAAAAAAAAGTAAAGAAGCAATTAAATGACCTGTTTGTACTCATATATTCAGTTCTACTTTGTCTAACTCTTTTTTTTAATTTAGTGTTTTCTTGTTTGTTTCAGAAAATGTCTGTACTGTGAATAAGTTTGATTCCTTTTCTCTGACCACTGTTATCATCATGTACAATAACTGATGATTTTTATCATCTCTGAGCAAAGTCTGCCTGACTAGGTTTATTGAATTCTATGTAGCTCAACAGGCATTTACTGAATACCTGTTGTGTTCAGGGCACAGTGTGAATTAGACATGTTTAGAGTGCTGGTCCTGGAGTCAGGAGGACCTGAGTTCAACTCCAACCTCAGATACACTTGATACTTACTAGTTCTATGACCCTGGGCAAGTCACTTAACCTTGTTTGCCTCAGTTTCCTCATCTGTAAAATGAGCTGGAGAAGGAAATGGCAAATTGCTGTAGTATCTTTGCCAAGAAAACTCTAAATAGGGCTTACAAAGAGTGGGACGCAACTACTTGACTAACCAACTCCCTTCAGGGTTTTTACAGTCTAGTAGAAAAGACATACAAAAGTTAGTTAATACTTCTGGGCCTGTAAAATGAAGGGCTTATATGTAATCATTTTCTTCTTTTTTTTTTTTAATTCTCGACTTTACAAACACAAAATGAGCATTTCCATGCTCATTGTGGAACAGAAGGAGAGCTTTATATATATTAAATTGTAACTTGATTATGGACAGCTTGTTTTTCCTTTTAAACATGTAATAAATTCAAAATATAAATTTCAAAGCAGTTCTGTTTGTCTGTGATTCAGTCTGGATTTCCTTCTGTTCTCACTTTGGGGGCAGGGAAAGGAGCCTTAATCTTTCCTCTTCTCCTTTATAATAAATCTGCATATTGCATTGTGCAAAGATCAACTTTGATAGACTTGGTTCTCAGCAATGCAGTGATCTAAGACAATTCCAAAAGACTCAGGAAGGAAAATGCCATCCACATCCAGAGAAAGAATTATGGAGTCTGAATGCAGAGCAGAGCATATACTATTTTTACTTTTTTTGTTTGTTTTTTCTTTCTCGTGGTTTTCCCCTTTGGTTCTGATTCTTCTTTCACAACATGACTTATGCAGAAATATGTTTAATATGTTGTACACATGTATGTCAAGCTGCTTGCTGTCTCGGGGAAGAGGAGGTAGAAAAAAGTAATCTTATAAAAGTGAATTTTGAAAACTGTCTTTACATATAATTTGAAAAAATAAGATACTATTAAATGGGGAAAAATAATAAATATGCATAGTCAAGCCAAATAAATTGCTGCGTAGGTCACGTTCCAAAATAGCCATCTCATTCTGCACCTTGGATCCATTGCTTCTCTCAGGAGGTGGGTGGCGTGTTTCATCAGCTGTCCTCTGAAATCTTGGTTAATCATTATGTTGATCAAATTTCTTAAATCTTTCAAAGTTGTTTGTCTTTACAGCGTTGTGTGATTGCATAAATTGTGCTCTAGGCTCTGCCCACCTCGCTCAGAATTATCTTAACCCAAGTGTGACCCTGAAACCATTACCTTCATGATTCATATGGTACGATTGTACCATTACATTTATATATAATAATTTGTTCAGCCTTTCACCGATTGATGGACACCCCCTTAAGAGGCCCTATAAACATTATTGTCTGTAACGGGCCTTTTTATTAAACCTATTTTAAAGAAAAAGATTGTCTTTGAGCAATATGCCTAATAGTGGAATTTCCAGCTCAAAGAGTTAGCACAGTTGCATACATTTTGAAGCATAATTGGAAATTGCTTTCTGAAATGGTGGGACCAATTTGCAGCTGTAGCAGCAGTGCAGGAGCGCACTTGCCCTCCAACATTTGTCATTTCCGTGTGTGTGTGTGTGTGTGTGTGTGTGTGTGTGTGTGTGTTTGCCAAGCTGATAGTTGTTAGGTAGAACCTCAGGATTATTCCGTTTTACATTTATCTAATTATTAGTGATTTTCGGCATTATTTTTTCATGGTTATTGTTTGCTTGGATTGTGTATTTCACCAGAGTTTTACAGCCTTTTACTGTTATCTTCGTTTGTGTTATTATAATCCACATACACAGAGACATATACACACGTGCATATTATACATGTATATACACATACACACATGTATGTATATGAATTCCTTCTTCAGCATCCTAGCAGTGAAAAGTAATCATCCAACTTTAACTTGGAGAACCTCCAGTAGGGTCTAGCCCACTTCTTCTTGAGGCAGCTAACTTGTCTCTTGGAGAAGTCTAATTGCTAGAAGTCTTTCCTTGCATGGAATTGAAATCATCCTCTTTCCACTTGCCTTCTTTTGCCTGCCTTCTTGGCTAAGCAAAACAATTTAATCCTGCTTCCGTATGATAACCCTTCAAATTTAAAATACCTAAAGACAACCCCTCCCTAAATTTCCTCCTGATTTCCCTATTCAGACAGTTCATGGCACTGTCATTAATAGTCATCATGCATGGAGATGGTGGAGTCATCTTTGATTCCCTTTTTGCTGTTAATCCCCACCTCCAATCAGTAACCAATGTTTCTCCATCATAGCCTTCCTTCCTTTTCTTCCAACTGCCAAAACCTTAATTTGGACTCCCATTGATCAGGTCATCCTTTCCCCTCAAAGCCTTCAATAGTTTTCCATAGTCTCCATAATGGAATATCAACATACTGGTCTATCATTCCATTATTTGGTCCCTACTTCATTTTTTAGTCCTCATCACTCACTATTTTCCCTTGGAACACTACATTCCAACCATCTAGAAAAACTTTGTTTACTTAACTGTTGTCTTACTGTCCTGCCTTTGCAGGACATTTATCTAGTTCTCTCAGTTTACAAAGACTTTTACATACAATATCTCCTTAGATAAAGGAGATTAGTATCTCCTTAGATCATGACTTTATAGCCCTCCCACCTTTGCCTTTTAAAAATTCTGCCTTTCCTTCTCTGCTTTGCTATCTCTTTGCAGTTCTCCCCTAAGCTTCTATGTCACTTACACTGTATTATCTATTTGGATGATTCCTCACATACACACACTTCCGAGTTTTAAAGTCATTTATCTCCCATTCTAGATACCAAACTCCTTGAGGCCAAGGACACTAAAGGCAGATAAATATAAAGCATTAAATTTGGCTATTACTTCCAGTTCTACTTATTACCTGTGTTGCCTTTCACAAGCAACTTTAAGGCTTTCTTGAAACTCAGTTTTGTTATCTATAAAATGGGATTATAATATAATATAATGCACTAAAATGACAAAACATAAAACTTGCCCTTCTTTAGGGTTATTTTGAAGACCAAATGACAGTGTATATAAATCCCTATCTATGCATAAGCTATTGTACAACTTTGACCAACTTTTGTACCAGGTTGTTGCTCAAATAGACATTGAAGGAATGAATGTATACGTAGATTTTTGCCTTATAATTTACAACCCCAGCTTTGATTCTCTTTGTTTGGAATCTTTGGATCTCCTTTCCTCGTAGCTCCATCTCAAGTCTATGAGAGAATAGGGAATATGTAATAAAACTTAATTGAATGGGTATTTTGGTGTTGTGCTTTAAGTTTCCTCCTTTGATTGTGGTTACATTATACAGGGGCAAACATTATACCACTTTTTTTGTTTTATGTTTAATAAACTGCTTCATGAAAGTGTCTTGCTGTGATTTGAGCTGTCTTTCTTGTAGTAATAAAATGCCACTGATCTAGCCTTCTGACACCATTTGTTCACAAACTCTTGCCACTCAAAGGACTCTATTTACAAACCACAGTGTGTGTGTGTATATATATACATCCCTAATCCCTAATTATACTTTTTTTTTTTTGGAAGGCAGTTGGGGTTAAGTGACTTGCCCAAGATCACAGGGCTGGTTTTTGTGTTAAGTGTCTGAGGCCGGATTTGAACTCAGGTACTCTTGACTCCAGGGTCAGTGCTCTATTCACTGCGCCACCTAGCCGCCGCCCCCAATTATACTTTTTAAAAAATAAATATTATCTATTTTAGAACATGACATCAGATGTTGGATTAGTTCCTACTACTTCTCTCTGAGTTGGGAGACACAAAAGAACAAACAGTTACAGTACAGGTTTCTCTGCAATTTGGAAAAGATTTTTTTTCAAATGACAACTTCATTTTTTATAAAATCCCACATTACCCATTAAATGGTACGTTGCAAAGGAAGGAAATATGAGTTGAAAATGAATATTCTAATATTTTCAAAATACTAACTTTATAATTGTTACGTGTTCTGAAATTAATTCCAAAATGATGTAAATAACCCTCCTTGCCTCAGCTTTAGGGCTCACTTTATAAGACTACACTATTCGTAGGCATTCACAACATAGTATTCAATAAAAATTTCCCTTGAGCTATGCTAATGAAATTTAGCAGATAATATAAAGCAAAAAGCTCAAGGAGAAACTACCTTTTGAAGAAAGTATAGGATAGTTGAGAATAATTTTATTTCCCTTTCTAACATGTATCTATTACCAAGAGATTGTACAAGTTAGTCTGAACAAACTTACTGGGGTAGAAAACAGACATTTACATCGCTACGTATCCATGGAAATTCTACATTGCTTTAGACCAGTGGTTTTCAACCTTTCTAATGCCAAGACCCTTTCATGCAGTTCCTCATGTTGTGGTGACCCCCAACCATAAAATTACTTTCATTGCTACTTCATAACTGTAATTTTGCTCCTGTTATGAATCATAATGTAAATATCTGATATGCAGGATGTATTTTCATTGTTACCAATTGAACCTAATCTACTGGTTGAGAACCACTGCTTTAGATAGAAAAAAAAATAATTGGCAGGCACAAGACACAAATCAAATAAAGTGGGAAATGGGAACTGTGCTGACACCCTCAAATTCAAAATATTTTTTTTTACCCTAAATGCTTTGTAATGGCAGATCAGCCAGTAAATGTAAAAACATTACTTAAAGTGTTTGAAATAATAGAAAGGATTGCATTGTACCCTCTTTTGAGGGGGGGGGTCTGTTTGTTTGAAGGCTGAGTTGCAGAACAGAACTATTATCATTGAAAAACAAAATGTTTATTCTACCACAGCTTTCGTGGGTCATTACCACTGCTACTCTGTTCTAGTGTTGCATGACCTAAATGTGATCGCTTTTCTTTCTTGTCCTGTACAATAAGGATATGACTTATCTCAGTAGAGCATGGGCTAGTTTTCTTCTTCCTTAAGAGACATCCTTTAAATCACCTTGCCTGAGAATGGTTTGGAAATTTGGTAACAATGCATAGATATAGGTTAGGGGTGGAGAACCTGTGACCTCGCTCTACATGTGGCACTATAGGTCCTCAACTGCAGCTTGACTTCAGTCAAAAGGCTGCGTCTGAGGACCTCGAAGGCCACATGTGGCCTCAAGGAAGCAGGTTCCGCATCCCTGGTACAGGTTGTAGTCTATATCTCTAGTGCCTACCAGAGCTCCTGCCTACAGTGAGCCCTTCATAAATACTTATTGAATGAAACAGGCTGTTGTTTGTGTCATTAATCACTTAAAATGTTCGACATACAATCTTCACATGCTCTCTTTTTTCCAGGAGTGAATTTGTATTGATCTATCTAAATCCTCATACTCACCCTAGTTTTACGATGACAGACAGACATCTAGAATATGGCTGACTGAGGTTAGAGGATGCACTCTGTGATCTTGGAATTGGTAAAGTGAAGCAAATTGGGATCTTGGAGTTGGTAGCGATTTTACTGTGAAAGAGTAGCTTCTTACTCAAGGTGCCACAAGCAATAAGCGGGATCTCAAACCTAGACCTTTTGACACCAGATCCAATGCTTCTCCCACCTTCTCATCATTGCCTCTTATGGAAGAGCAAGAGCAAAGTTGAGATGTTGACCATAGGCTCCTCAAAGTTGGAAGGGACGTAAAAAGTCAACTAGTGCATAATAATATTTAAAATTTTCCCATCTGGCTACAGTCTTCTGGATTTCTCCGTGATATTCTAGGAACCCATCAAACCTGTAAGATCCCTTCAGCCCTGGGGCTCACACCTAACCAATACCTGATACCCCTGGGGTTCCTTCCTCTGTTTTGGAGGGTGGAGAGCTCCTACCCCCTCCCCCCAAACAAAAATCTGAGGAGCGGCCCCAGGCCAGCCATTTATTTCCCCACAGCTGTACTTCTCTAGACTGTTCTGTCAAACCACCGGACCTTTTACTCTCCCCAGCTTTGCAGCTTCCTTTTGTGTGTTTTCTCCCCCCTCCCATTAGATTTTTCAATTCCTTGTGGTCAGGGACTGTCTTTTGCCTCTTTGTATCCCAGGTGCTTAGAACACTGCCTGGCACATAGTGTTTATTGATTGATTGAGGGCAGGGATTTTCTGTCTTTTTCATATTTGTATTCCTAGTGCTTAGCATAAATCCTGGCACATCTAGGTGCTTAATATCTCTGTGGAACCTGCTACAATTATGAAATTCAACACAGTAAGTTCTTTATCAAGTTTCTCCACATATTTGAAATATCTTTTTTAAAAAGAAGCACTTATGCCCAAAACAAGGATATTTGAGAGGAAAGAAGAGCTGGTAGATATGGCACTTACACTAAATTTCAAAGTAGTTGTCATATACGTTGAAGAGCAAAATCAGAATTATATAAATATATATATGTGTGTATGTATGTATGTTGAGGCTAGAGTCTAGTGAACTTCATGAAATAATTGTATGAATGCTTTTTCAACATTAAAGAGGTTAATTTTGAGAAGGAGGTTTGAAAGGATTTGAAAGTAAATGGTTCTGAAAAGGAGATATGAGAAAGAATTTTTCATCCCACTGAAATAGAAAATATTTAAGAATTTTTAAAGCAATGCCTCTTTGATAGTTGCCGCATGTTTCTTTTTCCCAGTCAATATGTGTACAAAATAAACTTCATGAAATACATATTAATTAATAGATAAAAAGATTAGCTCTCTGTTCTGTTTTCAATAGTTATGCTAAAGGTTAATAATGTAGAAAATTTAAAGGAATTTAAATTTTGGGTAATTTGATTTGGGTAATTCAAAGAAAGAAAAAAGCAATAATGGGGAGTTGGAAGTGTCACCATGAATTTTTGAACATGATCCAACTAAAAACAATGGACCACTGTAAAAAAAATCGAAATTTAAATACTGCCAATAATAATGATAAAGAGATCATTGGTTGGGCTGCAAATTTTGTGGAAGTAAATTAGAAAAATTTAGTTTGCCTTTGTATGTAGGCAGTCTCTCAGGGTGGTTAGGAGAAGCATGATTGTGATATTCTTAGCATGGTGCCTGGCTTGTGTAGGAATTCAGCTGGACATGAGTACTTTTCCTAATTACCATGAAATGTTAACAAATCTGCTAATATATTTCAGGAATGCAAATTCTAACTAAAAAGTCACAGACTAAACATTTTAAAACACGTCTTTGAAATTCCTAAAAGTCATTTTTTAAATGGTTTAGATAAAGCTTGGCATGTGATAAGTACTATATGAGCTACTATTCTGTGAAAATGCCAGGAGTTAAAAGATAAATGACTTTTTATGAACCAATGAACTTGAAATGCATTTGCCTAGATTAATATCACTTAATATATGTTGTATTAATAATTTGGAAAGTAATAGATCAATGTTGGAAGAAGTGGCAGAGTCCTCTTCCAAGTTCTTTTTTATGAGTTGTGAGATTTTAACTGCTGATAGGGTAGGTATTTTGAAATTCTGCACCACTTTGGTTTGAGGAACTAGGACCTCTCCTAGCAAAAATGGAGAAATATACAGGCTGATTATTTGGAGAACCATGAAATTGTACCTTGAGTTCAAGTATTTGCTCTGTGTGTGTGTTAGTGAATTTGTGGTACTGTGTATGGATACAACACCTCACTCTTGTTAAGGTGATAGCACCCTGTCCCCTACAATGATGCTGAGCTGATGTAGAAATGGCAGCACAAAGCTAAATAGGTCAGGTCTCTTCGGTTTGGTTGACTGAGGAAGGTAAGCCACTCTTCCCTAGAATTTCTATCACCAACTATACTTTTTCCATTTATAAGTGGGGGAGTTGATCATTGTAGAGCAGCGGTTCTCAGCCTGTGGGTCACGATCCCTTTGGGGGTCGAACGACCCCTTCACAGGGGTCACAAGGGTGGCCTAAGACATGCTCCTCTATCTGTCTCCAGGCCTGTCCGCCCACATGCAGATACACCCACATACGGATATTAAAGGGTCGCGGCATTAGGAAGGTTGAGAACCACTGCTGTAGAGGATCATGGGCAAGGTCTGTCCACCAGTACAACTCTGTAATTTTGGTCTGTTCCACCTGTATTGTCAGGGTAATCAAGCACTATAAAACTAAGGCCCTTGGAAGAAGTGAGCATTTCGGATCATGAGGAAGACCTGAGGTCCATTTCATTAGTGGGGGCCATGGACGCATTGGCTCAGAACTTATGGATCAGACAGTTTTAGAATTTCCACACAACTTAAAGTCTTCAATGACCTTACAGACAATCTCGTTCTTTGCTTCAATCAACAAACATTTATTAAGCTTCTGTTGTGGGCAGAGCACTAAACTGAATGCTGTAAGAATTTAAATGTGCCTGTGCACACATAGTCCAATCTGATTTTAGATCTTAAATATTATTATTTTTACAGATCTGGGACTTTAGGCCCACAGAGATTGAGACTCTCCAAGAATAGTTACAAGTTGTAAGTAACAGAGTTGGATTTAGAACCCAACACCCGTGACTCCAAACTGAGTGCTTCTCCACCCTACCACCTTGTGATCTCTGAATTCCTGTGACTTATACTCTACAGATTTTTCCCTCAGAGCATTTTTTTTTTGTCATTGCCTTTCACAAGCCCACCTCCCACTCTGGCCCATCATGGTGCTACAACCATAGGAGCTTTTTTGGATGGATAAAAATGCTGCTGTAACTAGTATTAGGGATGTGACTCCCCCTCACTGCTGCATCCACTCCAGGGATGGGTAGCGTTCTAAGAGGGCACTTCGGAGCTGGACTGCTTGTTGCTTGTCTCTAGTCTCAGCCACACAGGTGACCTAGGGTAGAGAAGAAGGGAAAGGTTTGTTATCAAAGGTCACAGACCCAGCCATGAAGTCTAAATAGACACTGTGCAGGCTGGTCTTAGTGAACTTGTACATGCTAGTCAGGTTTCTTAATACCAAACACTTCCATCGTCCTTTTGGTCCTAAGGCATTAAACGCTCGAGTCTCGTATCTGGGACAGCGTTAGTCATTCCTCTCCCCATTTTCTAGAGAAGCAAACTGAGGCACACAGGGGTGAGGTGTTTTGCTTGAGGTCTTTCAAGGAGGGAGGGACAGGAATCTAACAGTTCTGGTTGTTGTTCAGTCATGTCCGACTCGGTGACATGTGGGTTTCTTGGCAAAGATACTTCCTTTTCCAGTATTGTCTGGAGAAGGAAACTGAGGCAAATAGGGATTAAATGACTTGCCCAGGGTCACACAACTAGTAAGTGTCTGAGGCTGGATTCAAATTCACATCTTCCCAACTCCAGGGCCCTCATTTTATCCACTTAACCATCTCGCTGCCCCCCATAATCTAACATTTTTTGCCTCACAATTCCCATGTGTAACTACTAGCCCATATCACCCCCTTACATTTTCCCCCTCTCCTTTTATCTCCACAAGATACACGTGTTTCCTTTGCCTCTGTGGTGCTCCACGCGACACAATGCATATCTGAACATTTCCTCTTGTTTGATTGCTGATGCTGGTGACTGAGAGCAGAGGCACAGGAGCCACATTTTGCCTGTTGTGATCACGACTGGGAGGACCACTGCACCTCATTTCCAGATGTCATTGTTTTAGTCAGAGCTGAAACAGTTTTCCCAGTAGGAAAGAACATTATATTCCCATGATTTGCCTCGAGTCATCAGATCTGGGTTCGAGTCCAAACCCCACCACTTGTTAACTGTAAAACGGGAGTGGGATTTGCTCAATCTCCCAGTGTTGTTGTAAAGCTATGAAGCATAGAATCACATATCTAGGACTGAAAAGGATTTCAGAAGCCAGGAAGTTCAATCTCATTTTGTAGAAGAGGAAACTCAGAAAGGGAGGGCGAGTGAGTCTTCCAAGAAACAAAATCAATTTGCAAACTGGGTTGAAGGGAGTGTTGATACTAAGGGGAAAAGGTCCTCCTTAGGCACAGAAGGAGGAGGAAAGCAAGCCCATGGGAGTCATACAGCTAGGGCTGCTTTACAAATGAGGAAATGGAGGCCCAGAGAGGTACAAGTGACCTGGATGAGAACTCTGATGCACACCTAGTTTCACTGACTCAGCTCTTTCCACTATACCAAGAATAATTTTCAGCCACCCTTCTTACTAAAAAGAAAGCTCTGATAAGGCTAATGGACTGATGCAACACTGTACTGCAACTCAATCATTCCTTCATTTTGTCCCATTTATTTCTACTGTTATTTTTATAAATCCTCTTATTAACTTTCCCCTTGGGTGTTTTGTGCATCACTTTTTTGGGCAGTGTAATGAGGTGAATGATGTTCCTCCTTTGTTTGATGTTGTTGTTTTGTTGAGTCATTTTCAGTCATGTCTGACTCTCCATGACCCCATTTGGGCAAAGATATTAGAGCAGTTTGTCATTTCCTTCTCCAGCTCATTTTACAGATGAGGAAAATGAGGCAAACAGGGTTAAGTGACTTGCCCAGGGTCAGTAAGTTTCTGGGGCCAGATGTGAACTCGGGAAGATGAGTCTTTCTGACTTCAGACCAAGCACTCTATAAAATTGCTGGGAATACTAAGGAGACATTCTATGTTCAACTTTGTGAGCATGAGAAACAATAAAATATTGTCCCTATGTGACGCATTTTATTATACAACTTATAAAAAAGAAAAGGTCAACCAAGTTTGGGTGTTTCCCTCTTTTTCCCCCATCCCCAGGCTTTTTTGAAGCTTGTAAAAGCTATGTTTAACCAGACAAGTCAACAAGGGGGAAAGTATTCCTAATGGGAAACTCTCCCTGTCTCCTGCTCATCGACTCTTGTGAAAAAGAGGTTTCAGAGTCTGAAGCAATCTACATACTGTCATTCTTTTTCATGTTTGGTTTTCTTTCCTTTTTCCCATTGTTCACTCCATTGGTTACAACCCTTCTATGCAACTAGACTAATGTCCAATGTGAAAGCATTTGCAGATCCTATACATGATTGCATGCCACCTTGGTGGGGGGTGGGGGGAAAGGGGGAGGAAATGGAGAGGAGAAAATTTGAAACTCAAGGGATTGTGGAAGTGAATCTTGTAAACTAAAAGTAAATGAACAAATCAATTTTTAAAAAAAGAAAGAAAAAAAGATAAAAGAGAAAGAGGTTTCCTTGGACCAATGGTCTCAATGAAGTACAGAGAAAAGAAGTTGCCCAAGGTCACCCACAGTTAGCTAATAGCAGAGCTGAAACTAGAACTCAGGACTTCTACAAAGCAGATGACCATGGAATGGTCAAGCAAATTGTGATATATAAATATCATGGAATATTGCTATGTCAGCTCTATAAAAGAATTCAGGGAAGAATGAGAAGACTTACATGAACTAATCCAGAGTAGATTAGCTCTGCTACTCAAGAAATAAGCAGAACCAGTAAAACAATGTTCTTAATGACTATGATGACCATGGAAGCAACAGAAATAACAAGTAAAATTACCATTGTCTAATTATAATGACAATTTAGTTTTAGGAGAAATGAGAAATTATACCTTTCCCCCTTCTTTGCAGGTGGGTAAAGAACATTGCATATATTTTCAGACTGTTCATGTGTTTGCTAATATTATTGATTTTCCCCCCTCTTTTTCACTTTCTTTTTTCATTCTGTGTTTCAAGGGATCATTCCCTGAACAGGGGAGGGGAGAATATCTTGGGATATACACACATACATATATACATATTCACATATATACATATGTAAATACATATATTTTTCAAGCTATACTTGGAAGTGAAAATTAAAAACAAAAGATATTAAAATTATTTAAACTTAAAAAATCAAAGAACTCAGGTCATCTAATCCAAATCAAAGACCCTTTGTCCTAGAGATAATAAAATAGAATTGGGGACACAATGGATTTGGGGGTATGATTTCTATCACTTGAATGAACTGGTGACCGTTGGCAAGTACCACTCAGAAATCACCCATCTTCAGGATTCCCATCAATCCTATCCTTCTTACCTTTGTCATGAAGAGCTTAGAGGTCACAAACCCATGTTCCTTCTGTATGTCCAGCACCCTAAGAGATACACAGAGTCACAAGGAGAAATGTACAGTGATGCTTGATACCTCTCCTTGGTTGAACAGTCACCGTTACACTGACTAAAGGCAACAGCCAGTGGACAGTACCATCTCACTCCCCTCCCCTCAAGCTGTGCATTGCCAATTACATCACAGTTTTAACTCCTATTTCATAGTTGATAATACCTTTCACAATGGAATAACCACCTGTCTTTCAAAATAGAAGAGAATATGAGGGCTGGAAGACCACTGAAACCCAGAGATGTTAAATGATTTCCCCAGTCACACAGCTAGTAGCAAGTAAGGGTATCATGAACGTCAGTTTTGATGATATCTTTGGACTTCAAAACCAGTGCGCTTTCCACTACAACACATTATCTCTCTGATCCATCCAACCAATGGAATGAATAACGAGGAAGAAGAAACAAAAAGAGAGAAAGCAAGTAATTTGCTTCCATCTGCATTCAGATTCCATAATTCTTTCTCTGGATGTGGACAGCCTTCTCCATCCACCCAATCTATTTTTCAACTTGGAGGCTTGTAGCAGTGTCTCCCATAGTCCATAGTTCAGGAATATTTTCCAGGTCTCCTTACATTTGCACATTATGCACAGCACAGTGGAGAGAGTGTTGACTTCCCAGTCAGTGAACCAGGGTTTAAATCCCAGTCCTGCTACTTGTATAACCTCAGACAATGCACTACATTTCTCTGGGTCTGAGGTTCTTTAAAAGGAGATGGATGGGATTATATGCGTTCTAAGGTCTCTTCCAACTCCATTGCTTCTGAGCTTTCTCCTCATTCCTTCAGTCCCTAAAGGCCCAGTTTCTAAGTAGATTCTATTTCTTGGAAGAGTGACTTAAACTTTAAGATATGCTAATAGTTCAATTTCCCCTGCTTAACCTAGGGAATAATAAAAGTCACCATTTCTCCTAAGGAAAACCATCTCTGCCCAACTGAATCCTTCTTTACCATCCAATCAACGTTTCATAGTTTTCCAAGAACTCATTTAGGCCTAGTAGAACGTAAATTCCTTGAGAGCAAGAAATGGTTTCAACTGGTCTTCACAACCTCCTGCACAAAGCCTTAGGAAAAGAAAGTACTTTCTAAAACCCAAGTCGAATTAAATTTAAAATGGTTGGGAAGGTAACCCCTTTGAGATTCTAACTGCTTCAGGATACAAACAGTTCTTTTTTACAACAAACTGAGTGACTTTAAAAATCAAGATTTCCCTAGAAACCTGCCTAGTTCTTTAGCCAGAAGGATATGAAGTCATCCAGTGTAATCTGAGCTTTCTGGGACTTAATTTCCCCTCCCGGTCCTAATTCTCCCTCTCCCTTCCCATCTGCTTATTAAGGCCGCTTGATTTCTCTCCTTCCTAAGAGCGGAACCCTACGCCTCAGCCCAGGCTCTGACTAGGGTACTCAATCATCTGCAGCAGCATCTGAAATTACCTGACTGCCTCTCGGTCCAGGATTTCCAGCAGCTTGGCGATATCCCCCGCACTGTCACTCAACCAGAGAGAGAACTTGCAGGTTTGGCTATCCAGGGTCAAGGCCCTCTGGATGCATTGTTGTAGGAGGGTCAGGCTAAGGTTTCCACTGCACAGGACCACAGTCACTCTGCAAAGGGAGATAGCAAGTGGGGAAATCCTTGAAACCAGTTTGGGGCTCCTTCTTTCTAAAAATGACATACTTTCTTTAAATATCATTATGATTCAATTCAGGTCCTGCTCAACTGCCTAAGTTAAAAGACTTATACTCCATGGTCATATAGTTAAGTTCCAAAGGCTCTGGTTTGACTCCAAACCCAGCACACTACTCACTGCCCCACACTGCCTTTCATGGTTGACATTGGTCAATTGTAATTTGGATATGAGCCAAAACTCAAGGCTTTCTGTGATGTGGTTCCTTACCTCTCAAAAACTTCCCTTCATGTGTCAGCTAAACTGGACTGCTCATCATTTCTTATGAATATCCCACAATTTCTCACTCCCCTCTGGCTCCTCCCTCTACCTGGAATAGTCTTCTTCTAGGTCCAACAATATAGTTCCAAGCCAACTTTTGAAGCCCAGCTCAAAAACCTTTCCATTCATGAAGCCTTTCCTTATTCGTTCCTGTCAAAAGTGTTGCTTTTTTCTTTTGAATTGATATGGCCCTTGGTTTATACCTCTCTGATGACCATTATCACATTCTACTAGGTGTTCTAGGGTTGTGTGCCTGTATCTTATCTCTCTCTCCTATGAGACTGTAAGTTCTAGGGCTTATTTCTTCAAGAGCTTTGTTGTTGTTGTTGTTGAAGCTTCTTGGCAAAGATACTGGAGGGGTTTGCCATTTCCTTCTCCAATTCACTTTACAAATGAGGAACTGAGGCAAACAGGGTTAAGTGACTTGCCCACAGTCACACATCTAGTAAGCGTCTGAGGTCAGATTTGAGCTCAGGAAGATGAGTTTTCCTTATTCCAAGCCCAGTGGTCTATCCACTATGCCACCTAGCTGCCCCTTCAAGTGCTTTGGACCTCTCTCCAAACCCTATAGTAACATATATAGTAGAAATTTAATAAATGTTTATTTAATAATAGTATGAATAAGAAAATGGCCTAAGAAGTGAGCATATTTGTTTCTACAACATTTAGAGTGAACTTGGTCTGATCTAGGCACTTAAAAATGAACTGTTCCTGAATCAACCATCAGACTCTCACTGAGTCGAATTCTGGCCAACTCTAGAATACCCTAGACCACCCCTTGTTGACTGAGTTTGACTCCAAGTGCAAGATGACAAGTCTCTATATCAAGTCATCAGTATCCAAGGATGGGTCCTTTCCCAATGGTTTGTTTTCCATTAATTGCCCCTCCTCTCTCCCCCTTGGAATGCAGACAGTGAATTTGCCAGCAAAGTTAGCTTTCACACGACCTAGCTGACTGCTGGCTGGATGCAGAAAGAGAGCTCTCTCTATGCTAGAATGTCCAGTTCTTGCTGGATTTACTTCAGCTAAGACGGATTTCCGTAATCACCGGCATGAGTCACCACTGTCTCTCTTGGTCTGGGAAATGGATAGATTTCCCAGGACATCTGTGAAACAGGCCCTGTTTTCAGAGAGCAAAGTGGAGATTTTCAATGTCAGCAACGGCTTAAATCTAAACTCTCCTGTCTAGAGTTCTGGATTTGGAGTCAAAGAACCTGGGCTAGAATCCTGGTTTTTGCTTCTTACAACACGTGTGACCTCAGGAAAATCCTTTCTTTCTCCGGAACTCAGTTCTCCCTTCTGGAAAATTACTTGGTTGGACCCAAGAAGGTCGCTTTCATTTCTCTAATCTTGTGGTCCTTCTTTGCCATGTACCCTCTGCTGTGTGGACAGACTGAGCTCCTCATCTTTTTCCCAAAATACTTGGCACTTTCCTTTGTGACTTTTTGAGTCCTTCTCTGGCCTAGAATGACTTTCCATATCATCTCAGCCTGTCCAAATTCTACCCATCCTCCCAAACCCATCTCAAGTCCTCCTTCTCTACGAAGTTTTTTCAATTGCTTAGCCTACAAGTCACCCTTACTTTACAATTAATTTTTTAATTCTGCTCATTTATACATCTGTTCTAAGCACATGGTAGGTGCTCAGTTAATATTTGTTGAATGAAACTCCCCATTAGAATTACCATTTATTATTGTCCCAGGACAGAACCCATCTAGAACAGTAATAATCCAGAAAAGTCTGCTGATTAATCTGTAATTCAAATAGCCATTTATTACATTCCTATTATGTGAAAGACACTAGGGACATAGGAAGGACAAAAAAAAAAACCCCAAAAGGTCCTATTCCTAAAGGAGTTTATAATTTACCATGAGCCTCATCCGACTTTTCAGCTCAGAGGCATATTTGACTATATTTCCCTCACACATCAAAGTTCACTGTCCAAGGCTACACCCCAAGCCTTAGTACAATCATAAAAGTAGCTATAACTTTTTCTCCAACGTTCCCAATTCTTCTATGCCTTTTCCCCCTTTTCAGTTTCCCACTGGGCTTCCTTTTCCCACCCCACCCCTCACCCCTGTTCTAGCATTTAGTGACTCCATATGCTGTAAGCAAGAGAGTCACTTGGTAAAGGGATTTTTCATTCCACAATAAGAGATCCCATCAAAGAGATCACAGATACATTGAAGTTTCAAAGTTCAAAGTATTTGTTTAGAGAACAAACAGGAGGGGGGCAGCTAGGTGCCTTTGAGACAAGAATTTGAACAAGAGATTAAACAAGCGGACAGGTTAAACAAAAGTGGAGAGAGCACCAGCCCTGGGGTCAGGAGGACCTGAGTTCAAATGTGGCTTCAGACACTTGACACTTCCTAGCTGTGTGACCCTAGGCAAGTCACTTAACCTCCATTTAGAAAGAGAGAGAGACAGAGAGAGAGAGAGGGAGGGAGGAAGGGAGGGAGGGAGGGAAAGAGGGAGGGAGAACAGACAGTAAATATGAATTTATCTCCTCCACACATCTAAAATCCTTGAGGACAAACTCTATCTTGAGTAACCGTGTTCCCACAGACATGTCACAGCATCTTGAACATAGTAAGGGTTGGATAAATATCGATTTGGTGTTGACTGGTGGATGTAAATGAATGCTGGACATTGGGACTCAGCCAAAGCACAGAAGCAACCACAAATGAACAGGTTTTTTCAGGACTTGGTCTATCCATTAGGTACCTTTTGCCCTTTAACTCTGGTAACTTCCCAGCTGCAATGGCAGCTAGACCAATTGCACCTTCCGCATCGACAGTGGCTCTCTCATATTCCAACAGCCTCAGCATGGCAATCAAAATGTCTTCTTCCCTGTCAGAACGAAGAATAAACACTGAAGAAATAAGCAAAAGAGACAGGACACCATTCCCTCCGTCATAGCTGCAAGCCTTTGGTACCCCTCCCTCTACACATGCAAGCTATCTAGGAAACATACGTCACTGTAACAATCTTGTCCACAAGCTCCCCCACCAGCTGCAGGGTATTTTTCCTGGAGCATGGCTCACTCAGGTCTGTGGAGAAAAAAAGTGATATGCCCTGAGTTAAGGAACTCCCTCCTGAAATTCTACTAAGCAAAACCACAGCTAACATTAGAGGGAGGGAGAGGATGGGGCAGAGTCAGAAACCAGGAGTTTCTGCTTTCTGCCAAGCACCTTTGTCTGAGGAAAAGAGCGAAAAAGCCCTACATTGGAAAGACAGGTATCAGGATGCTGATAGTGGAAGGAATTAGGTTAGTGTAACCCCTACAGAAAACAGATACCCTGGGTTATAAGTATGAGTCTGCTCTTGGAAGAGTTAAAAAATGGGACACTAGTTTGTCTGGTTAAGGGGAAAAACTCCTTCAGACTGTTATCTAATAAGTCTCAACTTTAACTATTCTTGTGACATTGAGGCACTAAGCTTTACTCTTTAACCATTGCTCTAAGACTTCAAGTATTACGGTACCCTCTAAATTCAGTACCCTAAGACAAAACCCTAGTTACTCGTCTGGTCAGGTTCTTAGGGAAAAAGACTGGAATTTATGAGTTTCTGCAAAGTGTAAAGTATGATAGGAGGTAGGTTGATACTTGGTGTTAACTAAGTGACAATATTCAATCAAATTCAATCAAACAGTTGGTTTAATAATCAAATAGGAAACCTATGAAAGAATATAAACTCTTTGAGGACAAAGACTGTTTTCCTGTTGTTTTGTGATCCCGGGAAACTAGCCCTGAAGCCAGAAAGACTTGGCTGAAATTCCACCTCTGGCTGTATACTGCCTATCACAACTCAGAGCTCTGGGCAACTCCCTGAGACTTGCAGATAAGGTGCTGACCTGCACTGATAGAAGGAGTTTCCTCATCAATACTGTACCAAAGATGGAGGAACAGAAAACTCTATCCCCATCAAAACCCTAGAGTTTAGCATAATGCCTAATGCATAGTAGGTGTTTATTAAATGCTTGCTGGTTGATCAATTGGTCTGTGAAAAGTAGGGGAATAAGGGACAGATCCAGGAGCCAGGGTGGGGCCTTTGTAAAAACAAGGTCTTGAGGCCATCAAGAGGGCTCCTACCTCTGTAGAACATGTGACCACCCCAGGTCTGGCTCTCTACTGGATGGCTCATCTTCAGAGAATGCTTTATGACAGGGAAACTTTCAGGTTGGACACCCTAGGGAAAGAGAATGGCATCAAGTGACTTGGAGAAGCTTGAAGAATTGCGGTTCCTTGGAAAAAGTATTGAATGGAGGGATCTGGAAGTCTGGGTTCTCATCCTTGCTGGGATGCACCAGTAAGAAAGCATTTAATCTCTCTAGACTTCACTATCCTCGTCTGTCAAAGGAGCCAGTTGGAGGAGATGATCTCAAAGCCTCTCCCAGCTCTAGCTTTCTGCATGGTCCCCTCTTGGTTTTCTCTATGTTAGGTTCTTTCTCCTTTGTCAGTGAAACACCCAGGGACTGATCAGCCATGCCATACAAGGTCAGAGTAGGCTGAATTCTGGTTGTACAAGTGCCACTGAATCTCACCGCAAAACCAGGAGTGGTGGGAACTTACGATCACAGAGATTTGGGGGTTCAGCTGCTTCAGGGCAGCCGCAGAGCCTGCCAGAAGTCCACAAGGGCCTCCAGCAGGGAACACCACTGCATCCAGGTTTGGTACCTGCTTGAAGATTTCCAGTCCCATAGTGCCCAGACCAGAGAGATACTTGACATTGTCCTCCCTGCGGGGAGATAGAAGATATGACCGAAGAAAAGGAAAAATTCCACCTCTGACTCACTGGAAATTGGTTCAGCAAATTAAACAAACATTTATTAAGTACCTACTAGATGCAAAGTAGGGGTGGTGCAGTGGATAGAGTACCTGGCTGGGAACCAAGAAGACTCATCTTCCTATGTTCAAATCTGACCTCAGACACTTACTAGCTTTGTGACCCTGGGCAAGTCACTTACCCCAGTTTGCCTCAGTTCCTCATTTGTAAAGTGAATTGGAGAAGGAAATGGCAAACCCCTCCAGTATCTTTGCCAAGAAAACCCCAAATGGGTCACAGAGAGTCAGACATGACTAATAACAACAAAGATTCTCAGAGAGCTTGGCATACATGGACTCATTTGATCCTAAGAACAGTCTTATGGGGTAGGTGCTATGATTTTTCTTTTTTCCAAATGAAGGAACTGAGACTGAGAGAGATTAAATGACTTTTCTAGGGTCAGGAAGCTAGTGAGTGTATAGGGCATGCTTTGAACTTAGGTCTTCTTCCTTCCAAGTCTAACACTTCATCTACTCTATCACCTAGTTTCCCTCCGTCTATGTATAATACAAAGTAATTTAAGGTAGATAAAAACTAGAACTCTTCCTGGACCTGGAAAACTTTCACAAAGGAGAGGCACCCTAAGGTGAGCAGTGAAAGTAACAGTCTCAAAGATTTTCGGAGATGAGAAAAAAAAATCAGATTCCACGGGTGGGGGTGATTTTCTATAAATGCATGAAGGGAAGAGTTTTGACTAGAATTTGACTGGAAAGGAAAGTGTGTGTGCCAGTAATATCAAACAAGCCAGAAAGGTTGACAGCACCCAGATTTTGGAAGAGCCAGAGTGCTAGGCTAAAACATTTTTATTCTATCCTAAGAGCAACCGGGATCCCTCGAAGAACTTAAAGCAAAGAGGTGGCCTAGTAAACTATGTGCCTTGGAAAGATTGGCAGCTGTGTAAAGAACATATAACTAACAAAGCTAGATGGGGTGGTGAAAGCAACAAGTAACGCCTTGTCTTCCCAACAATCAATGCCCTACAATCCTTGGGAAGTGAGAGAAATTGGTAAAACATCATCAATCACTGTCATAAATGGGACCTTTCATTGTAATGACAAGTAAAAATAAAATACTTTATGGAGGCTGTATCTCAAAAACTGATCTGAGAACAATAGCATGGTTTAGTACTGATGCTTAGGAAGAGACTCAATCTACCACCTGGAAGAAAACTCAAAGTGCCAATATCTTTGGTCTTTGGTCCTTTGGTGGAGGCCTCAGCTGCCTACAAAAAGTCCTTCACTAAATATCGTTAGGATCCATAAATTTTGTGAGTGTTCTGCCTTTTATTTTTCTGGTATGTCCTCTGACCTGGCACAAAATCCACCACTGAGAACATTTGCTGCCAAACAGTAGGGAAAATGGGCAGGAGAACTTAATGATCTTCCTGTCCTCAAAAGCCTTCTTGAACCCTAAACCAAGTTTTGATCAGACATGAAGTTGTATGGTGATCCCATTGAGTTAGACCATCAATAAACAAATCTGGGATAGTCATGGCAGCTTCTCAGTGCAGAACTGACCAGTAGGCTAGGTTAAGAAATAGTACAAAATCTTTAATGATCCCAAGTGACTCCCTGGGGCAGAAACCAATCTTTTTAAGACATATATTCTCCCAGTGGTGCCGTATGGTTGAAAATCTCAAAACACCACCATCTCCAAAGAATCAAAGCTATAGGTGGACCCAGAGGGCAAAGGAAATGTGTATTGTGGGTACAAGCAGGTTACAGCAATTCCTGGTGATAGAAGAAGCATGTAAAAAAATACACCAAGAAGCTGTATTATTGATACTATTAATAGGGTAAAATCCCAAAGAGATCGAAGAAAGATGGCAGCAAAGAATTGGGAATTAAAGGAGTACCCATCAGTTGAGGGGTAGCTGAACAAATTATAGTATAAGAATATAATAGAATACTGTTGTGGTGAAAGAAATTATTAAAGTGATAAAGGGGATGGTTTCAAGGAAATCTCAGAAGATCTGTATGAACAGATGAAGAATAGAATGAACAGAACCAGGAGAACAATGTGTACAATAACAGTAACATTATAAAGATAAACAACTGCAAAAAACTTGAAATTTCTGATCAAAGCAATGGCGGACCTTGATTCCAGAGGATAAATGACAAAGCATGCTATCCACTTTCTAACATAAAGGTGATGAGTATGGAATGGAACATTTTTCAAACTACGGCCGTTTATTTTATTTGATAATGCATATTTGATGTAAAGGTTTTGTTTTTCTTTCTTTTTTCCAAATGTGTGTAAGTAGTGTGGTAAAATGAGAGGCCCAGAAAGTAGATTTTGTTCACTGGGGGAAAAAAAAAACAATTTAATTTAAAAATAAATTATTTTAAACAATATGGGCTAGTCATGTTGTAAGAACAAGTGAAAACAAGTAGGTAGGTCCCCATTAAATCTAAAAAGGCCTACAGAGAGATCCCCAGTGTGGTGGACAAGCATTTTACAGCAGGAAGGTTATGATCTGCACAGAGAATGAGTGTGCCCATTGATCAGATCATGTATTAGCTGAAATATGAAAGTATAGTTATTCACCCATTATATTGTAAATTCCTCGAGGGAAAGCACCAAGTATTATATAAATTTTGTATCAGTTCCATTGTCTAACAAAGTGTTCTGTGCATATAATGGACACCTAATAAATATTTTTATAAAGGGGGGAAAGGGCCCATGTCTTGATTCTCATGGTTAAAGTTGCCAGCTAAAGAGTGAAACATTACTGGTTGTAGGATAAATACCACCTCCTGCCTCCCAGTCGAGCCTGGTAGACTCCAGGTCTGCTCCACTTACTCCTCCAGGTAGAGATAATCATTCTTCTGGGCTAGCTGTTGGGCATGACTCCGTGAGTCTTTGGCTGATCCACCAAAGCTGATGACCACGGCACCGTAGTCCCGACACATCCTCACCCTGGTCACAGAGATATTGGTGGGCATGATGACAAACACTGGGATCTGGAGTTCAGTTGCATGGTAGGCCACTGCCATGGAGAAGTTGCTGTCAGAGGCAACAATCACTCCCTTTCTCTGCTGGTCCTGTACAAACACACAACCCTGTCAGCTTCTGTCTGGGTTAAAACCCGTGTTTTAGAAGCTGCCCTCTTCTCCATTCCTTCATCCTTACTCTAACCAGGTATGACCACTAACCTCTATCCAAGAGCTCCAAAGCACTTTTAGGGACTGGTGACCCTGGATGAAATATCTACAAGCCTAAATTTCATGTCTTGCTAATTGTGCTCTGACCCTTCAGCTCCTGCAGATCCTATGAATCGTGGTGGCTTAAACCTTACATTTCTCCTTTGTGTTGTTTTCCAGGATTTGTGCCCCTTTCATTATTAACTACCTAGCTCTCGATTTGTTCTAGGATTCTCCAAGTATCCCAGGTGTAGAGTTTAAAATTTTCCAACCTACAATAAAAGAAACAGGGCAGAACTCTGAGCCAATGGCTCTAATGAAGTGAACCCCAGATCTTCCTCATTGTCTGAGATGCTCCTTTCTTCCTGGGGCTTATTTTGTAAGGCTTAGTACTATATTTGATACTTGAATACTCTACAGGGGCTACACAAAATACAGAGTCCCATTAGATGCTTTGAGGGCCAAGAAACTATGCATCAGCTAGAACTATGTCAGCAGAAGAGGGTCTCTAGTTGGATGAATTATGGGGCATCTCTCCTGACTAAGGAGCCATAAGACAGTCATAAGGTAATCACCTGTTCATGTTGGACAAGAGAGAGAGGGTCCCATAGGTACAAAAATAAGTTGGGGGACTTCCCATGTAATTGAGTCACTTCTGCCATACTGGGCTTGGTCACCATAGTGAGGAAAAGCAAGGGTAGAGGGTCTCCAGTTAACATCCTATGACTAAGCAAATGAATTTGCAATCTACAGCTCACAACTCTGGTGTCTGTCTAATATATAGAATGTATAATTACTCCACCTAGGGAATCATATCAAACTGATTAATATTTATTGGACTAGAGTAGGGCTCCAAATGAATTCATTCTCACACAGACTATTTAGGTGTCATCCTTAATTCTTCAACTAATCCCTTGCCAAGTCTTGTGCATTTAAGCCTCTTAATAGCTCTTATATTCTCCTTCTCTCCTCTGATATTGCCACCATCTTGGTGCAGTCCCTCATCTCCTCACACCTGGACTACTGCAATAGCCTGCTGGTTGGTCTCCTTGCCACAAGCTTCTCCCTAATCCAATCCGTCCTCCATTTTTCCACTAAAGTCATTTTCCTAAAGTGCAGGGTTTAACCATGTTATCCACCCACCCCCACTCAATAAACTGCGATGGCTCCCCGTCACTTCCAGAATCAAATACCAAACTCTCTCCTTGGTGTTTAAAACCCTCCATTATCTGCACCCCGCCCCTTGTCTTCTTGGTCATTATTCCCCATCACATACTCTTTGATCCAGTGGAGAATTTGGTGAGTAACACAGATAGTCGAGTGATACAAATAATACAAATAGGTAATATTTACACTGGAAGTTGTACGTCCATCTCATGAGATCTTCAAAACCACCTTACAAGGCGAGCTCTATAATTCTCATTACCTTCATTTTACAGGCAAGGAAACGGAGACTCAGAGAGATAAAGTAATTTGCCCGCAGTGACATCATCACTAAGCATTCGAGGCAGGATGAGCAGCCGGCTCTTCCTAACTCTAAATCTACAACTCTGCCCGTTGTCTTTTCCATTGTTGCTGAGTCGTTTCAGTCGTGTCTGGTTCCCTGTGACCCCATTTAGGGTCTTCTTGCCAATAATACTGGAGTGGTTTGCCATTTCTTTCTTCAGTTCATTTTATAGATGAGAAAACTAAGATAAACAGGGTTAAGTGACTTGCCCAGGGTCACACAACTAGTAAGTGTCTGAGGCCAGATTTAAACTCAGGAAGATGTGTCCTCCTGACTGAAACTCCGGCCCTCCATCCACTGCATCACCTAGCTGCCCTGCTCCCTACATTAAGTAGCTTCTAAAATGTATTGGGTATTAGATGTCAAAACAAGGTCATAAATAAGATAATACAATTTAAACCTAATATTTAAAGTCTACCCCAAAGCTTCAGGAACAGGTACTAATTTGAGGCAACTGGTTGTCCCAGTGTCTAGAGCACTGATCCTGAAGTCAAAAGTACAGGAGTTCAAATCCAGCCTCAGACACCTACTAGCTGTGTGACCCTTGGCAAGTGATTTAACCCCAATTGCTGCCACTCCCACCAAAAATAAAGGACGGACACCAATTTAAATACACACACACAACTATGTGTGTGCATATATGTATAGGCACACATATACACATACATATACATGTGTGCGTACATGCATATCTATCTGTGTGTGTGTGTGTGTACACATATGGTGTTACCATGAGGGAAAGAAGGAAAGAGTAGGAGAAATTAGCAAGGAGAAGTATTACAAGGTGAAACTCTTAGAATTCATAGGGCAGGGTCTCTTTTTTCATCTAGATGATATCTGGAACACTTGCCACCATTCAGAATCCTTGATATGCTCAATAAAGGACCACCATGCTCTATTTCTGAGTGCCGGCTTCATCATTTATCTGTCTATACCTATTCAACCAACCTACGTTTTCCACACCCACCATCCACATCCCTTACCCTCTCAATCAACTGTAACGTTCTAAATGTGCTTACTGACAAACTCTTTTTTAATCAATTCCCACCTGATGGAGAGAGGCCAAGAGACAGAGTACTCCTCGATCCTTCACTGAGCCTGTGTACTGGAGAAATTCCTTCTTTAGATAGAGCTCCATGCCATATTTCTTGGACAGTCTAGAATACTGGAGATGGAAGGAAATAGTTAGTCTGCTGTGCTGAATCCAAAAAATTACTAAACTACTTTATTCAGTGCTAATATATCTAGCTTTTATTTGCCAATATGGTCTCCTCATTTTTCCACATACTATCAAGGATGGTCGTATAAGAGCTGGTAAACAAGACGGTGTCTGAGAACAAGGTTTAGATTTCTTGAACCTGCCAGAGCCTCATAGCTCCATAGCTTGGGCAGAAGAGAAGACAGAGAGAAAGAAGTATTACTCTTCAAATATATGTAAAGGATCCAGCAATACCACTACTAGGTCTGTATCCCAAAGAGATAAAAGGAAAAGAACCAGCATGTCCAAAAACGCTTATACCAGCTCTTTTAATGGTGGCAAAGAATTTTTAAGGGATGTCCATTAATTGGGGGACAGCTAAATAAGCTGTGGTATATGATTGTGATGGAACACTATTGTGCTAAAAGAAATGAAAAAGAGGGATGGCTTTAGAAAAACCTGCAAAGACCTATATGAACTGATGTAAAGTAAAGGGAGAAGGACCAGGGAGATAATTGTCCTCAGTAGCAGCAATATTATAATGATGATCAGTTGTGAAAGCCTTAGTTACTCTGATTAATATAATGTTCTTTTTAAAAAAACATTTTTAATCTTTTTTTTGGAGGGTCAATTGGGGTTAAGTGACTTGCCAAAGCTCACACACCTAGTATGTATTAAGTGTCTGAGGTCAGACTTGAACTCAGGTCCTCCTGACTCCAGGGCTGGTGCTCTATTCACTACATCAACTAACCACCCCCAATATAATGTTCTAAGACAATTAGGAAATACTCCATGAAAAATGCTTTTGATCTCTAGAGAGAGAACTGATGAATTCTGACTGCAAATTGAAGTATAATCCCAACCTAATCCTAGAAAGTGAGGAACCAAAAAGACAGTGCTACACTAGTTCAAAATATGGTGGGTCCTTTATAAGATATGAAAAGCATCCTTTTAATGAATTAGAATGAGCAGCATAGTTGGCCACAAAATGATTGATTGACTACACCACTAGGTGGCCCTTAAAAAGACAGTGGACCAGTCTGAGAGAAAGTGAATTGAAATGAGTCTGATAATTATCCAGACTCAAAAAGGAACCCAGCTCTTAACAAGAAAACACATAGAGCTGGAAAATGGAAAAGCTTTAAGAAGCTTGGAAGCAACATGAATAAGGGCAAGCCAAAGCACAGGGGATGGGGGCAAGATGTGTGTGTGGAGGGGTAACAATTTCAGAAGGGAACTGATATCTCCACCACTCTTATCTCTTACTTTAACTCTTCCAAAAATTCTTGTTGTGTTCAGGTCCAATTCGCATTTTTCTTTGAGACTTTTAAAAGAGTTTGTTTTGTTTTCGGTAGCTCTTTCAACATTGTTGTCTTCTTCTGAGTTTAAGTCTTGGTCTTCCCTGCCACAGTTCTATTACTGTTTGCTCATTTTTCCAGCCTATTTCTTAACTTTGAACTTCATGTAAAAGCTGTACTCTGCTCACTTGTGGATGAAGAGGCACTGCCTAAGATTCAAGATTTTTTTATTCTGCTGTTTTCAGAGTTAGTTCTGGGAATCTGCAAGTTTTTGATGCTTCCAAGGTAGTATGATCCAGGGAGAGGTGTGGTGACTATACTCCCAGTCTGTGTTCTGGTGTTTACCAAAAAAGGACTCCTGCTCCCCTACAGCCACAAGCACTAATGCTCCTCTTTGCCTTGGAATTTTAACCAGGCCCCTGCTCCCTTGTGACTGACCAGAAGGTTCCTCTCTGCCCCAAAACTGTGTCCCAGAACTGTGTGGGGACAATAGAATTGCCCATCAGCAATAGCTGCACCCATTGCCAGCAAAATATCCTCTGTAATCTCTTTGACCAGTTGTCTGACCACTCCTTGCAGTCTTTGGATTGAGAGTTCCCAAAGCTGCTGCTGTCACAGCCATCTCCAAGACCCAGCATTGGCACTCCCATTCTGCTGTTACAAACCTTTCCTATGGACCTCTTAAATTGTCTTAGATGGGGAAAATGTTTCTCTCTGACCTTTTGGTGTCTCTTCTGCTCCAAAATTTGATTTGAGGAATTATTTTAATGTTCTTTGGAGAGG
This sequence comes from Pseudocheirus occidentalis, assembly GCA_028646575.1. Classification (NCBI taxonomy): domain Eukaryota; kingdom Metazoa; phylum Chordata; class Mammalia; order Diprotodontia; family Pseudocheiridae; genus Pseudocheirus; species Pseudocheirus occidentalis. The sequence continues at coordinate 48,753,021 of CM053598.1, read as the reverse complement.
ACTATTGGAAGAATTCAGCTGGGTCCCAGCCTGTACTCTTCCATCTTGACTCTGCCCCACCCACCCTCTTTTAAACTTCCCGGTTTCCATTGAGGGTATCACCACCTTCCAGTCACCTGGTTGTGAAAGCTCAGCATCCTCTTCCACACTTCCCTCTTCCTCATCTCCTGTATTCATTCAGTTAACAATTCTCTTTTTTACTTCCACAGTAGCTCTCATATTCTTCTCTCCTTTCACACTATCATTATCCTAGTTTATGCCTTCTAACTGACTTCTCCCTTCTTCTCCAATCTGTCCATTGTACAATTGCCAAGCTATCTCCTCTCTAGTTTTTGTGGTTACATACCAGTTAGGGTCATGAATGAATGAATGAAAGAAAATGAACAAAAAAAAATACTTATTATCTGCTCTGTATCAAGTACCCTGCTAAGTGCTAGAGATGCAAATATAAAAAGGAACCCTACCATTTACAACTCAAAATCTTATAAAAGTGAATGTTGAAAACTAAAAATAAGTCAATTTTTTAAAAAAGAACTCCTCCTTCACCTCAGGTCCTCAGTAAAAATTCTAATCAGGAGAGAAGATGCAGTATAGGGGAGCACTGACCTAGCAAAATTTTTGGTCTGGGGTGGAAGTTGAGGGGTGGAGAGTAGAATTCTAGGGTATACTTTATTGATTCACCTTTCCAGAGATAATTATAGCATTAACTCAATTATGGTTCTCAGAATAAAAAGTATGAATGAGAGTAGAAGATTGGGTTAGTGGTCAAATACCTACTTAACTGCAGAGTTTAAAATGGCTAATTTGAAGCTAGATCAGAGTTGAATAGTTTAGCTCCAGGGCTTAGTCTGGAGAGGTCTGATTTGGAGTTTGGAGTATCAGAGCTGACTGAAAAAGATATTAGGTGGTTAGGTCCAAGGTAGCTCTGAGCATAGCACTTTCCTGAATATTCTGAGCACCTTTGTTTGACCTATTTTGCTTCCCAGTTACTTCATTTAGAATATTCTTTTTTTGTTTTGTGGAGGGGGAAAGGTAGGGCAGTAGGGGTTAAGTGACTTGCCCACGGCCACATGGCTAGTTTTTTGTTAAGTGTCTGAGGTTAGATTTGAACTCAGGTCCTCCTGAATCCAGGGCTGGTGCTCTATATACCATCTAGCATGCACCCTTAGAAAAGGAGTATTGTTCTCGGTCAAATAAAGGATAGAGAGGATCACAGAAAATAAAATTAGCAATTTTGATTACATAAAGTTTTAAAAATTTTGTAGACGCAAAACTATGTAATTAAACAAAAATGTAGTTAAAATTAAAATAAAGGAAAGATAACAGGGGGAAAAAAATCTTTGCAGCAAGGTTCTTATATAAAGGTCTCCAACTCAAGGTATATAAGGAAATGATTCAAATTTGTAAAACTAAGAGCTATTCCTCCATAAATAAATGGTCAAATGATATCATAAGCAGTTTTCAAAGGAAGAAATCTATGCTATCAACAGCTATATGAAAAATGTTCCAAAGCACTAATAATTAGAAAAATTCATATTAAATCAATTTCTGAGGTTTCACTTTATGCTCATTAGATTGGCAAAGATGATCAAAGAAAAGGAAAATTATAAATGTTGAAGAGGCATTGGGAAAATAAGTACATTAATGTGCTATTGGCAGAGCTATGAATAGATACTCCCTGCTAGAAATCTCCTGCCAGGTAAACATCCAACGACTACTATTTGAGTCTGGCCAATGAACTAGAATTTTTTTTTTAATTTTCAGTTTAACAACAAAATAGAGATGATGTTACATAGCAGAATAGAAGGAGAATTGCTGTGGCTAGCAAGTCTGGGCCTAGCTACCAGCTGAGAGAAATAAAGAGAAAGTGAGAGAAAGCTTCTAGCTGAATAAGAAAGAGGGAGAGAAAGAGAGGGATAGAGAGAGAGAGAGAGAGAGAGAGAGAGAGAGAGAGAGAGAGAGAGAGAGAGAGAGACGGGGATGTATTCCATAGTCTGTTTATTGTAGAACCATTTCATACAGAGCCACAGATACATGGAAGATACAAGGTTTATATACTCTTAGCAGAATACAAGGAACCACCTTGGTCTTGATTTTTCTCTACCCCAACCCAAAGCCAATCTCTCCTTAAGCTCTTTATCCTAGGACCATGTCCAGAGGCACAAACAGGGTGTTATAATCAAGACTTGCAAATTAACTCAGTACTTTCTTTAGATATTCATGAATTAACTCAGTACTTTCTTTAGATATTCATGAAACCAATGAGAGCATCCACCCAACAAGATTATACTTTCCTTGCATATCTGCCTAATTACCTTTGTAGAACTGGGGAGCTAATGTGGCCAAGGACCCTGAAAGTCTTGGCCTACAACAGAGAATTATATGTGAAACCACCCTGTTGTATTTCCTTCAGACCTTCCTTCTTTTCTCTTCTATGCCTTAAAAAGTACTTGAAAAAGTCTTTAAAGTCTTTTCCTTTTTTTTTTTTTTTTTTGGCAAGACTATCACTAGCTCCCCCTTCTCACATAGTTCTCTTCTCCAAACATAACCATAGAAACAAATAAGCAAAATCAAGCAAAACGTCCAAACATGTGTGTCTCATTCTCCATCTTGAGCTCATCACTCCTGGTGTCAGGAGATGGCTAACATGTTTCATTGTCACTGGTCTGCTAGAGTCTTTGTTCATCCAATTAGTTTTTAATCCCTCTGATTGATAGTTTGTATTTTCAGCTAGTCCACATCTTTCCCTATTCACCACAAGAATAGAATCAGCTACTTTCTCAAGTGTTGCTAAAATCTTGGTGAACTACATCTGTAGCATTTCCCTCACCTACTTGTTTAATAATTCTGTCCAAAAACAGTCAAGGTAGTTTGGACTGAATTGTTCTGGATGAAAACATGCTGACTTTTTCTAATCATTACTTCCCTTTAATGGTCTACGCTTTTCCAGGAATTGCAATCACATCAACTGGTCTAAGGTTTGCAGATTCTGTTCCTGTCTCTATATTTTTAAAAAAAATAAAGACATTTTCTCTTTTCAAGGCATATGATACCTCTTGTTTTCCATGATTTTTCAAATATTACTAGTAATGGCTCAGCAATCACATCTGCTGCTTCTTTCAATAACTAAGGACCTCATTCATCTAGTACAGACGATAAGAATTCAAGGGCAACTAATTGCCCTCTTAGTATTTCTTCATTTATCTCAGATGAAAACTCTTTTAGTCACTCCATGTCCTCTTGACAAAGAAAATAAAAGCCAAATCCAAAACAAATGCCTTCTTTCTGCTGTCAGTGGTCATCCTCCTGTTCGTGACAAGCTGGCATCCCATCCCTTTGTTCAAAATGCTTTTTTGGGGGGCAGCTAGGTGGCGCAGTGAGTAGAGCACCAACCCTGGAGTCAGGAGGACCTGAGTTTAAATCTGGCCTCAGACACTAGACACACTAGCTGTGTGACTTTGGGCAAGTCGCTTAACCCCAATTGCCCTTCAAAAAAAAAAAAGGTAAAAAAAAATGCTTTTTTTGTTCTTGTTTTTAGCTTTTATTGCTAGATTTTTTTTATTGCCAGATTCAGCTCATTCTGAGTTAGCACTCCTAACACTATTTTTACAGAATCATGATATGTTCAAATGTTTATGCTCAATCATTTGACATTACTTCCATGTTCATTTCACTTTAAAATTTAAGTTGGTTAGTGAGTTCTCGATGTAGCTAACTACACTGGTCTCCTCAGACAGATAACCATTTTTTCTTTCTCATTAGAAGTGGTTTCCATGGGGCAGCCAGGTGGCACAGTGAATAGAGCACTGGCCCTGGAGTCAGGAGGACCTGAGTTCAAATCCACCCTCAGATATTTAACACTTAATAGCCCTGTGACCTTAGGCAAGTCACTCAACCCCAACTGCCCTTCCAAAAAAAACAAAAAAAAAGTGTTTTCTTTCTGTCTCCTGTCACTCCCAGGCTATTTCTCTATAGCATTTTAGCCCCTGAGATCCTACCTGTCCTTCTCAAGAATAGAGATTGATTTTTGCCTTTTGTTGTATCCCTAACACATAGTATATAGTAGGCACTTAATAAATGCTAGTTAATTGACTGAATGATTGATGCATACAACTAGGTCCTGATCAGTATAAATATTGAAATTATTTATACTAAAAAATTCAAACTATTCAAAGTTATAATTATGTAAAATATGGTCATTGGTTCTAGCTCCATGAGAATATTCAATGAATAATTTGACCTCTTCAGCAGGTTGACACTAATTTGGAACTAGCAACAGCTCTTGGAATCATCGGCATACAGATGAAAATTAAACTCCTAGGCACAGATGAGATCAAAAGTGAGACAGTTTAAAGAGAAAAAGAACCCAGGACGGAATCTAGGAAGATACCTTTGGTTAGTAGGTGGGACATGGATGAAGATCCAACAAGGTGGAAACAACAAGGATGGGAATCAAGGGAGAGCAGTGTCATGAAAACCATAGGAGAGAAAGTATCTGGAAAGGTGATCAATAAGGTCAGATAGCTCAGAGGTCAAGAAGGATAAGTATTGAGAAAAGGACATCAGATTTGTCAATTAGATCATTAGTAACTATGGAGAGAGTAATTCCAGTTGAATGATGTCAGAAGCCATATTATGTAAGGTTAAGAATGAGGAGAGGAAATGGAAGCAGCTGATATAGAGTCCTTTTTCAAAAAGTTTAGCTGAAAAAGGAAAGAGAGATATAAGATAACAGCCATCAGTGATGTTATGCAACAACTTCAGGGTTCCTTCCCCAACTGACACTCCAATTACTATACTGGATGCTAAAAACAATGCTTACTACTACTCTCTTTAGAGTTCTAGGAGTCACCAGAAATTAGTTCTTTCTCTCTTCTGAATTACTTTTGGAGGATAACTCTTTCCCTCTAAGACAAAATAAATCATATTTATTCCATGGATCCTTTTGACAGTCTTGTGAAGCTTAAGGACCTCTGCTACTTTTAAAGGCATGAAATAAAATACATAAGAATGCAAAGGAAAGCAATTATAATAAAATACAGTTTTAAATATTTAAGTTGAGACCCCAGATTAAGAATCCTTTGAGATTACCCCCTCCTCCCTTTGCCCTATATTTATATCTGGTATGTATATAGTTGTTTACATTTGGGCTCCTTCATAAGAATGTGAACTTCTGGGGGGCAGAGACCCTAGTTCTGCTTTTCTTTGCATCCTCAGCACTCACCACAGTGCTTTACACACGGTAAGTGCTTAATAAATGCTTAATAAAAGACTGGCTGCTCTACAGCATTTTTCTGGGTTCCAAATGGTCTGTAAATTAGAGAAGTTAATTTTAATAATCATAGTCTCTCACACTGTAGTAGCACCCAGAACTTTTTGAAGATCTCATCCCATTTAATCCTCACAATTAACACAGTTGACATGGGTACAGTATTGCTACCTTCATTCAAGCCAGAGAGGTTGGGTCTCAATCAAAGCCCCATCCTAGTTAGTGACAAAGATAGGACTAGAACCCACATGTGCTCCCTTCATACCATACCGTGCATGGAGTGACCTGGATGCCCCTCTGGATCTGGGAGGCTGCTGTGTTAATATCTTCCAATCTGATCAACTTAAAGCTGGATGTTTCTTGGCAGACTCTGCCTTGGGATGGCATGACTGGGGGATCTTCTCCATGTGTCAACACCTTCAACTTCCATGTCTTAGCATTCCCTTGAAGAACATCCTCTTCCACATAATCCTTTAACTGCTCCAGCTGCTTGGGCGACTGGCACTGGCCAAAGCTGCTGTTTTCCAAGGACTCTTGCTCTTTGCTGCAGCCTGCTTGAAGGACAGCAGCTTCAGATTTCTTTTCTTTATCATTGTTCCTGGAAGGAGGAAGAAAAGGAAGGAAGAGGAGTTTGGTTACCCAAGAAGATACTCCCTATGGGGACCTAATTTGTTTGAATTTCTCAGTAAGATACCATTTGTCAAAGGCATGCCCATGTTCTCTCATCCTTAAAAAAAAAAAAAAAACTTCCTCGGATCCCGTAATCCTCTCAAGCCATGTGAACTCCTGGAGGGAGTTTCCTTTCATAGATAAACTCCATTTTTAAAAACCTGTCCACCACTTTATTTCCCCTTGTCATCTGAGTCCCTACTACATCATTTGATTTAAATTTCTCTCTCCAAAGGCATCAGTAGTCTTTTATTTGTCAAACATAGTGACCTTTTCTCAAGGGCAGAGAGACGTCACAGTGAATAAAAAGGGGGCAGGGAGTAGTTGGGATAGGAAGACCCGAGTTCAAATTTTGCTTCTGACACTTACTAGCTATATGACCCTGGGCAAGTCACCTGTTTGCCTCAATTTCCTCATCTGTAAAAATAAGCTGGAAAAGCAAATGGCAAACTACTCCAGTATCTTTGTCAAAAAAAAAATCCCCAAAGGAGTCACAAAGAGTTGGATACAACTGAAAAAATGACTAAAAAAATAATAACAAATGTTACCTTTTCTCGGTCATCATCTTTCTTGACCTTTTTCTACCCACTGATGCTTTAGACTACTATACTCTCTTCTCTCTGGGTTTTCATGACCATGGTCTTTCTTGGTTTTTGTCTTATTTACCCAGCCTCTCTTTTATCATTTTTTTTTTCTGGAACATTGACCTTACCCCACCACCCAACTGTAGGTGTCCTCCAAGGCTCTATTTTGGCCCTCTTTCTTTCTATCCTCTCTCACTTGCTCATCTCTTTAGGTCCCATGGGTTCATTCTTATCTCTAAAACTATGTATTCAGTCCTACACTACTGTCTCCTTGGAGATCCAGTACCACCAACTGCCTACTGGACAATTCCAATTGGATATTCTATAGGTAGCATCTCAAACTCAACGTACCCAAAGCTGAACTTATAATTCTCTCCTGCCCAATCTTTCTTTTTTCCATTTAAAAAAATTTTTAATGTGTAATATCAATGTTTTGCAATATAACTTATTTTACACGATATAGCATTAAGGTTTTGAGATTTTGACATATTCTTTGATCTCTCATCACTGAAACCACACATCACATGGGATGTTAAGTCAATCTTTGATGAATGGCCCATTTGTCCATATCTAGCCTTGATTATATCTCAATCATTTTTCTAAAAAATATGTTCATATTTAACATTCTTTTCTTTTTAAATTTAAATTCTTTCCCTCCCTGACACCTCTTCAATACCCATTGAGAAGTCAAGGAATATGATATCAATTATACATGTAAATCATGCAAAGCACATTTCCATATTAACTGTATGTTTTTAAAAGCAAGAAAAATTAAAAATAAAACAATTATACTTCAATATGCACTCAGAACTCATCAATTCTCTCTCTGATGATGGATAGCATTTTTTCATCATGAGTCCTTTGGAATAGTCTTAGTTCATTGGATTGATCAGAGTAGTAAAATCTTTCACAGTCGATCATCGTTGCAACATTGCTGTTACTATAGACAATGATCTCCCAGTTCTTCTCACTTCAATTTGTGTCAGGTGTTCTTTAAAATAAAATTTTATTTTTTCCCTAATTACTATTCCATGCTCCCCTAATTTACTTATGACATCACTCTTTATTGTCTAAATCACGAGCCCATTTTGACTTTATCTTGGTATATAGTGCAAGATGCTGATCTATACCTAGTTTCAGTCATACTGTTTTCCCGTTTTCCCAGCAGTTTTTGTCAAATAGTGAGTTCTTGTCCCAAAAGCTTTCATCTTTGAGTTTATCAAACACTAAATTACTACGGTCGTTTTCTACTATGTACTGTCTACCTAATCTATTCCACTCATCCACCACTCTATTTCTTAGCCAGGACCAGATTGTTTTCATGATTACCACTTCATGACACAGTTTGAAATGTAGTACAACTATACATGATTGTATGCCACCATGGCAAGGGTAGGGGGTGGGGAGGAAGGGGAGAAAAATCTGAAATTCAAGTGATTCTGGAACTGAATCTTGTAAACTAAAAGTAAACAAACAAGTCAATAAAATAAATAAATTTTTAAAAAAGAAATGTAGTCCAACTACATTTTCTTCACATTATTTTTTTTTATCAATTCCCTTGATATTCTTGGCCTTTTGTTCTTCCAGATGAATTTTGTTAGTATTTTTCTAGTTCTATGAGACATTTTTAGTAGTTTTGTATGGAACTAAGTAAATTAATTTAGGTAGAATTAGCATTTTTATTATATTGGCCTGGCCTACCCCTGAGCACTTAATATTTTTCCAATTGCTAAGATTTGACTTTGTGTGAAAAGTGTTTTGTAATTGTGTTTATATACTTTCTGGGTTTGTCTTGGCAGGTAGACTCCCAAGCATTTTATTATTTTAGCTAGCATATCGGGTAATGTTGAATAATAGTGGTGATAATGGACATCCTTGCTTCACCCCTCATCTTATTGGGAAAGTTTCTAGCTTATCCTCATTACAGATAATGCTTGCTAATGATAGATACTACTTATCATTTTAAGGAGTTCATATTAGTCTTGCCATATTTTTCTTAAAACACCCCCTCATGATTTCTTGGGGAAAAGTTCTTTGCTACCACAAAAAAAGCTGCTTTAATATTTTTATACATATACTCCTTTTCCTTTTGGGGGGATTGAGAGTGGGGGATGGGGGCAGTGCTCTCTTTGGAATGCAGAGCTGGTATGAACAGTTTTATAGTCCTTTGAGTATAGTTCTAAATTGTTCTCCACAATTGTTGGACCAGTTTACCACTCCACCAAAAATTCATTAGTGTACCTTTTTTTCTCTCCTCCCCTCCAGCATTTGTCTCTTTTGGTATGTGTGAGGTGGTACCTCAGAATTATTTTAATTTTTATTTCTCTAATCAATAGTGATTTAGAGCATTTTTATATGCCTATAGATAACTTTGATTTCTTTTTCTGAAAACTGCCTGCTTACATACTTTGACCATTTATTAATTGGGAAATAGCTCTTATTTTTATTAATTTGACTCAGTTCTATAGTAAGTATATATTTAAGAAATGTCCTTATCAGAGAAACTTGCTATAAAAATTTTGACATTACTTCATTGTCTATGGAACCTTTTAGCAAAATCTAGTTTCCCTCATTATCTCTTTCAGTTAAGGTCTGTTTTTGCTTTTGCTTTGTCTGAGATCTCAGTTGTTACCCCTGTCTTTCTTTTTACTTCAGTTGAATAATATTAGATTCTGCTCTATCCCTTTATTTTAACTCTTGTGTGTGTCTTTCTCTTTCAAATGTGTTTCTTATAAACCTCATATTGTTGAATTCTGGTTTCTAATCCTCTCTTCTATCTGCTTTCATTTTATGGGTGAGTTTATTCCATTCACATTCACAGTTATGATTTCTAACTGTGTATTTCCCTCCAGTCCATTTGCTTCTATTTCTTCTTTCTCTTTTATCCTGTCCCTCCTCAAAAGTTTATTTTGCTTTTAACCACTGCCTCCCTTAATCTTCCCTCTCCCATATCTCTTATCCTCTTCCCCTCCTGTTTTCCTGTTGGTTAAGTTAGATTTCTTTACACAACTGAGTGCATATACATACACACATACATACATACATACATATACATATATATACACACACATATATATTATCCCCTATTTAAACCAATTCCAATGAGAGTGAAGTTTGCCTGCCCATTTTCTCCTCCATTCTAAAAGCTCTTTCTTGCATGCTTCTTTTATGGGTGAAAATTTTCTCCTTTCTATCTCTCCTTTCCCTCTTCTCTCTGTGCATCCCATCTTCTCACCCTTTAATTTTGTTTGGGGGGGGGGGGAAGATCATTTCAACACAATCAACTCACATTCATGCCATCTATATAAACTCCTTTTAACTGCCCTAATAATTATAAAGTTCTTAGGAAATGGAATTACATCTTCCCACATAGGAATATAAACAGTTTCCTTCCACTGAATCCCTTATAATTACTCTTTCATGTTTACCTTTTCATGCTTCTTTTGAGTCTTTTGTTTGAATGTTAAACTTTCTCTTCATCTCTGGTATTTTCATAAGGAATGCTTGAAAGTCTTCTATTTAATTAAATATCCATTTTTCCCATGAAGGATTATACTCAGTTTTGCTGGGTGGGTTATTCTTGGTTATAATCCTAGCTCCTCTACCTCAAGGAATATCATAATCCAAGTCTTTGGCTCCTTTAAAGTGGAAAATGCTAAATCTTGTAATGATGCTGACTGTTGTTCCATAATATTTTAATTGTTTCTTTCTGGATCTTTGGAGTATTTTCTCTTTGACTTGGGAGCTCTGAAATTTAGCTACAATATTCTTCCACTTTGGGATCTCTTTCAGGAGTTGATTGGTGGATTCTTTCCATTTCTATTTTGCCCTCTGGATCAAAGATACCAAGCAGTTTCCCTTGATAATTTTCTGAAACATGATATCTAGGCTTTTCTTTTATCATGGCTTTCAGGTAGTTCAATAATGAGAGCAGGGCAATTGGGGGTAAGTGATTTGCCCAGTCACACAGCTAGTATTGTGTTAAGTGTCTCAGGTCAGATTTGGACTCAGGTCCTCCCAACTCCAGAGCCAGTGCTCTATTCACTGTGCTACCTAGCCACCCCCCAGTTCAATAATTTTTAAAATATCTCTCCTCAATCTGTTTTTCAGGGCAGCTATTTTTATGATAAGATACATTTTATTCTATTTTTTTATTCTTTTGACTTTGATTTTTTTTTATGTCTTGTGGAGTCATTAGTTTTCACTTGCCCAAATCTAATTTTTAAGGAATTATTTTCATCAGTGAGCTTTTGTACCTTTTTTCTTTCCATTTGGTCAATTCTGCTTTTTAAGGAGTTCTTTTCTTCAGTGAATTTTTGTGTCTCTTTTGCCATTAGGTCAATTCTGTTTTTTAAGGTGATATTTTCTTCAGTATTTTTTGTGCCTCTTTTACTAAGCTGTAAATCTATTTTCATAATTTTCTTGTATCATTCATTTCTTTCCCCAAATTTTTCTCTACTACCAATTTCTTTCATTCTTGCAGGAATTATTGTTGGGTTTGGATCCTATTAATATTTTTCTTTGAGGATTTTTTTGGGGGGTAGCTGTTTTCACATTGTTGTCTTCTCTGTTTATGTCTTGGTTTTCTCTGTCATTGTCATCGCTTTTTATTCTCAAATAACTTTTTTATTGTTGTTTACTCATTTTTTGACTTTGAACTTTATGTAAAAGTTGGACCCTGCTCTCCTGGAGGTGGGGAGGTCCTGTTTCAAACTTCAAAGTTTTTTCATGCTGCTATCCTGAGAGCTAATCCTGGGAGTTTGCAAGTTTTCCATGCTTCTAAAATAGCGTGATCCAGGGAGAGATGTGGTCACTACACTCCTGTGCTTTGGTGCTTACCCAGGAAGGTTTCCTGCTCCCCTGTAATCTTTTTCTGACAGTTGCCTGACCCTCTTGCCGTCTCTGGGCTGCGAGCTCCTAAACCACTTCTGTTGCTGCTGCGGCCTCTGTTGTGGTCTCCTGTTTGTGCTCAGGACAGGCCTCCACCTCTCTTGTCTGGACGTCCTACATTTTCTCATGTCAGAAAAATGTCTCACTTTGACCTTTTGTTGACTTTGCTTCTCCAAAATTTGATTTGAGGTACTATTTTAAAGTCACTTGGAGGGGAATATTGAGAGAGTTCAACTGGGTCCCAGTCTGTGCTCTGTCATCTTGGCTCTATCCCACCCCCATCTTTCTTTCAGATTTCCCAGTTTCTGTTGAGGGTATCACCATCCTTCCAGTCACCCAGATGTGAAATCTCAGTGTCCTCTTCCACACTTCTCTCTCCCTCATCTCCTATATCCATTCAGTTACCCATTCTTCTCATTTATACCCCCTCAGCATCTCTCACATCCTTCCATTCATATAACCACTACCCTCATTTATGCCTTCATTACCTCTGTTGTAACAGCTTTTTAATCGGTTTCTCTGCTTCTCTTCTCTCCCCATCCAGTCTGTACATTGCACAATTGCTGAGTGATTTTCCAAAAGTATAGTTCCGGACATGTCAGTCCCTGGACTCAAAAAGTTCCAGTAGTTTCCTTATTGACTCTGGGTTAAAATACGAACTCCTTTGTTGCTCAGGCAGAGCTTTCTGCTCCTAGCTCCAGCTTACTTTTCCATACTTATTATGAAAAATACTCTTATGGGAACCCTACATTCCAATAAACTGAATTCTAATTGTCCTCACATATGGCATTGACTGTCTCTCATACTGGAACACTCTCACTCCTCACTCCTGTCTCTCAGGCTAACTAGTTTTTTTCAAAGTTCATCTCAAGCACCTTATCCTTCATTAGGCCTTCCTGATCCCCTAAGGCAGCGGTTCTCAACCCGTGGGTCGCAACCTCATTTGGGGGTCAAACAGGGTCTCCTAAGACCATTGGAAGACACATATTTCCGTTGGTCTTAGGAACCAAGACACTGCTCCTCTATCTGTCTCCAGGTGGGTCTACTCACATGCAGATATACCTACATATGAGTATTAAAGGGTTCCTGCATTAGGAAGGTTGAGAACCACTGCCTAAGGGGTCAGTAACTCCCAAATTGCCTTATATTTCATCTGTGTATATTTTGAATTTACTTAGATGTTTGCAATTTGTTTGCCCACAATAGAACAGAAGCATCTTGAGGATAGGCACAGTTTTAGTTTTTGTCTTTGTATTTACAGAGTTTAGGACATAACTATTTATTAGGCTGTTTACAAAGCAATATGCCTTAGTAAGTGGTTTCCAACCTTTTTAAATCAAATTAAATAATATTTGAAAAGCACTTTTCACAGTGCCTGGCACATAATAAGTTCTTAATAAATGCTTGCGTTGACAGGCAGAACCAAGATGACAGAATGAAAGGGAGCAGTATCATTGAGTTCCTCTCCACAAATGTTTCCCAACAGATCTAGAAAATTTCCCAGATCCCAATGGGAAAATCCAGAAAAAGTCACAGTGAGTCATTTTTTCAGCAGAGATCAGGGATGTTTGTTGATACAAGTGACAGGTCTAATAAGGAGCATTCCAGAACCCAGGGAGAAGCTGAGCACCGTAGCACCACCAGGTACATACTGAGCCATTGTGACAAGGACAGCTGAGAACTGGCAACCAACCAATCCCAGGTGGAGATCCAGGGCAGAGTGAAAAAGGGACCTGAACCCAGCAGTGATTCCCAGGTAGGAGGCAGTATATGGAGAAAGCAGGAAGTTCAGCTATAGTGTGGTTCAGACCTCAAGTACAAAGTAGGGTTTCATTTTCTACATCTAGTCCAGTCTGAATACAAATATCCAGTACAGGAATCCCAGAGGAGCCTATTATTCTGTCACTCTGAACCAATAGAGCTTTTCAGCTGGCTGATAGGGGTTGAGTCCAGCAACAGGTCAGGAAGTTACAGAGTTCAGATTAAGAATGGTATGAAGGGTAGCAATCAGACATTGCTTTGAGTCAAACCACTTTGCAGTCACTGAAAGCTTGCAGGTCCCCAGCCTGTTCTTTCAATCCTGGAATAACACAATACCCTAAGAAGCAGCATTAAGATCATCCCAGAACTGTTCACCAAAAGTGCTGTAGAACCCAGTCCTAACATTAAGTTTTAAATCAAGAAGGCTTGAAGAACGAGCAAACAAACAAATGAACAAAATGAGCTATTATGGTAGAAGGGATGTTCAAGACACAAATGCAAAGGAGAATGACTTCAAAACATCTACAAGCAAAGCCTAGGACAAAAACACAGTTTGTACACAAATTCAACTAGAATTGCTAAAAGAGATGAACCAAATTAAAAATGAATAAGTAAAGGGGTTAAAATTTTTTTTAATAAATTAATGACAGTTCTCAAGGAAAAAATGGAAAAGAAATGAGAATTATGGAAGAAAGAATTGGAAAGGGAATTACAGCTTGGACTAAGATGTACAAAACTTTGCTAAAGAAAATAAACTCTCTGAAAATTAAGATGGACCAAAAAGAAGTCAATGCCTCCATGAGGCAACAAGAAATAATAAAACCAAGTAAAAAGGCTGAAAAAAAATAAAAGAAAAAGTAAGGCATTTAACAGCAGAAAACAAACTGACTTGCAAAACAGATTGAGGAGAAAAAGATTTAAGGACCATCGGACTATTTGAATTGAATGACCAAAAAGAGAGCCTACACATCATATTCCAAGAAATTCCAAAAGAAAACTGCCCAAAGAGGAAAAAAATGGAAACAAAAAGCTTCCACTTGAAGCCTCATGAAAGGAATCCCAAAATGAAAACTCCCAAGAACATCATAGCGAAGTTGTAGTCTGGATCACAAATGATTTTACACGCCACCACTACAAAAGGAGCAGAAAACTTGTAATGTGATATTCCAGAAGGGAACGGTTATAGGCTTATAGCTAAGAATAACTTACCCAGCAAAACTGAGTATGATGTTATGGGGGAATAAAAGGACCTTTAATGAAATAGAGAACTCCCAAGCATTCCTGATGAAAAGACCAGAGCTGTGGAGAAACTTTGAAGTTGAAATGCAAGAGTGAAGAGAAACATAAAAAGTTAAACATGAAAGAACAATATAAAGAATTAAACAAAGACAGACTGCTTACATTCAAAGATTGGGAGACGATGCATGTGTCCTCTCTGTTCATTACCATCATCTGGGCTCATAGAGGGAGTCCAATTAAATAAGGCCTGAGAGTGGTTCTCTTTTGTCTTAATGATTTTAAGAAAATAACGGAAAGAAAAAGAAGTATGCCCTGGCGGGGGGGGGGGGGGAAGGTGGAGGAAGGAAGGTTTGGGGAAAATTATCTCATGTCAAGGTGGACAGGTAGATAGATATTTATGCAACCAAGGAGGAGGTGGGAGGGGAATGATCGACACTTGATCTCTCCTCTGAACTGGAAAAAATATACATACATGTACAACTGGGTACAGAAATGCATTTCTCTCAACAGAAAATAGAATGGAAAGGGAAAAGGAGGAAGGGGAATTTAGAGGGAGGGCAAATTAAGGGAGAGATTAGTTCCAAGCCAACAAATTCTAAAGATGTACAAAAATATTTATATCTCTTTTTGAAGTGGCAAAGAATCAGAATCCAAGTGAGAACCCATAAAATGACGAATAGATGAACAAATTGTGATAAATAAAAATGAAGGAATACTATTATGCTGAATTCTAATCCTTTATAATTGTCTTATCATTATTATGTAATTAGTAATGTACATTTTCATTCACGAATCTTATCATTCTTATGCCAACCAGGATTCCAGAGAACTGATAGCGCAACAGGTTACCTGATAGAGAGGTAAAGGACTCAGAATGCAGAATGAGAAAATATATTTTAAGGTATGACCAATGTGGAACATTGTTGTGATTTACTATATGTGTTCAAGGGGGTAAGAAGGTGGATCTAAGCAGATAAGATAGAGACAGAGACAGAGAGAGACAGAGACAAAGAGACACAGAGAGACGAAGATCTTGGGAACTCTGAATAACATAATGACTAACCATAACTCTTCAGGATCTTTGATGAAACATGCTTTCCATCTCTTGATAGAGAGGTAATAACCTCAGAGTGCAGATTAATATGAAATGTTTTTAAGACATGACTAGTGAGAAATTCTGTTTTGCTTGACCATTTGTGTTTCTAACAAGAATTTTGTTTCTCTTGCTTTCTGAATAGGGAGGCATGGGAGGAAATTGAGTGGGACAGAAGGCCAATCTTTGAAGATAAAACAAAGTTTAATCTTTAAGAAAAAGCTTGCTTCTAGATAATTGTTATCTAGATAATTCTAGATAATGCTATTTGTAACAATTAAGAATTTATGCAATGATAAAAAACTACTGTGTGATTGATGCATTTGTATTTTATTTAGTATTGGTTAGTATTATAGTTATTGTTGGTCCATATATTTGAATGTATGTGTGTGTGTATAATGTACATATAGATATGTGTGTTGTCACATTTGTCCTTCAATCTGCAAAAATTTTGTCAACTTTTTAAAAATTATAGAGCCACTTAATGAAATAGACCACTTGGATTATCTACTGCCCCATATCCGTCACCGCCCTCTGTCCCCCTCAGCAACTATCCCTTACATTAGTCAGTCAACAAGCACTTATTAACTTCATACTAAGTTCCAGGCAGGCATGTTCTAAGCGCTGGTATACAAAGAAAGATTAAAAACAACAACAAGAAAAAAAAATCCTACTCTCAAGGAGTTTAGAATCTAATGGGTGGGAAACTCACTAGGTTTACTAAGGTTTATAAAGGAAAGAATCCTGGACTGGAGAGCAGGGACAATCTGGGTTTTTTCCCCAGTTCCATTTCTGACCTTCTTAGGTCATCAGTTTCTTAATCTCTAAGAATACCAGAAATGCAAATATGCCCTTCAAATTTAGAGCCCAGGGGAAGCTTCTTTGCTGAGCAATTTTGAAATATAAGGGAAGGAACATAGCCAAAGGAAGATTATTGATCTCCTATTACTTTCCTGAAAAGCTGGCATTATAAAATCAGTTCAGAGTCCACCATACTCTTCCCAGATCCAAGACACTAGACTTTGCTCACTTCTTTCCTTTGCGTCCCTTTTCAGAAAGCAAGAAGGTATCACTTATCTAATTCTTTGTTTGGTTATCTGCCTTAGCTCCACATCTAACAGCTTCCCAGGATTCATCAAAGTCATTCAATTTGGTTTCCGTTTCCTTAAGTCTAAGATAAAATCATATCCAAAGTGCCTTCCAGCCCTCACATTACAGATTATAAAGTTCTTAAGGGGAGGTGATATCTTATTTCTCTTGTGCCCCCCAGGACACCTAGACCTGAGCTCTATGCCCAGCTTTAATCAGCCCTTTAATCTGTGCCTGGTCCTATAATCAGGTGCATGCATAATTAGAAAGTAATCCATGAATGGTTTATATCAGCTGGAGTATTATTTGGAATCATAATTAGCATATCAATCAAGAGCAATTTGGGAACTACGGCTTCAGAGAGAAGCAAACAGAAAAAAACTTTCCCTTTGCCATGGAAACTGTAGCTTCCAGCACGGCAGCCGCTGCCACCATCATCTCTCTCTCTCTCTGTGTCTCTGTGTCTCTCCATCTCTGTCTCTCTGTGTGTGTCTCTCTCTGTTTCTGTTTCTGTCTCTCTCCCTCATTCTTTCCCTCTCTTCTTATTTTTCCCCCAATGGAAATTTCCCATATTCCGAGGTCAATCAGTCCATCAACAAACATTTATTGAGTTCCTACTATTGCCAGGTAGTGTACTAAGGAGACATAAAGAAAGTAAAAAAACATGGTTCCCTGACCTCTAAGAGCTTACATTCTGACATTCTGATGAGGGAGACACAAATAAGCAAATAACTATGCACATACAAGTTATATACACATGCATATACACATGTACAATGCATATATATATATATATATACACACACAATACATGTTCATGTACACAAACACATAATATGCAGATATACAAACATATGGCTGAGATGTGTGAGTACCTTTAAGTGTGTAATACACACACACAAATGCATACACAATTCATTGTCATAGGATCACAGGGAGTCCCTAGGGAGTTGAGTCAGAAATATGTTGGAGTCATTAATCTGATTGTTGAATTTTTAGTGTGAACATTTACACCTCAATCCCAGATTTACAAATCAGGGATTGATTTCTTGTTTTGTTGATTGTCTAGACTTAAGCAAATTTTAATAATGCAAATAAACGGAAAAGTACATGCAAACATTCTTTTCTCCCAGAGCTTAGGTGCTAAACATTTATCAGCCCACTCGTGTTTGCTCTGTAAACACTGCTTGAACTCAGCAAGTGTGCGGGAGGAAGCTCAGGGTATGAAGTCTTCGACAGAGTGGATGCCTAGAGACTGGAAGCTAACGACAATAATTACTACTGCTACTACTACTACTACTACTACTACTACTACTACTACTACTACTACTACTACTATTACTACTACTACTATTACTATTACTACTACTACTACTACTACTACTATTACTATTACTA
>CM053598.1:48716714-48734529 GCA_028646575.1 Pseudocheirus occidentalis | reverse complement strand
AAGTGCTTTACATTCATTATCTTATTTGAGTCTCATACCACCCCTGAGGAAATTTAACTATTCCAAGAACTAGGAGGTTTATGAAGACAACCTTCTAGAAGTACCTTATTAACTTGTTCCACTGACATGCAACATTGCTGTGGTCTGGGTAACTGGGGTGTTGGGGTTCCAGTGGAGAGGCTGCTTGCTCTAACTACCCGGAGTGATTTGCTAATTTTGTTGTTCAATCGTGTCTGACTCTCCAAGACCTCATTTTGGGTTTTTTTTCTTGCCAATGGTACTAGACTGGTTTGCTTTTTCTTTCTCCAGTTCATTTTACAAATGAGGAAACTGAGGCAAGCAGTGTGTTAAGAGACTTGCCCAGGTAAGTGTCTGAAGTCAGATTTGAACTCAGAAGATGAGTCTTCTTGACTTCAGGCCAGGCATTCCATCCACTGTGCCACCCAGCTGTCTTATTTGCTAATAGCATAGCATAATAAAGTCAAAGCCAGGAAGGTGTGATTTGAACAAGTAAGGACCTCCATGAAATAGAGATAATATCTGTAGCAGCCATGGCCTAGGGCTTTTATTAGGCTCAAGTGAGATAAGGTACATAAAACCCTGGGCAAACCTTAAGTCACCACAAAGATGTCAGCTGTCAGTGTTATTGTTCCTTCATTCCCCAACCAATCACACGTAGGGGTTACTGAATTAGGGAGGAGCCAGCGGAGGGAAGGTACTTAGTCATGATGTAGTGATGATGTTAATACAGGTCTCAGAGCTTCACCTGGAGTTATTCAATTACTATTAAGCCAAATCTGTCCTATAGCAAGTTGTGTTTGCAGATGAATGAAATGATTCTCGCATTTTGAGGAAATGACAGGGAGACAACTAGCCTCCATTCCTCTCCCAGCTGCAATTCTGACTTCCCAGGCTGCACCATGATACCAAGTACTTCCCACCCATCCCCCCCTTTCAGCTTTCTTGTATACGTTGTCTTCCTCTGATTAGAATATAAGCTCCATGAGGGCAAGGACTGCCCTGGCTTTTTGCTTATATTTATATTAGTTCAGTGTCCTACACATAATAAATGCTTAATCAATTCTCTCCCTCTCTCTCTCTCTCTCTCTGTCTCTCTCTCTCTCTCTGTCTCTCTCTCTCTCTCCGTTTCTCTTTCTCTGTCTCTGTCTCTCTGTCTCTCTCTGTCTCTTTCTCTTTCTCTCCCCTCCCTCCCTCCCTTCCTCTTTCCCTCCCCATCCCTCTGTCTCCCCCTCTCCCTAACTATTTAATGCTCCCTTCCTCACCCTTCACACCCACCTAGCTAGTCTTCAGGGATCACTTAGTTTGGTTAATTAGACACATCCTTACACAAGAAGGGGTGACCAGTTGTGATTCAAAAAACTTACCTCCTAGAAATCAGCTCCTCGGCATAGCTGCAAGAATAGCAAAATGAAATCAGAAAGGCACAGTGAGGTACAGGCTAGGGTCTGGGGGGAAGAAGATTGATTTTTTTCAGTTCTTTTTTTTTTTTGGAGGAGGGAAGGTAGGGCAACTGGGGTTGAGTGACTTGCCCAAGGTCACACAGCTAGTTTTGTGTTAAGTGGCTGAGGCTGAATTTGAACTCAGGTCCTCCTGACTCCAGGGCCAGTGCTCTATTCACTGTGCCACCTAGTGGCCCCATAAAAAGAATTCTTACTACACCCTAAGGCTTGACTTGCAACACCACACAATAACGTCACTTTTATTATTACACTTGACCACAATTCTGGATCCTTTTTTTCTTCCCGTGTGTACTTCACTGAAAAGCCTTAATATTCCAACCCACAAGGCCCTATGGGAAACAGAACTCTTGGCGTTTGTCCCATCTGAACAAAGTAGAAGATAATGTAGCAGGACATTATTGTGGACAGAGAACTGGACTTGGAATCCTGAAGCCTTGATTGCTAGCTATGCCACATGCTAGCTGTGTGAGACTGGCCAAATCTCAGCCTCTCCAAACCTGTTTGTTCATCTGTAAAATAGGCATAAAAAGATTTATGCAAGCTGTACCACAAGAGCATCCAAAAGACCAAATTAGATAAGGTATGTAAAGTAATGAGCATTCTATACTTGTCATGAGAACCAAAGGAAACCTTGTTCAGCTTTAAACTGTGACTGATGTTGGGGGTTTTAAGAAATTTCATTCTATACACACGTGTGAATTTAAACGGTATTTAATAATAATCCTTCTGGGGCTGGACTAGCTAATAAGTAAGGTCTTAAAGATATCCTTAATCCAGTCCAGCCTATCTATTGTATGAGGATCTAATTCTACAAATGTGCTGCCTTAAACTGTATTAAAGTATGCATTAACATGCCTAATGAAAAACCTGAAACAGTATATAGGCACCAGAAATTCTCACTACAAAAATAATTATAGCTGGTTTCAAAGCTTCTGACATTTACTATCTATGAGACCTCCCAGTACCTCTTCTAGTACCTACTTCAGTGGACTATTGTAGGGTGCAAATAAAATTGCTGTTTGTCCTTCATTCTCAAAGAGGACCAGTACATCGGGGAGAGATATGCAAGTGAATTGGATTTAAGTGAGGGAGGGCTGTGCAAAGTCACGAGCCTCATTTTCTCCTCTGGAGTCATCTGAGTCCAGTGGCAAGACACAGATCTGGACAACTGGAGATGACCCCAGGTGAAGCTAACAGATCTCATTTTAACTAAAGTAATGCCCCTTCAGTGATTAAGGCTTAATAAGAATTGAGGCAGAGAACAGCCTCTTAAGCACACACTCACACACACACACACACACACACACACACACACACACACACACACAATCTGAGAGGAAAAGATCCTCAGGGCTTCTGGCCAAAGCCGAAACAATTGCTATTTGCATTCATTCTGAGCCAATCAGGACCCTAACAATGACTGAACATTAAACGTCTAATGTGCAAACTTCAAAGCTCTGTCTAAGAGCTGATTGATGGTGTTTAGAGATCCCAGAATTTCAGAGCTGGAGGGGACTTCAGAGGCCATGTAAGACTGAACAAGCCTTCCCTCTGTGCATACACCAGCCCCGTTGAGTGGCCATCCAATCTGTGTTTGAATTCCTGTAGTGAAGAAAAACTCCTGGCTGGTGAAACATATTTCTTTCCTTCACTGATACTTGACCTTGCTAAGAAATAGCCTCCGAACCTTGTAGAGTTTGAGGTGTATGTTCATTTTCACACATCCTGTGAGGCAGATAGTGTTGTTATCATGGTTAATATTCCCCATTTGAAGACGATGAAGCTGAGACCCCCAAGATATTAAATGACAGCTTAGGCAAGTTATCACACTGTGGGTAATAGAGCCTACATAAAGACCTAGTCCTTCAGACTCCATAATACATGCTCTAACCCACAAAAGAGCTAATTACGATAAAGCTGTGATATGTAGTAGCAATAAGGAATAGGATTGCTCCCTCAAGCTTGAGGGCAACCAAGAAAAATGTTATATATATAGAATGAAGTCACTATGTCCTCCCTGCTCTTTGTCTCCAATATGGTTTTTCTATTACTTCAATTACAACATTCTTCTACCCATAAAAGCCACAAAGAGGCAAGAATCAAGCCTGGATGGTCTCCATAAAGCATACTGGGCACCCCCCAAATGCCAGGCCATTAGCAGTCTCATAGGGTGGCAGTTTGCACCCTCCCTTCAAAATAAAAATAAGCAAATATGTCCATGGGCAAGTGACCCATCGCACTTTTGCCGAGATTGTAGAGCTGAGATGAAATTCACTAGGATTTTGGGTCCTTCTCTTCCCACCCCACCTCCATGCCCTCCCCTCTATACAACCCAGCTCCCTCCCCTGGCAAGAGCAAGGTAAAAGACCTACACCAAAGGTAAGAGAAGGATGAGTAAAATGCATTACCTAAATAATACAACTGCCACATAGACAAAGAGTTGAAGCAGAATCTTAGCCACAGCAGTGTAAGGAGGCAACCAGGGTGACTGGATTTCTGGGTAGTCAATTCCCCTGGGTCTAGGTCTGTTCCTAGCTGGGGGACGATCCATGAATCCCTAAAGGAAGTCAGGGGTGGGCAGGGGGTGTACTCTAGTTCTAACTTAGATCGCAGAATTCTCCAACCTTGGCCAGAAAAGATCATACTCTTCTTCACCACCAAAGTGAGCCCCAGGAGATCGGTCCAGTGGTTCCTTCAAGAAAAACAAGCGGGCCACAAAATTCATAGTTCTAGGTGCCTCACCCTTCTCCCCACTCAGCACCAGCCCCCTGTCCTTTGTGAAAGCGTCCTGGGGAGCCAATTGACCTCCAGCCCATGCTCCCGGTGACTCTGGGAGCATTTGCTACTATTTAAAGAGCTTACCTCACAGGCCCAGTCTGTCCCCGTCAATTTGAGGGCTCTGCAGGATTAGCAGTGCCCAGATGACTCTCAGGGCTTTAGGTGTTTACAGCTTAACCACCTAATAATTGGAAGCCTGTCAGCAGAGAGGGGAATTTTTCATGTGAAAACGACAAAGGACCAGAGAATCCTTAAGGAATGGTAGGCTTTCATAGGATTTCAAGCTGGAAGGGACTTCAGACATCATATAATTCCACCCCACCCCTGCCTCACCTTGGCATGGTTTATTTTATTTTTTTAATTTTATTTACTGTTTTGTTACATTTTAAGTTACATTTTAAGTTCCCGACCTTCTCCCTCCCTTCCTCTCCAGAGACAAAACACCTGGTGCCGATTCTATTCCAGCTGAGATTTACAAGGCAGGGGATCTATTGCTCATACAAAAGCTTCCTGAAATTTTCCAGGTCCTACAGCAAGAGGAGTTTATCCCCCAGGAGTTCAAGGCTGCCTCCACAGTCCATCTCTATAAAGGTAAAGGAAATAGATTGTCCTGTGACAGTCACAGGGAGGTCTCTCTCTCTTAGTCATAGCTGTTAAGATTCTTGTCAGTCCTCCTTAATAGAAGGAGCCTTCACCCGGAAGATGGTCATCTACCTGAGAGCCACTGTGGCTTCAGAAAGTGCAGAGGAACGATAAATATGGTGTTTGATTCCCAATAATGCCAGGAGAAATGCCAGGAGCAGAACAGAGGTCTGTACAAAATGTTTGCAGATTTAACCAAGGTCTTTGATAGTCAGTCTGAGGGCTTATGGAAAAAAATCAGTATTGTATTCCAATTTCATGACTGCATGTTTGCCCTGGTTCTGGACAGTGGGTAATGCTCTCGTGCTTTCCCAGTCACCAAAGGAATGAAACAAGGCTGTGCACTTGCTCCCATGCTTTTTAATATCATGTTTTCAGCCTTGTTGTCAAATGCCTTCAGTGAGGTCAGCTACTGAACTGATGGCAAATTCTTCAACTTAAAAAGGCTACAAAGCCAAGACCAGAGTGGAGGAAGCGTTGATGCATGATTTTCTGTTTGCAGATGATTGTGCATCAATGCAGCCTCAGAAGTTGAGATGCAATAAAGTATGGATTAATACTCTGCTGTTTATGTTAACTTTCACCTAACAATTAACACTAAGAAAATATAGGTGCTCCGTCAGCCACCACCACATCATCCATGCATGGAATCAACAATTCAAGCAAATGGAGAAGTTTTGGATGCTGTGGATAACTTCACTTACTTTGGTAGTGTACTCTCCAGGGTAGCACATATTGATACCGAGGCTGACACACACACACACACTGCCAGAGCCAGCTCAGTTTGGGGGAGACTCTGAAGGAAATTGTGGGAGAAAAGAGGTATTAGACTGACTACCAAACTGAAGGTCTACCGAGTCGTTGTGCTGACCTCATACGGACCACAGGTTGTATGCCTGTGAAACCTGGACAATATACCAGCACCATGCCAGGGAACTGAATCACCTCCATTTGAATTGTCTTAGGAGGATTCTGAAGATGACCTGGCAGGATAAGGTACCAGACACTGAGGTCCTTTCTCAAACTAACCTGTCAAATAGTCAAACCCTACTTCAGAGAGCACAACTTGGATGGGCTGCCCACATGGAAAGGCAAAAACCAAAACAAACAAAAAGGGATAACTGTTCTTTTTCTTTTTTTTTTCCTTGGAAACAATCTGGGTCAAGTGACAAGCCCAGGGTCACACAGTAAATATAAAGTGGCTGAGGTAGGATTTGAACTCAGGTCCTTCTGACTTGTGCTCTATTCACTGCACCACCTAGCTGCCCCTAGCACAGTATTTTCTAAGCCACCATTCAAAATTCCTAACCTGGAGTCCCTGAACTTGTAGTTGTTTTGTTGGGGATTTTAAAAAAATAATTGCACTTCAATATAATTGGTTCCTTTTCTAATTTTTTTTCTTTTAAAAAAATTATTCTAAGAAGGAGTCCTTAGGCTTTAACAGACTATCCAAGCAGCCCCTGACACAAAAATCCTGTCTTAAAGGAAAAAAGATCCTCATCCATAGGCAACCCAGAAAAAAAATAAAACTAAATATGGTGGTGACCCTCAAGTTGGGGGATGAGAAGGAGGCGGAACTGGAATTTGGAACCAGCTCCCAGTTTTGAAGCTGGTAGTTGGGGATGGGGTTAAAAGTATTATCTAGGCATAAATGAAACCTTCTTATATGGATGGATTAAGACCATCTGAAACGGAGTGGGAGGCAGGGTAAACCAGAAGAGATCATCCCTTCCAGATCTGGGGTTCGAAGGATCGAAGAGTCGATTAAATGATTCAATTCAACAAACACTTATTAAGCAGGTTCTGTATGGGGGTGGGGGATGGCGGGGGACCAGATGTGTTAGGGGCTGGGAAGTGTATCTGCTGCTTCTGCAAACTCCTTTTGAGGGACATTGAAATGTCTCGCAATTTTTCACTTTAAGTACTACTTTTTCTCATTATAGACAAATTCATGCAGCAGGCATGCAATAAAACCCAAAATGAGAAATAATGTTTTCATCATAAAGATTTTTGCTGGGGTGGCTAGGTGGTACAGTGAACACAGCACCGGCCCTGGAGTCAGCAGGACTCGAGTTCAAATTTGACTTCAGACACTTAACATGAAACTAGTGACTTGGGCAAGTCACTTAACTCCAATTGCCCTCCCTTCCCCCCTCCAAAAAAAATAGATTTCTGCTTTAGGGAAAGACTTTTTGAGGGATATCCAAAGCATAGACCATAATATTAATAACTCTCATTTATGCTGAACTCTAAGATTTATAAAATGTCATCCCATTAGCTAAGGACTACAAGTATCAGCATCTCATTTTATAGATAAGGAAGCTAATGGCCATACAGTATAATATAATGTAGCATATTATAATAAATATAGTATAGAATAATAAAATATAGTATAATATAATATGTTGAGTAAGAAAGCTCTAACATACTCTGTAAATTCTGAGAGGAAGATTTTTACTGACTGGGGGAATTAGTAAACGCTTTTGAGCTGGACTTTCAAGATTTCCTCCACATCCAGTAACCTGCCAAGTCTTATCAACCCTGCCTCAGCAATAACTTTCTCCTTTCCAGCTCTTGCTGTCTTTGCCCCAATTTAAGCCTTCACCAACTGGCTGCTGGCGACCCCTCAAGGCTTCCTTGTCCCCAGTCCCTCTCCTCTCCAATCCATCCTTCAAATCAAGTCAATAAGTATTTATTATTCAAGAACTGATCATTTTAATCAGCTTAAGGAAGAGGGACCCTGCCGGCTGGGTAGGGGTTTTCTAGGAAAGTCAGTAAGGCTCCAGAGGGGATATAGTTAGTGAAATGATGACAGCGCTTTTACTTTTTCTTCCCTCTGAGTCGCTCTTAAATCCTTCTTATGTTTCAGCTCTTGTCCTATGTACCCTCACAGGCATCTCAAACTTATCATGTCTCAAGATCCTCATTACATTTCCCCCCAAACCCACTGGTGTAGTGGATAGAGTTGGACTTAGAAACAGAAAGACCTGAGTTTGAGTCCTATTTCTAAGTTCTGTTCAGGAAATTCTGAATTCGAACCTGGCCTTAAACCACTAGCTGTGTGACCCTGAACAAATCACTTAGCCACTATCTGCCTCAGTTTACTCATCTGTAAAATTGTGATAGTAATAGCATTTGCCTTCTAGGGTTGTTGATATTTATTGTAAATATTGTAATGTTTGTAGAAATGATTTTTTAGAAAATTTTAAGATTTTTAGAAAAGCTTTAGGTTTTTAGAAAGCTTAAGGAGCTTTCTAAAAGCTAGCTATTATTATTCAATTAAATTTAACAAGCGTTTATTGAATGCCTACTATGTGACAGGGACTCTGCTGCCCTCTGTCAATCAACTCATGTCCAGCAGCTTCCGAATAGAAGCATTTTGCTTCATTTCCCAACTCTTCCTTTGCACCGGCTGTTCCCCAAGCCTTGAATGCATGTCCTGGTCTCTGCCTAATTTCCTTCACGATTCAGCTCGAGCTCATCCTGAACCCTTTCCTTTAATGCTTAATGCCCTCCCCACAAAACTCCTGGGTTCATACGTGTATGTATGTGTGTGTATACACACACCTGCACACACAATTGTATGATTTCCAATAACCCATCTAGAGTGCCTTGCAATGGAAAAATCTGTGCCAGGCTGGTGATATATGAACGTATTTTGTTTAATTATTTAAATTAAATTATTTAATTTATTTAATTAGTCTGATTAAAAATGAAATAGAAAAACAGGATGCGGCTTTCAATCAGTTAATCCCACAAAACTAACAGCTAACGTTTATACAACACTTTAATGCTTACAAAGAGATTTGCAAGTGTTTAATTCAACACTGGCAGCAGCCCTGGGCGATGGGCGTTATTATTATTCCTGTCTTATAGCTGAGAATAACAAGGCAGACAGGTGGGTAAGTCACATGCTCAGGATCACAAAGCTAGTTAGGGACTAAGGTCAAATTTGAACTCAAGTCTTCCTGACTCCAGGTTCATAGCTCTATCATCCGCTGAGCGATCTAGTCACCTCTGCTATCCCATATTACAAACAAGGAAACTGAGTCAGGAAATGGTGAAATGACTTGTCCAGGGTCACACACCTTTAAATATTTGAAGTGGGCTTCAAACTCAGGTCTTCCTGTTTCTAAGTCCGACTCTATCCACTACACCAGTGAGTTCTGGGGAAAATTCAGAGGGAAGAAAAAGTAAAAGCTGCGGCCACCATTTCACTAACTGTATCCCCTCTGGAGTCTGACTGACTTTCCTAGAAAGCCCCTACCCAGGCAGAGGTCAGGGTCCTTCTTCCAGTCCCTAAAACTGATTAAACTGATCCTTGCAAAGTGCAAGATTTACTAGCCTCAATATGAGAAAAGACTTTAAAGAAAGGAAACAAGTCTTCCTGGTGATGGAAGAAGTTTGTAAAAACAAAAAACAAAAAATAAACCACACCAAGAAGCTGTGTTATTGATACTATTAATAGGGTGAAACTCCCAAAGAGATTGAAAAGAGAGGAAAAGAACTCATGTGTACACAAATATTGACAGCAGCTCTTTCTGTGGCAGCAAAGAACTGGGAATTAAAGGAGATTTTACAAATATCTCATTTGACCCTGGCAACAAGGTGGGGGGGGGCGGTTAGAGAGACAGAGGGGCTGTATTATATCCATTTTACAGTCAAGGACACTGAGGCAGACAGAGATGAAGTGACTTTCCCAAAGTCACCTAGTTTTCCTGGTTCCAAGCCCGACATTTTTGACCACTACTCCCCACGGCCTCTGATCCACCTGCGCCCTTCCTTCATCTACAGAAACAAGTTGAATAACTTAACTCCCAACTCTGGGCACATGCAGAACAATCGAAGGGCCTTCATGAAGACCGCTGGGCTTGCTGTAACCTGGCCCCCAATCCCTTTTAACTCTCATAAAACCATCCCTTACCCCATAGTCAATATGAAAGTGTATATATTATATAAGCTGCTTGGGCTGGAGTCAGTGTGTTCTGGTCACTAAGGCTGGATCTTGTCGGTTTTAACCAGAAGCTGAAGTGGACTTCTCTCTCTCCATCAGACCTCCCTCCAGTCCTCCCGGTTCCATCCTCCACCCTCTTCCCCACTCTCCCCACTCACCCACCCCCCAGCCCACAAAAAGGGGAAGGATGAGAATTTGTTACTGTTCTGTGGTGTCCATCTTTTTGTGACCCCATTTGGAGTTTTCTTGGCAAAGATATTGGAGTGGTTTACCATTTCCTTCTCTAGCTCATTTTACAGATGAGGAAACTGAGGCAAATAGGATTAAGTGACTTGCCCAGGGTCACACAGCTAGTAAGTGTCTGAGGTTGGAGTTTAACTCAGGAAGAGGAATGATCAAGACACTAGGCCTGGATCTCTATTCACTGCACCCTCTAGTTGCCCCAGGGCTAGGAAGGGAGGAATCAAAGCAAGAAGGAAATTAATAACCTTTATCCTTTCTAATCTCTTACTGAGGACCCAGTCAAGCATCTGAATAAAATCCAAACCTGCCTCTAAGAGTCCAAGAAATTCTGTCCTGCCACCCCACACACACACACACCCCAAGAGGCATTCAGAATATATAATGAATTGCCCAAGGTCCCTCAGGAAGAGATTTTGAAATCTGGAACCTGGGGCTGCTGCTTCCCTTTGCCTCCCAGCTCACGGATTAGCCAACAAAAGGGAAATTTTTCCTTTGCATAAATGGTGGTTTAGGCTGTTAGCCCAAACCCCAAGGCCCTACCTAGGAAACTGGAGGCCTGGAGAGTGCATGGATCCGCCCAGTCTCAAGTCCGTAGTCTCCCTTCCCCTTAACACCCATCACTGCTATTTGACACAACCAAGTACCACTCCCCTCCCCCCCACACACACAGACTGCCCAGTGCACACAAACACCCCACCACCAATTCAACATGCATTTATTAGGAACCTTCTATGGATCAGGCTCTGTGTTAAGCACTGAGGATACAAAACATGGTGAAAAACAGTTCCTGCCCTCAAGGAGCTTACATTCTAATAGGGGAGAGAATATGCAAACAAATATATACAAAGTGAGCTATATACAGGATAAGTTGGAAATGATTAAAAGAGAGAAAGCACTGGAATTAAGAGGCGTAAAGGAAGGCCTCCTGCAGAAGGTGGGGTTTTCCCCCTATTGGAGATGTCCAAAGATGTATCTCATTCTGAATCTTTATTTTTTTAAAAATTTATTTATTTACTTTTAGTTTACAACATCTAGTTCCACAATCCCTTGAATCCTAAATTTTCTTCCCCTCCTTCTCTTCTCCCCTCCCCGGCAATGGCAGCATGCAATCCAATGTAGGTCCTACAAATATCTTCTCATTAAACATTAGTCAAGGTGTAAAAAAGGATTATAACCAATGGAATGAACAATGAGAAAGATGGAACAAAACAAAACACAAGAGAGAAAGCAAGTAGCTTGCTTCAGTCTGCATTCACACTCCATAATTCTTTGTCTGGATGTGCCTTTTCCATCATGAGTCCTTTGGAGCTGTCTTCTAACCTTGCATCGCTGAGAGGAATCCGAGCTATCAAAGCTGGTCATCACAGAACAAAGTTCTGGTTCTGCTCTTCTCACTCAGCATCAGTTTATATAAGTCTCTCCAGGTTATTATGAAGTCCATCTGCTCCTCATTTTTTATAGCACAATAGTATTCCATTGCATTCATATACCACAACTTGTTTAGCCATTCCCCAGTTGATGGGCATCCCTGGATTTCCAATTCTTTGCTATCACAAAAAGAGCTGCTATAAATATTTCTGTACATATGGTCCTCCTCCTACTTGTATGGATCTCTTTGGGATACAGCCCTAGTAATGGTATTGCTGAGTCAAAGGGTATGCACATTTTTATAGCCCTTCGGGCATAGTTCCAAATTGTTCTCCAGAATGGATGGATTAGTTCTCAACTCCACAAACAATACGTTAATGTTCCAATTTTTCCACATCCTCTCCAGCATTTATCATTTTCCTGTTTTGTTATGTTAGCCAATCTGACTGATGAGAAGTGGTACCTTAGCGTTGTTTTGATTTGCATTTCTCTAATCAATAAGGATTTAGAGCATTTTTTTTCGTGTACTTATAGACATCTTTAATTTCTTCCTCTGAAAACTGCTTGTTCATATCCTTTGGCCATTTGTCAATTGGGGAATGACTTGCATCCTTATAAACTTGACTCAGTTCTCTGTATATTTTAGAAATAAGGCCTTTATTAGAGACACTGGTTATAAAAATTCTTTCCCAATTTTCCCCTCCTAATCTTGGTTACATTGGCTCTATTTGTACAAAAACTTTTCAGTTTAATGTAATCAAAGTTATCCATTTTGCATTTCGTAATTCTCTCCATCTCTTGTTTGGACATAAATTCTTCCCTTCTCCATAAATCTGACGGGTAAACTATTCCTTGCTCTCCCAAGTTGCTTACAGTATCAGCCTTTATATCTAGATTGTGCACCTGTTTAGATTTCATTTTGGCATACGGTGTTAGATACTAGTCTATGCCCAGTTTCTGCCATACTATTTTCCAGTTTTCCCAGCAGTTTTTGCCAAATAGCTAGTTCTTGTCCCAGAAGCTGGCATCTTTGGGTTTAACAAACAGTAGATTACTATGGTCATTGCTGCATCTTGTGTACCCAATCTGTTCCACTGATCCACTACTCTATTCCTCAGACAGTATCAAATAGTTTTGATGACTGCTGCTATATAATATAGTTTAAAATCTGCTATGGCTAGGCCAAAAAGGTGGGGTTTTAATTGGGTCTTATAATAAGCCAGGGAGGTCAGTAGTGCCAGAATTTCATGTTGCCTGAGTATTGAGATGCCTACATTGTAGGTCAGACCCCTTCACCTCAGCAGTGGCTAGAGAATTCACAGGCACACCTCTCTCTCTCTCTGGCTCTGGCTCTCTCTCTGTCTCTCCTGTCCCTCCCCGACTCTTCCACTCCCTACCAATCTCACACACACACACACACACACACACACACACACACACAGAGGTATATGCTTTGCATATCCGTCCTCTCTATCTTGGCACTGGATACTGGCTTGAAAGGCACCTTTCCATCTAGCACTAGGGCCTGGCTTACAGAGGCACCTCCTCTGAGAGCCGCACAAGAACCTCCCACAATTACCTGGCACAGGAATCATCTCCACCTCCTCAAGCACTGGTACTTCACCACCACCACCAATGCCTGACTCAGGCATCCAAGGGCAGAGATGAGAAGGAAGAGCATTCCAGGTTGGGGATAAGGGACAGTTTGTACTAACATATGGAGACAGATGACAAGATGTTGCCAAACATTTCCTTTGGCTGGAAGGAAAATTGTGTGCAGACGAGGCAAACTAGCCGAATGTTTCCCTTCTCTGTGCCTAGGCTTCCTTCTCTGTAAAATGAAGTCGGACCCGATGACCCCTGCCATCTATTATATTCTGTAATTCTCTGCAATGTTATCTGGGGTCCCTGCAAGAGAAAACAGGGGAGCATTGTGCAAGGCAGTTTCCCCGGGTGTCAACAACATTCCCCACTGGCTCTGGCCCCAGCTTCAGGGGCTAGAACAGCCTGCCTACCAACCCCATGGCTCCCTCCATTTCCTGTTTGCCTTGGCTGTTGGCCTTTGGAAATGGGTGGAGAGGGCCAGTCCCTCGGAGGCCCAGCTTTCACAAAACCCCATTCAGTTTCCCCTTTTTTGGCTTAGCTGAAGTTTCCAAAGAATGGCTCTCTCCTGCTATGGTTTTTTTGTTCTCTTCGGAACAGAAAAGGAAGGGAGGGCCTCTTGCCTTACTTTCTACCCTCCCCCATCTTCTCCCTATCATGTCACTGATGAAGATTAATAATAATAGCCACTATTTATATATCCCTTTAAGATTTGCAAAGTACTCTATAGATATTATGTAATTTGATCCTTACAGCAAGCCTGGAGGTGGGTGCTGTCATTACCCTCCTACAGATGAGGAAGCTCCATCCTGCATTCTACAGACGAGGTAGACGGGCTAAGTGACTTGCCCAGGGTGACAGGGCTAGCAAGTGTCTGAGACTGGATTTGAACTCGTGTTTTCTTGACTCTAGGTCCAGTGTTCTCGACATCTAGCCATGGTCAAGTAGAAAGGTCTGGGCATTAAAAGATGGGGAGTAGGAATTAAAGCTTATTGTTCTTTTTAGGCAAATTGTTTGAGCTCTCTAGTCCTTTATTTCCTAGGCCTATAAAGCAAGGGGACTGGACTAGACAGTCACTGAGGTCCACCTCAGTTCTAAAATTCTGTCCTCCCGCCCTGTCCTAGGCACTGATAGACGTCGTATTAATTTCGTGTTTTGTATTGATCCACCTTGTGTGAAGGCGTGCCATTTGGACCCAGCAAGGCCTGGCTTAAGCCCGAGGAGAAGGTCAGAGACTGCCTTGTCCTTGTCCTAACTCTTGTCCTAATTTGGATTCTGACTCAGGGGTTCAAATGTTTACATCAACTACTCTTTTTCCTCTGTTCCCTCTACCACAAAGGGATTGGAAACGAGATTTTTCATTGCCACACAGAGGATCTCAAAGCAAAGATACGGAGGGATGGTGCTTAATCAGTAATTACAACTCTCCACCATAAATCCTGACTGTAATAATAGTAGATGGCATTTATCATATCACTGTAGCGTAGTACCCACTACGTGCTAAGTGCATTACAAAGATTATATCATTTGACCCTCAAAACAAACCTCGAAGATAAGGGTTATTATTATTATTTTTTGTTTTGTTTTGTTTTGTTTTGCAGATGAAGAAACTGAGAAAGACAGAGACTAAGTGACTTGTCCAAGGCCACACAGCTAGTTCAGGTTTGAGGAGGGATTTGAATTCAGGTCTTCCTAACTCCAGGCTCCTGACTTTCTAACTTCTTAACTCCAAGCTCCACTGTGCCACCTAGATGTCTCTTGGGAAACTTCAAGACTCTCCTGGTCCCTGGGTCTCAAAACAAAATTTAAAAAGGAGATTGGTGTTTGCAAGAAGGGACTGGAAGATTCTAGACTGGGAAGGTGCCTTAATTTCTTTCATTAATTGGTGAATGGCTAAACAGTATGATGGATTATTACTCTGCTATAAGAAATGACTAGTAGGATGATTTTAGAAAAACATGCAAAGACTTACACAAACTGATGCAAAGTGAAGTAACCAGAACCAGGAGAATGCTGTACATAGTAACCAGAATATTGTTCAATGAAGGACTGTGAATGACTTAGTTATTCTCGGCAATACAATGATCTAAGACAATCCCAAAAGATCATGATGAAGCAGACTATCTGCCTCCAGAGAAAGAAGTGTTATTATTGTGATACAGACTGAAGCATGATAGTTTTACTTTCTTCCTTTCATTCTTTTTATTTTTCTTTTGCTTTTCTTTTTTTGGAGGGGTTTTGCAAGGCAATTGGGGTTAAGTGACTTGTCCAAGGTTTTTGCATTAAGTATCTGATGTCGGATTTGAACTCAGGTCCTCCTGACTCCAGGGCCGGTGCTCTATTCAGTGCACCACCTAGCCATCCCCTTCCTTTCATTCTTTTTCTTTTATTTGAGTCTTCTTGTACAAAATGACTAACATGTAAATGTTTTACATGATTGTACATGTATAACCTATATCTGTTTGCTTACCATTTCAGGAAGAAGAGAGGGAAGAACTCAAAACTCTCACAAAAGCAGTGAGCAGAACTAGGAGAACATTGAACACAACAGCCACATTGTGTGATGATAAACTATGATAGACTTAGCCCTTCTTTGCAGTACAATGATCCAAGGCAATTCCTAAAGACTTGTGATTGAAAATGCTATCTATATACAGAGAAAGAGCTATGAAGTCTGAATGCAGACCAAAATTTACTATTTTCACTTTTTTTGTTGTTGTTTTTCCTTTGTTGTGGTTTTTTTTTTGTTCTGATTCTTCTTTCACAACATGATCAATGTGGGAATGCTTAACATGACTGTACATGTGTAACCTGTATCAGATTGTTTACTGTCTTGGGGAGGAAGGAGGAAAGGGAGGGAGGGAGAAGAATTTGGAACTTAAAATCTTACAAAAATGTATGTTGAAAACCATCTTTACAAGTAATTGAAAAAATAAAACATTATTAAGAGAAAAAAAAGCAATCCCTCAAAAACTTTCACAAAAAACAAATTTTAAAATTATTTAAACATGTAATTGGGGGAAAATGAAAAATATTTCTAAAGCAAAAACTAAAGAAAGAAAGAAAGGAAGGAAGGAAGGAAGGAAGGAAGGAAGGAAGGAAGGAAGAAAGAAAGAAAGAAAGAAAGAAAGAAAGAAAGAAAGAAAGAAAGAAAGAAAGAAAATGGTACAAAAGTAAAAACAATGCCAATGTTGATACATTGAACCTATGGCAAATAGATAATTAGGTTTCCTGATCACCCAAAATTGTAATCTCCTACTAGAGATTACTAAAAATACATTTAACACACATAATTCTTTCTAACAAAATAATAATTCTGATAATATGTACTTTTCCTAACACATGGAATAGCTCATAAAATGCAATATTACAAAATAAAATTGGTAACATGCAAAACATTTTTCTCACTAATAATTCCCTAAAATTCTGTGATCTTTTGTGCTAACATCTCCATTTAAAAAAACCACATTAATTTCAGACAATATTCCCCTTTCATAACACATGAAATCTATAGTACCATAAATACTGTACAGCAAATAAAATTCTTAAAACTAAAACATTTTTAATCCAAATCTTACCTTCCACTGTGTCTGATGGTGGTGTGAGGTTGTAAAACTCTCTACCTTGGTCACCTTCTGAAAACCAGAGGCTGAACTCTGTTGGCCAGCACCACAACGTGGCTAGTTCCATGTACCCCATCTCCAGCCCCTTTTATGTTCCAATAGTTCTGGGAGCAGAGCCAGTATTTACCAAGAGAGGAGTGATCTCCCTCTTGAGCTAAGCACCTCAGGCCATGCAGCTGTGTTCTTTCTCTCCTTGACTCTCTTTCCCCACTGAAGAGTTTGGCTCCAGGCTGAGCTGGAAGGAGCCAAAGGAGGGAGCCAACTTTGATTCTCACTCCTTCCCCATTTGCTCAAAAGACTGGTGGTCTCAGATATCACCTCCAACACTGCATATATCCATAATTATGCCTGCTGTCACATGAACACTTGAAGTTTCAACAGCTGAACTCCCGCGCATGTTGAGAATCGGCTGTAGTTAGGTGTAATGAATATCATCCACTGGGAGCATGTGCAGATATGCTCAGCCTAGTTCTTGTCAGCTGTATAGGGCTCTGGTCATATAAATTGTTGTTGTTGAGTTGTTTCAGTCATGTCAAACTCTTCATGACCCTATTTGGGGTTTTCTCGGCAAAGATACTAGAGTGGTTTGCCATTTCCTTCTCCAGCTCATTTTACAGATGAGAAATGAAGAGGGTTACATGACTTGCCCAGGGTCACACAGCTAATAAGTTTCTGAGGCCAGATTTGAATTAAGGTTGTCCTAACTTCAGGTTTGGCATTCTATCCACTGTGCCACCTAGCCAACCACATAAGACTCAGGGCTCTGAAACAATGAAGTCTTCCAAAGCAGAGGAAGTGATGATAGTGACTGAGCCCTCTGTCTCTTTCTTCCTTTCTAGCTTCTAATATTGCAGTAAATCGTGTAAGAATTCCTTCATCTATTCTATTTCCTTTCCTAAGTAGATGACTTTGTGAATTAAAATAAAGTCCAAAGATCTATGAGCACCATTGCTGCGGCTAGCAAGTCTGGGCCTAGCTACCAGCTGAATGAAATAAAGGGACAGAAAGAGAGAGAGAGAGAGAGAAAGAGAGAGAGAGAGAGAGAGAGAGAGAGAGAGAGAGAGAGAGAGAGAGAGAGAGAGAGAGAGAGAGAGAGCTGAATAAATGAAAGAGGGAGAGAGACG
>CM053598.1:48689683-48716214 GCA_028646575.1 Pseudocheirus occidentalis | reverse complement strand
GATGGGTAAGCAGGTACATAAACCCAGTAATGCCACCCCTATTCCTATGTAGGTTATAATTTTTTGTGTTTGCCCAGGTAATATCTCCTGAGCTCTGTTAATCCAATCAACTATATTGTGCCTCAGGATTTGGTCCCCATTAAGATAATTTCTAATTTGGGCTAAGCCATATTCTGACTCATTATATTTTTGTTTACAAATACAGAAATACATATACAAAATTCCTCGTGAGTATTTTGTACAGTGCTAACAGAAGTAGACACAGCAACACTGCTCACAATTATAGAAATTAAATCAATTATCCCAACAAGAAATACACCTCTTTTTTTGATTAAAACCCAATTGGTGATTGATTTGAGCAATAGAATGATCAGCATTCATCAGTAAAACCAGTTTTCACTCTCCACAGGAAGCATAATTATACCTGATCTTCTTATAACAAATAGCAATTGATCCAGCTTCTTTTAAATGGAATTTAATTCTTTTGCTGACATACTCATGCATGCTGTTCTCTCTGCCCGTCTTTAGGCAGGTTGAAATATCTTTGCTGGCCACTAGAGGGAAACTAAAGCCTGGAAAAGCTGGCATTATTCTCTACAGTGGCCCCTTTTCCTTTGGAAAAATGTCTTCTGTCATTTCTGTCAGATAATGCTTCCTCAGGTCCAGTCTAGGAAATGAAAAGGGAGCTCCAGTCCCCACCTCCTGGGGGAGCTCACTCTTAGTTTCTCTTCAGTCTGTACTTATTGATTCAAACACACAACACATCAATCACCACAATTTTAATGTAAATGTCTAGTTCTCTTATTTATCCTGAGACAGTGTTACTTATTTCTTCCTTTTCTATCCTCAGTTTTCTGTACAGGGAAATCGCCACACCTAAAGGAGATTCACAGAAAGGGAGAGACTGGAAGTATTACGTCCCTTGGACAAAAGATTGCAAATGAAGGGAACAGGGGAAGGCATTTGGATCCCAGCTAATTGCTATAGAGAAATAGAAGAAATCTGAGAGCAGACAACAAAAGTAAAGTCAGGAATGTATAAGCAAGATGTTGACAGCTTTTACTAAGTATGAACACCTTGTTGGATTGGAAGGGGCGGTTGCCACTGACTGGGCTCAAAGTTGGCTCTGGCATGCAAGGCTTTAAATTGCTAAGCCCTGGAAATAGTTGGATTGTCAGGAATTCAAGTCAGTCCAGGCTATGATCCCTTTGGGCTTTAGGGGAGGTAATTTCTCTCTTTCCCTTCCCATTGATCCTATCATGTAGCAATAGAGATATTCATCCAGAGAACGACAGCTCATCCAGAACTGCCAGATATAAAATGAGTCTCTGATCCCTCACTTATGCTTTTTAAACACCACCTCTAGACTATTTTCCCTAGTTTGCACTTCAATCAACCAATCAATAAAATAAAAATTTATTAAGCACCTGCTATGTGCCAGGAACATAAGCCTTGGAGACACACACACAAAAAAAGAGGTAAAAGATGTCCCTGGCCTTGAGGAATTTACAATCTAATGAAAGAACCTATAGTCTAATGATACGTGTACCTGATTTCAAATCTGAGTTGTGTCTTCAGAAGTTGGCTGCTTTTCTTAGGTTCTACAATGTAGTCTGAGAGTTCAGGCTTCTATTGCTACCAATCAGGAGCCCCCACTCATATGCTTCCTATGAACAATCAGTGGATACAATTAAGTAAGTCATTTACTAAGATGCTATAGTGATGATAGTAGGTCCAAAATACCCCCTTTCCTGTAAACGTAGGGGACACTCTCTCAAATACAAACAGCAGCTCAGAAAAGCCTCAAACGTATAGGGTGATGGTAGCAATACACATGCCTAGGGAATGCTTGTGGCCAACCAAGGCAGGTCACAGCTCTGCTACCAAAGTGTCTTAATACCACCTCCTCTCTCTTCTTGGGGGGTCACCACAAAACATCTGTTCGAACTTTCTCCTGGTCCCCTCTGAATCATTCCAGGGTTCACGGGAATTTCAAAAGGCAGAGAAAGCCAAACAAAATTCCCATGCATTACAGATGATGCTCATAGCCAGAGTTCATTTTTTTTTCTTTTGTAAAATAAGAATGTCAGACTAGATGACATCTAAGCTTCTTTACCTTCCAGTTTTAGTATTTTATGAATTCCCCTCTCCCTCAAATAGCCCTAGACGGAATGTTCTGAAGTCCCAGAGGGTTTCCTAGGGTGACAGATGAGAAGCAATAGTGAGTACATGACAGCAATCAGTCACATCTGTGTAAATTGTTCCATTAAGCCCAGCAATAAAGAGGCCACTGAACATTGATGTAAGTGAACTGGAGTCAGCAGAGAAGTTGTTTTTAATTAATTAAAGAGTTTTTCGAGGACCCGAAGGATCAATGCCTTCAGGTTAGAAAGTTTAAAAACTATTTCTTAAGTGAAAGGGAGAGAATGCCATACTCCCTATTTTAGCCACTGTTTCCTCTATCCCACTCAGATGACTGGCTTAGCTGGGGCACCCCATCCTTGCTGAGACCGCCCAGTATCACTCAGGCTGGGTCCAGATGGACAAAAGCCTTCCAAGTTTGAGCAACTTTGGCTCTCTGACAGCCCGCCTGCCTCTCTGGAACTTAAAGGGCGTGTGTGAATGTGTGTATGTGTTCGTGCATGCGTGAGTTTGCCCTGGGAACAAGGAAAGGCGGAGGAAAAGAGCAGCATCAGAATGTTGGCTGGGCTGTGGAGCAATTTCTCCCTGTGCTCTGGCTCAGTCCCTTCATAAAAGCCCAGGGAGAAGGAGGTGGAGATTCCCCAGCTGAAGGGGGAGGGTTTCTTGCGTCTCTCTGACAGGGGCGCACCTCTGCACTAGAGACGGGGACCCGGATCGGGAAGACTGGGAAGTCATGCTCTTCATCTGGGCTCTGCCATTGGCCTTAATGCTCCAGGGGGGCTTCTCTGGTGAGTGTGCTCAGTGTGGGGAGGGTGGGCTAAGGGGTGGAAAGGGAACCCTGGGGAGGAAGGACACCAGGAGAGGCAGTGTGCCTGGGAAGAAGGGGTGTTTGTTGGGGATGGTTTGGAAAATGTGGTCATTTTGAACTCTGTGTGTTTGTGTGTGCATGTGTGTGCGTGCATGTGTGTGTGTGTGTGTGTGACAAAAGCCCAGTTGGGAAAAAAAAACTCAAAATTTGGGCCCTGTTCTGAAATTTAATGACAGTACAGAAATTGAGAGTTTGCCAACAGAGCCTGCATTGTATAAACAACTGGTAGCCCTGCAATGGAAACAGCTGGCTTTGGAGCTGGAGGGCCTGGGTTCAAATTCTGGTTTTGCCTGTGAAACCCTAGACAAGGCACTTAACCTTGATGGTCCTCGGCTTTTATAAAATGAGAATCTTGAACCAGAGGAGCTCTTCCAATTCTAAACTAGGATCCCATAGCATATCGTTGTTCCAAACATTCATTTCAGGGCCCCCAAGGGGAAAATTGCCTTTGTAAATTGAAGGGTGAGGTGATAGTTTATCCACCCATGCCGCGCTGCCAGACTTGTGGTCATACCAGACCTTGGACAAGTTCCCCTCCTGTTTGCTCTCCTCTGGATACTATTCAGTCTATCAGGAGCCTTCCTAATTTGTGGTACCCAGAATGGATGTGAAATGTGGTCTGACCAGGCTGCATAGAGAAGGACCTGGACACTGAGCTTCTTCTAATGCAGCCACATTTTGCATTCACTTCCTTCACTCCATAGCCAATGCTGAGCCATGTTAAGCTAGCAGTTCACTAAAATCCTCAGATCTTTCCAAACCAACTGATGTCTAGTTATACCTCTTCTGATTTTGTACTTGTGCACGTGAACTTTTTGAACCCACATATGACTTTGCAATTTTTCCAACTAAATTTCATCTTATTCGATTTGTCCCAATACCAAAAAATTTTTAAGGCTGCAAGACTGTTCTTTTAATCTTGACTCAATTTATGAGTCTGAACCTCAGTTTTATCATCTGAAAATAGAGATTATGCCTTGTAGCATTATTGTTGTCAGGACCAAATGGGATTATATGTGTGTAGGTGTATAAATGTAATATATATGTCTACACATACACACATATATTTTATATGTTTATATACACATATAAATGTGCACTTATAGATACATAATATATTATAAATATATTATACAGATAGCATGTCTGCTGTATAATTATTAATTATAATATCTAATACAGCCTCCATTATAAACATACATATATACATGTATGTATATGTGGTGAGAGAGAGACAGTTTATTTCAAACCTGAAAGACCTATGTAAGTGTAAACTATTATTAATAGAAGCCTAGACTTTGGGAGTTAGAAGGGACTCAGTGGCTGGCGCCCTAGTTCAACTCTTACACCTAAATATTCTCATCATAAGATCTCATTCAATGGCAGCTGAAATTGTTCAGAAGTTTCTCTTGACAAGAAACCTAAACTGGCTTCTTTGCAACATCCATTCATTGCTTCCGATTCTCCCCTCTGGGGCCAGATGGAAAAAGTCTCCTCTCTCTTCCATGTGATAGCTTTTCAAAAACAATTGTATCTCCCCAAGTCTTATCTCCACACTGAACATGCCCAGTTCTTTCAGCTGATCCTTCTCTGTCATGCCCTCCAGGTCCTTCACCGTCCTGGTTATCCTCTAGACATTCTCTAGTTCAGCAAAGAGCTTTTTATCCTTTGTGCCCAGACAGGGTGGAAGACATTGGGATGCCCACTTCCCTTTTCCTGGAAGCTCTACTCCTACTAATGCAGGTCCAGATGCAACTGATGTTTTTGGCTGTCACATCAAACTCCCTTCTTCTATTGAGCTTTCTGTCCATTAAGACCTCTTTTCAAATGAAATGGTACTTATAAAGCACTTAGCACAGGGCCTGCTACACAACTGACACCATATAAATGTTGACTATCATTATTATTATTATTTAATTGGGAAGGGCTTAACTGCTATCTAGCCATACCTTCACTATCTAGTATTTGTGAAGTCAAGTTTTGGGTATCCACGTGCAATACTTCACATTTACCCAAAAATGGAACAGGCTGTCCTGGGTAGTAATTATCTGCTACCTAAAAATCTGTGAGCCATTAATGAATGGAAATACTAATCCTGCCTATCAGGGATACCTTATCAGGATTTGTACTTTAGATTGAGTTTGTAGCAGTTTTCTTCTCATTCTTGAGATTCTACACTTCTGAGATTTTGACTCTGCTGCTTGGGCCAGTCCCACCGGTGATCATCCGACTGATCAATCAACAACTATGTGCCCATGTGCCAGGCACCAAGGACGCAGATTCAAGAATATAACGATTCCTGCTCTCAATGAGCTTATAGTTCAAATGGGAAAGACAGAATATGGAGGACTCCATCAAGGAATCACTAAGTCCAATGCCTCATTCATCTGGGTCCCATCCCAGAAACAGAACCTATTCTTTCCCCAGAGAAATTACATCAGTCATCAAGGACCCAGCTTCCTGCCCAGAATCTCAGTTGTGTTAAGCTATGGCTTGAACCCAGATGATGATTTTTCCAAGTCCAGCTGTGGCTCTCTTGTCTCTCTTGCAATAGCAAAGAAGCAACACATGCTTTCCATTTGACTGGCTTAGGTTATGTATTCCTGTTGATCTTTGGGTCCATGGTTTATAATCTAGGTGTGGATTTTATTTTGCCTGACAGCTACTCAGCAATGAGCTTTCTAACCTTAGTGTCCAGACCAGGCAGAAGACAGTGAGATGCTCACTTCCCTTTTCCTGGAAGCTCTACTCCTACTAATGCAGCTCCAGATCACACTGAAGTTTTAAGTTTAAAGTAAACCCCTTTAAAGCTTCCATGTCCCTGCTAGGATATTCATGTCAGACTTTGATCATGTGATCCTCCTATTATTCAAACTCAGTTGTCACAGCTAAGAGTTTAGAAAGAATCCCCTAATATGTTCCTCCATCTTGACCTCCTTTGTGTTCCACAAAGAAAACATTCTATCTCTGGGCTCTGGGCATGTTCTCTGATTGTCCCATGTGGAGCTGTTCCTGTGAGTTCTTTTGAAAGTTTTTATTGCTATCTTTTATCTTATATCATCTACATTCCCCAGTGTGGTCCTTCCCCCTAACCCTCCAAGAGAACAATACTTCAGCAAAATTAACCAACCTATCAAAAAAAGCATGCCAATATATGTGATGCTCCACACCCTCCACATCCTTCTCTACAAAGAAGTAGGGGAGTGGCTTTATAGCATCCTAGATTTAGAGTTGGAAGACACAACAGGGGCCATCAAATCCTCCCCCTCACTGTATAATAAAGGAAACTGAGGCACAGGGAGTTTAAGGAATTTTCCTTTCTTCACACATCATGACTGAAGCTAGATTTGAACTCAGGTCTTCCTGGCTCAAGGGCCAGAGCACTGTTCTACGCTGCCTTCTTAACATCTTTTCTGTGGAGCCAAGCCCGATCATTAAAATTCTACAGCATTCACCCTCCTTTTTTTGTTCTTGTGTTTTCCAGTTACACTGTTGTAAACATTTAAGTAGATCTCTCTTATTTCACTTTGCATCCATTTATGAAAATCTTCCCCATGCTTCTCAGTATTCATCATATACCTCATTTCTTCAGAGTAATATTCATGCGCCGCACCTTGTTTAGCCATTCCCCAATTAGTGGCCATCATTTCGATTCCAGTTCCTTGGTCCTACAAAAAGGGCTTTGACAAATACTGTGGTGTAGATGCCTCCACATCCAGTTAATTGAAGGCCACTCAGATTCTACAACTGGGACAGAATGATTTTTCAAATTCAGTCTTCTGTATTTTGTATTTGCAAGACAGAGTTCCCGAGTGGATAGAATGTTCGATTTGGAGTTAGAAAGAACTGAGTTCAAATCTGGACTCAGGCACTTACTAGCTAGCCATACAACCTTGAACTAGTCATTTAATCATTTTTCAACCTGTTTCCTCATCTGTAAAATGGGGGTGGTAATAGGACGTGCCTCACAGGGTCGTTGTGAACATCGCATGAGAAAATGTATGTAAATCACTTTGCAAATCTTAAAGCCTTATATAAATGTTAGCTATGATGATGATGATCATTATTATTAAGGTCCCTTGTAGACTGTGCCAGCTCTCCAATTCCAGACCCTGCAGGAGTCTATGTTCTGATGGCATAGTTCTCAGTCTCTGGGATGTGGCTTTTATTAAGCCTCATGCATTGGGGTCTGCTTTCCATCAGGATGTGGCTTTTGTTTCTTTTGGCTTCCATTAAAGCCCTACTCTGGTGCCACATCATGTCATGGAAGGGATGGTGGGTCCTGGAAGTCTAGGCCAGGAGAACACAAGTTTTGGCAGGTTCTGCCAAGCCAACGGGTTACCATTCCAGCCTAGCAGAGACTATTATTGTTGACTCTCTGGCTGTGGGGCAGCATAGCTATGTTCAGAGTTCATCAACAGTGGTTTGGCCAAGGGACTAATTTTTGTGATCACAGTAACTCATGAAGACCATGCACTAACTTAAGATGTAGAAGGAACTGAGGACTAGGAACATAATAGAAGTTCCTATGCCACAGGACACCATGGACCCTTAAAATATTAAGGGAAGAGGGGCTCAAAGAGAAAAAGTAGAGTATGGAAGTCCAAATAGCTTCATTGTGGAGTGATGCTTTTCATCTGGTCTCCGTTGAACTACAGAAAGGTACCAAAATTTGGAAATTTGATCACTTATTTTTTTAAGCCAAGAGCCATAATACTAAGCACATTTTTTCAAATGTAAAATTTTTACAGATATATTTTATCTTTATATAACCTATACTTCTAAATATATCCTTTTCCTTCCCCTCCCAAGGCAGCTATCTCTTGTAGAGGGATATGGACTAGACCAAGGACTTTATTGGTATGGGGAACTCCCAGGTGAGGAAAACTCATTCTACCAATGTAGGTTGGCATTTAATCTGTAATTTATATACTCAGAGTTGCCTAGAGCACTAAAAGAGTAAATATCTACCCCAGGGTCACATTCAGTATGTATCAGAGGAGGGATTCAGATCCAAGACTTCTTAGACTATTCCATACTACATTTTTGCATCTCTTGTATCAAAGAAGAAAAAGGAAAGAAAAAAAAGGTTCATCAAAATTGTATCAAAAGAGTCTGATAATGTCCCACACCCATAGTCTTCAATGTCTGCACAGAAGAAAGCAGGAAGGGTATTTTTGAATCTCTTCTTTGAACTCAAATTTGGTCCTTCTAATTACACTGTATAAATTTAAGTTAAATTTTAAATTTAAATGATATAAATATTAATTTAATTTATACTTAAATTAAACAACCTAATTACAGTGCCTTTAAAATCATAGAGGTTCCCTCTCCATTTACATTGTATATGTTAGTTTTCTGGTCCCACTGATTTCATTCTTCATCAGTTCATATAAATCTTCTCAAGCTTTTCTGCATTCTTCCTATTTCTAATGGAGCAGTATGATTCCATGAGGTTTACATGTTTAC
The DNA here is from genome assembly GCA_028646575.1 of Pseudocheirus occidentalis. Taxonomy (NCBI): domain Eukaryota; kingdom Metazoa; phylum Chordata; class Mammalia; order Diprotodontia; family Pseudocheiridae; genus Pseudocheirus; species Pseudocheirus occidentalis. The sequence continues at coordinate 48,707,735 of CM053598.1, read as the reverse complement.
TCATTCTCCATTTGGTGGGGTGCTACTTAGTTTTCATTTTCTTGGCTACCAGAAAAAGTCCTGAGCAGTTTACATCTCTTTCAGGTTTATAAAGAACTTGCCTTTCTATAGCTCTGCGAGGTAGGCAATGTAACTATATCTCCATTTTAGAGATGAGCAAGTAGGGTCACAGAGAGGTTAAGTGACTAATCCAAGGTTACACACTAAACATCAGAACTAAGATCTGAGTTTAGATCTCCTGGGTCTAAATCTGGCACTCTTTCTAAGATACCCAGCTTCTAAATGATGATCTTATTTGTGTAGAATCAGAACTAGCCAGTGGTTGCAGACCTGGAGACTCCAGAGGGAGTCATCTGCACTCCTCGTAACCTCTCACAATTTTTGGTTCTGTTTGCAAGCAGCTGGGCTAGAAGGAATAAATGTGTACACATACATACACACTGTACATGTGGATATACAATGCATAGATGCACTTATAACATGCATATATATGTAATACATGTATGCTAAATATAGATATATACAAAATATATATTCAAATTTTAAAAGACACTTCAAAAAAGGAAGCACATTATAGACTTTCGAAAGCAATATTTATGTGCTAATTATTGTTAAAATAGTTATAACAATAAATATTTATATGGTGTTTTAAGATTTGCAAAGCACTGCATATATATATATATACATATGTATATGTATGTATATATAATCTCACTTGACATGGCATTTCACCATAAAACTATAATTATACTGAATATATTCTAAGGCAGGAAGATCCAGGCAAAAGTTTATGGGACTTGGAGTTAGGCCTTGGTCAATTCCCTTAACCACTACAAGTCTCAGTTTTGTCATATGCAAAAGTGGGCCAGTCAAGGTGTACTGAGAATAGGGTACCAAGGAATCACCAAAAGTCTAAAAAAAATGACATTGCACTTTCATTTGATTATCTCATACTCTAGTTATAAGCTAAAAATATCACATTAAGCATACGCATTATGCTTAAATTTAGTTAAGGTGTTGTTTCTTTGGTTAGGTGAATTCAAAATAATTTTTTGGACCATTGACTGCTCTATTGAGTTTACCTTTGAAAATCAATAAATAGGGTGGCTAGGTGGCGCAGTGAATAGAGCACCGGCCCTGGAGTCAGGAGTACCTGAGTTCAAATCCGGCCTCAGACACTTAACACAAAAAACTAGCCGTGTGACCTTGGGCAAGTCACTTAACCCCAACTGCCCTCCAAAAAGCAAAAAAAAAAAAAAAGAGAAAATCAATAAATAAAAGTCTCCAGTTACTCATCCGGATGAAATGTTCTGCCCACGCCTGTGGTCCTATTATAAACAGGGATGTTGCTGGGATGAGGTGGCCTGGGCCGTCTCTAAGCTTCCATAGAGCTCCTCTTCCTCTTTAGGTCTAATGGTCTCCTTGCCTACTCTCAGGTGTATTGTCAGTGTGCAATGATATAATATGCATGGAAGCACTTTGTTAAGTACTAGACACATATGAGATATGATTATTAGTGAGTTTTTCTTTGACGATTCAAAACACATCTCAGAATACCAACATCCCAAGGGTCATCATTTTGAAAAATCTTTGCTGTTTATTCAGGGCTTCAAAAAGCATTCTGATTGTTGGAGGATGATTTAATTCTGGTTAAAGGAGACAGGGACATCCTGGTGGCACAGTGGCTAAAATGCTGGCCGGGGAGTCAGCAAGACCGGGCATCAGACACTGGGCTAGTGACTTAGTCCTGTTTGCCTCAGTTTCCTCATCTGTAAAATGAGCTAGAGAAGGAAATGGCAAACCCCTCCAGTGTCCTTACCAAGAAAACCCAAAAAAAGGATCACAAAGAATTGGACATGACTTGTCAACTAAACAGCAACAATAAAGGGAACTTACTAGAGTGTGATTTTTTGCTGACAGGAGTAGAGATGATTCTGAGAAAGTCAGAGAGGATTCTTTCTGATTGAACTAAGGTCTCCCCTTCTAGGGAGAGCTTGTTCAACAAGCAAAGGAGAGCAAGAGTAGGAATCTGTTTCTTTAACAGGATGCAGCCAGTGAGAGAAAGATGGGAGGCTGTAGCTCTGCCTCATTCCCTCCCTTTTGCTGGAACAACAAGGGTGCCCCACCCACGGCAACCGTCCAATCTGAATGTCTGGCAAGATATGGGAAACCAAGAAATCAGCCTACGGAGCCCAGAACAGGCGATTTCTCAAATGGCCAGGAAGCTGGGGAGGAAAGGGAAAATAAGAGAGAGGCAGCTTTGGATGAAAGCAGTTGGAACAGGAAGGAACTCTGTCCTGGTCAACAGTCATCATCTCTGCTCAAAGCCAGTGGCATAAGTGTTGTGCAAATCATTGAGAAACAGACTGAACCCCTTTGCTCTCAGGCTGTCCAAGGGGCAGCAATTGACCTCCAACCCTAACTTTGAACTTTGTAGTGAATTTCCCTGGTTTTCCCTGGGTTCTTCACACATGATGCTCCATCTTCTATCTACCGGCTGTCCCTTATACCCGGAATGCACCACACTCTCACCTTTACGTCAGAGAATTCCTCATTTCATTTTTAAAATTTTTATTGCATAAATTAACCCATTTATTGTTGGACTATGGGCTGCAGATATTTGATAAGAGAATTTCACTGGTCTTTCAATTCCTTCAGTCTTCTGATGGCAGATTTGACTGTGACTTCAAAGATGGTATTATAGGTCTATGAACCACCAGCTACTGTTTTCATACAGGATGCACAATGCCAGATACCCACAGCCCATCTCTTCATTTTGGTCTTGCCACAGAAGGAGCAGGTATACTTGGCATGCTGGCTAATTTCAATTTTCTTCACCATTTTTCTGAGGGATGCACCATAACATGTTCCATATTTACCAACAATTCTGACCTTCTTGGTTCTTGTAGCCATGTTAGCGGTGCCAGGGCTGGAGCTTGGAGAGGAGGCCCTAATTTCATTTTTAAAAGACATTTTATCAATTTATCATTTACATTTTCAGATTAATCTCACTTCATAGAGGTCTCTTGTAACAAAGTAAAGCTTTCTGCCTTCCCCCCTCAAAAAAAAAAGCAAAAAAAAAAAGCAAAGTAAAGCTTTATTACACTTACCTCATCTGAAAGTGCACCATGCATTTCACATCTGTAACAACCCTGTCCCTAACTCTCTCTTTTTTAAAATGAATGAAAATTTATTTTCTCTCCTTCCCATCTCTCACCCCACTGGTGGGGGGTGGGGAGGGGAAGGACATTTCTGGTAACAAATATGCAGTCAAGCAAAATAAATTCCCTCATTAAGATATACAGGCAATGGGGTAGGGAGCTCCATCCTGCCGTACTGGAAAGTCAGAGGGGCAAGGAAGAGGACATAGGAGAGAGCAGATTGGGGGAGGAGCTATACAGCAGGATGGCTGTTTTGGGGTGGTGGGTGGGGGAAAAGATGGAGAGAAAATTTGTAACTCAAAATCTCATGGAAATGAATGATGTAAACAAGAAAATAAATTAATTAATATTTAATTTAAAAATTAAAAATAAATTCCCTCAAGGACTATTCATATATGTGTGTGCATGAATCCACATATACTGCACACAAAACAAAAGTGTAGATAGAGATTACATACATGTACATATACATGAACATATGCCACATTCAGAGTCCATCACATGTCGGTCATGGGTACCATGTTTCATCATTGGCCCAATGGAATCATGAATGGTCATAGTATTGATCAGAGTTCTTACAATTTTCCTAATTTCAAGATTCATACAAAGCACCACGTACATGATGCCTTTCTTGATCCCCCTTCAAATGCTAATTATTTTGTATCTATTTGGTATGAATTTACATATGTACATGTCTTCCCCAGTAGAATCACAGCTCCTTGAGAATAGGGATTGGTTTTTTTTTGTATTCCCAGCACCTTCAGAGATAGCTAGGTGTCTCAGTGGCTAGAGCACTGAGTCTGGGTTCAAGAAGACCTGAGTTCAGATCTGTCCAGACACTTGTTAGCTGCATAACCCTGAGCAAGTTACATGAGCATGTCATGTAACCTCTATTTGCTTAGTTTCCTCATCTGCAAAATGGGGCTAATAATAGAATCTCCCTCACAAAGTCGTGAGAATTAAATGAGATCATATTTGTAAAGCATTTAGCACAGGGCCTGGCATATAGTAGATACCATATAAATGCTAGCCATACGCTATCATTATTATTATTGTTATATTATTATTATTGTTGTTGTTGTTGATTATTATTTCAAGGCATATAGGAATTAAAACATTTTTATTTAATTTTTAATTGACTTCTTAGAGTCAGAAGGTACCGCTGAGGTCACCCAGGACAATGTTTTCCTTCCATGGATCTAAATTTCTTTTCCTTTTTTTTCTTTTGTCAACCTTATTAATAACACTCCTCTCTCTTAAAGCTTTACCCACCTTCCACTGGAAAAAGAAAAACAAAATCCTTGTAATGAACAAGCACAATTAGCATTTCTGTGTGTATGGTGTGTTAGAAAATATGTTTCCCCCAAAAAAGAAAGAAAATATGTGTTTCTGGGGCAGCTAAGTGTAGCAATGGATAGAGCAAGGATGAGGAACCCGCAGCCTCGAGGCCACATGTGGCCCTCCAGGTCCTCAAGTGTGGTCCTTTGATTGAATCCAAACTTCACAGGACAAAACCCCATTAATAAAATCATTTGTTCTGTAGAATTGAATTTGATCAAAAGGCCACACCCAAGGACCTTCAAAGCCACATGTGACCTCAAGGCCTCACCTCTGGAATGAAGCATTGATCCTGCAGTTAGGAGGACCTGAGTTCAAATGTGATCTCAGACATTAGCTATGTGAGCATGGGCAAGTCACTGAAAGAAAAACAACTGTTAAAGATATAAAAGCAAAACAGTGTCCAACCACAGTGCCAGAGGACTCTTGATGAGGAAGTGAAGGATTCAATGTATAGAAGGAAAGATGTATTTTGGGTGGGGGGGAGGTGGGGAAAGGCTATCAGGGTTCAAATCTTGCTTCTGACAATATAGCTGGGATAGCATGATCAAAATAATAGCTAATATTTATGTAGTTTCCTTTTCCCTTCCCTTCCTTTCCCTTCCCTTCCCTTCCCTTCCCTTCCCTTCCTTTCCCTTCCCTTCCCTTCCCTTTCCTTTCCTTCCCTTTCCTTCCTTTCCCATGAGATGATATATGTGAAAATGTTTTGAGAAGGATGAAGAACATTGGGAGCCAAGGGATTAGTGTTGTTAGTATGTAGAGAGAGGATCTCTAGCCACAGCTCTTCCCCTTGAGGAGGATTTGAGCTAAGCTAGATGTAGTCTCAGACATACAAAGAACAGCATGTTTTTGCCAAGCTGAGGGGGTCGGACACAACTTCAAAAACAAACCCAAACCCTACTTGGAATGTCTGCTTTCATTCTTTGCCCATTTGTATAGTCTTGGAGGGTGGGAGGGAAGGGTTGCAGGGGGACGGGGAAGAGGAAGGAGGTAGAGAAGCAAGGAGGAATGGGAGCAGAGGTCCAGGAAAATGAGCTGTCCCCAGGCTGCTCTTTTTTTGCTTCATCTAATTCCTCGGTCCCATCATCAGTGAGTCATCCAGGCCTTCCAGGACCAGGGGGGACTTGTGAGAGTTGGAAGAGATGTTGGGGTTGGAGGGGAATGGGATGAGGGGAAAAGTTGACTGTAGCATCCGTGCAAGCCAGATGCTGGAAACAACTAGCAGCCAACTCTCCTATCTGCTGAGCAGGGGTTTGGACTAGCAATGGGAAGAAGCAAGTTATTGTGAGAGGGCCTCTCCTTCCTCTGAGCTCATTTGATTAGAGGAACTTTGGCAGTCCAGCGCTGGGAAAGAGCTACAACTAATCACATCACAGAACAAGTCGAACACTATTTCTTTTGTTCTCCCTTCCCTGTCCCTTCCTTTCTCATCCCCAATTCTTCCTAAACCCCAGGTTGCCCCCAGAAGCATTGGGCCAACAATTTGAGAAGCAGGTATTAACTGTTAGGTTCTATAGTGATTCAAAGAGGAAAAACTCAGCTCTGCCTTTACTTTCTACTAGACACGAACACACAAACAAGTAAACACTAGGCAAGTGGAAGAGGGATATTAATGTAGGAGAGGAATGAAGGGTTGGTGGCAGGGAGGAGGCTCAGGAAGGCTATCGCAGCTGAGCTGAGCCTTGAAAGACGATGAGGACTCAAAGAGGAGAAGAGAGGAGGGAGTGTAGTCCAAGGCCAGGAGCAGCCTGTGTTCCTGCATAGAAGTGAAAGAAGGAATACTGGTCCGGTTGGAATGGGATGTAAAATACATGAAGGGGAGTAATGAGGTAAGAATGAAGTGTGGTTGGAGCCAGACTGCAGAAGGTCCAAGATGCCGAGTAAGAAGTTTTTGTTTTTGTCTTAGAGGCGACAGAGTCATTGTTTTCTAAATTTAAAAAAATTATTAACAATTCTTTTTTTTTCTTTTTGGAGTGGGGAAAGTAGGGCAATTGGGGTTAAGTGACTTGCCCAAAGTCACACCACTAGTTTTGGGTTTAGTGCCTGAGGTCATATTTGAATTCAGATCTTCCTGACTCCAGGGCCAGTGCTCTATTCACTGCGCCACCTAGCCTCCCCTTTTAACATTCATTTTTAAAAAATATTTTGAGTTCCAAATTCTCCCCCTCTCTTTAACTCCTTGCCCACTCACTGAGAAGATAAACAATATGCCTGTTATGCACAAGAAATCAGGCAAAACATATTTCCATATCAGCCATATTGCAAAAACAAAACAAAACAAAAATAAGAAAAACAAAGTTTTCTTTTTTTTAAACAGTATGCTTCAATCTGCATTCAGACTTCATCAGTTCTCCCTGGAGATGGATAGCACTTTTCATCATGGGTTCTTTTTAATTGTCTTAGATCACTGTATTAATCAAAATAGTTAAGTTTCTCATAGTTGATCATCATTACAATATTGCATTTACTGTGTGCAATGATCTCATAGTTCTGCTCATTCACTCTGCATCAATTCATATAGGTCTTCTCAGGTTTCTCTGAAACCATTCCCTTCATAATTTCTTACAGCAAAATAGTAAATAGTACTCCATCCCAATCGTGTGCTACAACTTGTTTAGCCATTCCCCAACTGATAGGCATCCCCTCAATTTCTAATTCTTTGCCACCACAAAAAGAGCTGTTATAAAGATTTACATGCATTTAAAACCCTCTCTTTTTCCTTTGCTTTCTTTGGGATACAGACCTGGTGGTGGTATTGCTAGGTCAAAGGACATGTAGTTTTAAAGCCTCTTAGGCATAGTTCCAAGTTGTTCTTTAGAATAGTTGGACCAGTTTACAACTCCACCAACACTGCATTAGTATCCTTATATTTCTACCTCCTCACCAGCATTTGTCATTTTCCTTTTCTGCCATGTTAGCCAATATGATAAATGTGAGATGGTATTTCAGAATTGTTTCAAGTTGAATTTTTTTGATAAATAATTATTTAGAGCATTTTTATATGACCATAGATAGCTTCAATTTCTTCTTCTGAAAACTACTTGTTCATATCTTTTGACCATTTATCAATTGGGGAATGACTCTTATTTCTATGAAGTTGATTCTATTCCCTATATATTTGATAACTGAGGCCTTTACCAAATAAACTTGCTATAAAAAAATTTCCCCAGTCTCCTGCTTTTCTTCTAATTTTGACTTCATTGGTTTTGTTTATGCAAAATCTTTTTGATTTCTTATTATCAAACTTATCCATTTTACTTCCTGTGATCCTCTTTATCTATTACTTGATCATAAACTCTTCCCTTATTCATAAATCTAACAGGTAAAATTTTCCATGCTCCCCTAATTTACTTTTTAAAAAACCTTTTCTCAATTTTTTTGTTTATTCATTCATTCATTTATGCATGCATTTGTTTGTTTGTTGGTTGGTTGGTTGGTTAGTTGGTTGGTTGGTTGGTTGGTTGGTTGGTTGATTGGTTGGTTTTTGGAGGGGGGAAGGCCAGGCAATTGGATTTAAGTGACTTGCCAAGGTCATAGATCTAGTTAAGCGTCAAGTGTCCGAGGCTAGATTTGAACTCAGATCCTCCTGACTTGAGGGATGGTTCTCTATTCACTATACTACCTAGCTGCCCTGCCCCTTAATTTACTTATGATATCAGCCTTTATGTCTAAATCATGAACCCTTTTTGACCTTATCTTGATATACGGTATGAGATGCTGGTCTATGCCTTTCTTCCAAATTGCTTTCCAGTTTTTCCAGAAATTTTTGTCAAATGGTGAGTTCTTGGCCCCCCAAAAGCTTCGATCTTTGGGTTTATCAAACATTAGATTGCTATGGCCGTTTACTACTATGTGTTGTGAACCTCATCTATTCCACTGACTCATCACTCTGTTTCTTAGCCAGGACCAGATTGTTCTCATGGTTACCACTCCGCAATGTTGTATGAAATCTGGTACTTCTTGGACTCCTTTCCTCATGTTTGTTTTCTTTGATTCCAACAGGGAGTCTTTGAAGGTTGGTTTTGGTTTTGGTTGATCTTGGTGGTGAAGATGGGTTTTTGTTTTGTTTAACCATCAGGGTTAAGTGACTTGCCCAGGGGTCACACAGTAAGTGTCAAGTGTCTAAGGTTGGATTTGAACTCAGGTCCTCCTGACTCCAGGGCCAGTGCTCTGTTCACTATGCCACCTAGCTGCCCCTCCATTGAAGGTTTTTGAGTGTTCAAGTGACACCAGACCTTCGATTTCACTGGTTTAACATAACAAGTTCCAATGATGACATTCTACTTACCAACTTAGAGTCTTGGAGAGCTGTCTGGAGCCCTTGAAGGTTAGGAGGCTTGTCCAAGACCACAGAACCAGTATTCCTGAAGCAAGAACTGGGTTCTGGCTTCTAATGATCTTGGGCAAATACCCTTACTTCCCCAAGACTCAGTTTCCCCATTTGTAAAATGGAAATGCTAATCATTGGAGTTGATCTCAAGGATCCAAAGATATGTGTCTATTGGTCCTGCAGGCTCTGGCTACTAAGGCCAAGCAGGATTTTACTATAGATATAGAATGAATCAACTCATATTGCTGTCTGATAAGAGGAAGGCCTCAGTGTGGACATGGCAGCGTTCTATCCCTATGGAGCCCATTCCTAAGAAGCCTGAGACTTGTATGGAGACAGAGATCCTGGATGGGGAAGGATGTTGGGAAGTAGGGCAAGGTGATGGAGGATGGGGCTTGTCCGTCCTTCACTTCCACTACATCAACCAGGGCAAAGGTTGCTGGGGACCATGTTCCCAGGGCTTGCCTTCAGGATAAAATAAAGTTTTGGATTTTAAATCTTCCATTATCCAACCCCACATTACCTCTCAGACTTATGCTGCCTCATTCTCCTTCAAACATTCCACATTTTAGCTAACCTAGTCTACTTGCCAGTTCACTTTGCTGAAGTCTGCATTCCATCTCCTGCCCTCATTCCTTGGCACCAGCTGTGCCAAATGCCTGGAATGTTCTTCATTCTTACCTCTAACTCTTTTTATATTTTTATTGTGTGTGTGTGTGTGTGTGTGTGAAAGAGAGAGAGAGAGAGAGAGAGAGAGAGAGAGAGGGAGGCAATCAGGGTTAAGTGACTTGCCCAAGGTCACACACCTAGTAAGTGCCAAATGTCTGAGGTCGGATTTGAACTCAGGTCCTCCTGACTCCAGAACTGGTGCTCTATCCGCTGTGACACCTAACTGTCCTTCTCACCTCCAACTTTTAACAATATTTAATCCCTTGAAGTTTCACCTCAGGCATCACCTCCACAGGAAACTTTCCTTAGTCCCCCAGTCATCCCTTTCTCCCTCCTCAAATGATCTTGTATCTCAGTGTCTGGTTCTATGTTTTATCTACTGATAGAATGGAAACCTCTCAAGGGAGAGGACTATGTCATTTCTCAGTATTCCTATTGTCTAGCATGGCGCCTGGCACATGGTAAGTACTTAATAAATACTTATTGTATTGGATTCCCTCACAGGAGTGTAGTGGGGATCAGAGATGATGGATATGAAAATGCTAGAAAAAAAAGAAAAACAACAAACAGTCTGATACTCTCTCCACGGCATGGCGGGGCCAGGCAGGGGTTTGCTAATAAATCTTTAACCACTGACTCTGCCCCCAAAGGTAGCAATAGATACTTTTAAGTTTAATTTGCATTATAAATATTTTCTTTAAAAAGTCTAGAGAATTACTAAATCAAGGCCTGATTTATATATAGCATTTGCAGTTTTCTGAGGTTGAACATTTAATTAGAAGCCCTTGACCTGGGTCCTGGGGCTCCTTGGAGTCAGGAAACCGAAGCTCTCTGGGCAGTCACTGGCCCATTCTGGTCCTCAGCATCTTCATCTGTCAAATGATGGGACTGAGTTAGATGATCTTCTAAGACATCTTCCAGGCTCAGAATCACTAACATGTAAGTGGAAGGTCTGGTAATGGAAGCAATCATAGTCAGAGAGGTGGTTACCTCTTGTGTCTCCACTGGGTCCCCACTAGGGACTATCTCCATGGCAGATCTTTCAAATAGTTAACAAAGAACACTTTTAGGCAGGTTTTGAAATGAAAACTCATTCTACCTCTACGATCTTCCATAGCTAGTGAGATCATGTATGTAAAAGTACTTCGCAAACCTTAAAGCCTTAGATAAGCATCACTTACAACTATGGTTTATGGCAAGGTATGGGTTAGTAATTGATATATTGCTATGGTTCAGTTATTTTGGTGGAGTCTGACTCTCCATGACCCCATTTGGGGTTTTCTTGGAAAAGGTATAGTTTCTTGGAATAGTTTGCCATTTCCTTCTCCAGTTCTTTTTACAGATGAGGAAACTGAGGAGAACAGAGTTAGGTGACTTGCCCAGGGGCACACAGCTAGTAAGTTTCTGAAGCCAGATTTAAACTCATCTTCCTAACTCCAGGGCCATCATTCTATCCACTTCACCACCTTGCTGCTCATAGAAATGGTTAATGCTTGGATAATTTGGATGTGAATTCACTGGCATTGCTGAGAAGGTCTTTGGTGAAAGATAAGTGATAGCAGCCATTTCCCTAAGCCATATAATAGCTGATGCTGATTTTCAGGCCTTTTATGGGAAGTATTTTAGGATATCCTTTGCTAAGGGTGGGGTAGCTAGGTCCGACTCTGAAGAGTTGGACATGAATGAAATGAATGAACAACAACAAAATGCTGAAGGCAACACTGACAGATCTCTGGGGCAGATCTTACTGTCTGCATTATAGGATTTACTTGGGCAATAGTTGTAGGTCCCATAGAAGGGTATAATGGAGAGGACGCTGAAGAAGGATTGAAGAAATGTATGTTCTAGACCTGGCTCACCCATCATGAGGGATCCAGGTTCCTGACTTGTCAAATGAGGATAATTCGCTCTGTTTCTCTTGTAAGATGTAATGAGATAATGAATGTGGAAATTCTGGAAAACATGAATCACTCTAGATATATAAGGTAATGATACCAAAAGACCTAATGTAATCTTTTATTTTCTTCTAAAATGTTTTGTTGTTGCTCTTTAAAAAAAAATACTACTGACACTGTCAAATTAACTTCTCCTACTCTGTGCCCTTCTCCCCTGTAGTAGAATCTTCCCTTTTTAATTTTTTTAAAAAAATTTCCCAATCACATGTAAAGACAATTTTAACCTCTTTTTAAAAATTTTGAGTTCCGAATTTTCTCTCTTCCTCCCTCACTTCCCCACTCCCTGACACAGTAAGCAATTTGATATAGGTTATACATGTACAATCATGCAAAATATATTTCCATGTTCATGTGGTGAAAGAAGACACAGACCAAAAGATTAAAAAAAAACTCTACCAAAAAAGTGAAAAACGGTATATTTCAATCTGCATCCAGACTCCATCAGTTCTTGCTCTGGATATGGATAGCATTTTTCCCATGAGTACTTTGGAATTATCTTGATCATTGCTTTTCTGATAATAGCTAAGCCATTTTCAGTTGATCATCATACGATATTGCTGTTGACATGTATTGTGGTCTCCTGGTTTTGCTCACCTCACTTTGCTTTTACTTTATGTAAGTCTTTCCAGGTTTTTCTGAAATCTGCCTCTTCATCATTTCTTATAGCACAATAGTATTCCATCACAATCATATATCTCAATTTTTTCGGCCATTCCTTGATTGATGGGTATTCCCCCAGTTTCTAATTCTTTTCCACCACAAAAAGATCTGCTTTAAATATCCTTGTACAAATAACTCTCTCTCCCTCTCTCTCTCTCTCTCTCTCTCTCTCTCTCTCTCTCTCTCTCTCTCTCTTATACATATATACATATGTATGTATATTTGGTTATAGACATAGTAGTGATATTGCTGGATCACAGAGTTTCATAGCCCTTTGGGCATAGTTCCAAATTGCTCTCCAGAATGGATGGATCAGCTCCCAACTCCACCAACAGTGCATTAGTGTTCCAATTTTCCCATATCCCCCCCCAACATTTATCATTTTCCTTTAGAATCTTCCCTTGTAACAAATATCAAAAAACAACTAACATATGGCCATGTCTGGAACACATGACTCACTTACTTATAATCCACCATCTCTCTACCAAGAGGCAGAAGGCACATTTCTCAATCAGTCCTCGGAAGTCATAATCGACCACTGAGTTAATGTAATTATGGGCTATATTAAGAGAAGTGTAGCTTCAATGAATCAATAAAATCTTAGTAAACACTGTATGCCAGACACAATGGTAAACTCTGGGTATATGAAGACAGAGATAAATCGGTACCTTACTGTCAAAGAGGCATGAGTACATAGAGGTATGCCAAAATATATGCCAAATAGAGACAAGATGATTGGGTTGAGGAATGAGCAGCTGTAGGCATCAGGAAATGCCTCGTGTAGGTAGAATTACTTGAGCTGAGTGTTGAAGTAGACTAGGAATTCTGAAAGGCAAAGGTGAGGAGGGGATGCATTCTAGCCATGATGGGTAGGCAGTGCACAAGCAGAGACGGGATATGTAATGTGCAAGAAATGGTAAGGAGGTCAGTATGACTGGACTGTAGAGTATGTAAGGGGAATAATTTATAATAAGGACAGAAAGATAGGATGGAACAAGGTTCTAAAGATATTGAAATGCTAAAGAGAATAACATATTTGATCCCTTAGCCTCCTCTCCCCTCTGGTTAGAGGACTGAGAGGCGGAATACCCAGCTTCCTTCTGTATAATGTCTTCTCCCATCGGATTGTAAGCTCCTTGAGGGCATGGACTGTCTTTCTTTTTCTTAATATATCTCCAGGACTTAGCACAGTAGGTACTCTGTGTGTGTGGGGGGGGGGTGGTGGTGGTAGGGGTGATTAAGCCATTTGATTTTCAATAAGGAGGGAACACGGTTAGACCTGCATTCAGAAAAATATTTTGGTGGCTCTGTGACAGATAGATTGATATGGAGAGAAACTTGGGACAGGTAGACAAAAACATCAGTAGAAGACATGGGTAGTTTTATGGTGGTGAAGTCATTCTTTACTCCTTCATGCCTTGTCCTAGTCACACACATTCCTTCTGTCTGCATCACTTATCACAGGTGCCCTGACCTGTGTTCCCTGTCCATGGATGACCTTGTTGAAGTTGGATGGCATACATTTATAATTGATCCATTTCAGCACAATGGTGGCTTTCTCCAGCTTCTTCCAGTAGCCAATGAATAGAAGCACAGGAGGTGGATAGTGAGAGTAATCCAGAGCCGAGGTTTGGAAAGGGATAAACAGGAACAGGAAAAGGGGTTGAGCAGAGGACAGTGTGGCACTGAATTGGCTAATTATATGGTGGAGATCAGAAAGGGAAGAAAGGAGCAAGTAGAGGCAGTGCTGAGTGGTAAATGAATTGGAGATCATGATAAGGGCAGAGTGAGTTTAGGAGAGTGACTTGGAGAAAGATGGAATGATAGGTGGCTTGGGGGTCAGATAGAGAAATGGTTCAGCTTTTTACTTCTTACTCACTCACTCCACTGCCCTCACCTAAATTTATCAGTTCAACGGTCCCCTGACATGTTCAGAAACTCATTTTTAGACTTATTTTGCCCCCTCACTGAAGTAAAAGTCCCAAGGTCTCTATTTCCTTAAACAGAAAAGGAATTAAAGTCACTGGTAAGCAAACAGGTTTTAACCTTTTCCCAGCAGTCCCTAAGTTCTATGCTAAATAGCAATTGTTCTGCTGGCTAAAGAATTCTATTAGCCTGTTCTGTGTAAATAGCAACCGCATATAGAATTCTGAATGAAACAGTGACATTTTTATTACATCCTCAGCAGCTAGCAAAGCCTTTTCCTCTGATCTCTCTACACATGAAACAAGTAAAAAATGGTACGAGATCGTCCGTGATGAAGTGGAAAATCATGGGGTGTTGATTTAAGTAGAAAGTCAGCATAATTGAAAGGCTGAGGGATGGACTTGGAGGCAGGAAGACTGAGATTCAAATTTCTTTTCTGGTATTTACTGTGTAACAATGACCAGGTCACTGGATGAGTCCCTACTCTCGATCTGTTTCCTAATTTGTAAGAGGGGATGATAATAGTACCTGTTTTACAGGGTTCTTGTGAGGAGTGAATGAGACTGTAAGTAAAAGTGATTCATTAAATCTTGAAGTCCATTATGGGCTATTATTATTCTAAGTGCATAGCACCTCAGAGAAAGGAGGATCTTTCAGTCTCCTTGAGCTAAAGAGCTAAAGCGGTCTTGGAAAGCTTCAAAGAGGAGCTGAGCCTTGAATGTAAATAAAGCTGTCAGAGGACATACACATCTATTCACTTTGCTCTTTCCTCACTTCCACGAGAACTACCACCTTTTTCAAGCTTTGGTGTTTTTCTTGGTTGCTTTCTGAGATTATAAAGAAGTTGATAGTAGGGTGGGGGGGAGCCTAGCCTTCAGCCTTGTTTATGTTTCCTGCAGCTGCACAACCATTCAGGTCCTCCCCTGGGAATGCAGACCAGTGGATGCAGTGGTGCGACGAACACAAAGTTCTTCACAGTCGCCTAGACCTTGTGGAAGAGGTACAGGAATGTGGGATGGGGGGGAGGGAAGGGGGAGAGGATGGAGGGGGAGGTAAGTCAGGTACTAGCAGCTCTGGAGATGGTAGGAGCAGAGATGGAAGGCATAGAGAGGGGGCTCAATTATTTATGTGTTCAGCTCCATGCCAGCCGGTGAGAAAAACAAGGAAATGTAAAGTTCTTCCAGCTAAGTGTGGGAGATAAGGCATATGTATGTGAAGTGAGGAGAAAACAATACAGAATCGAGTCCTAAACTGTAAACTAGGCTGCTTTGGGGTATCAGAAAAACCATGAAGAACACTAGAAGAAGCAACAAAAGTCTAGAGGAAGTGGGTCTTGAAGGATTGGGTAGACCAAGACAATCAAGGGAGACACTGCAGGTAAGGGGACCATGCCGGCACCTACACTGGGTGCCTTGCTTGTGGATGGAAAAGAGGTTCCATATAGACCATTGGCAATGACTAGAAGTCGAGAATCAGAGGATCATAGGCTGATGACCTTAAAGGTCATCTAGCTCACCATCCTCATTTCATACAAGAGGAAACAAAGAACCAGTGAGATGAAGTGACTTGTCCAAGGCATTATCGGTAATAAGTGGTGATGCTGGGATTTGAACTTGGGTTCTCTTGTCTCCAATATTCTTTCCATGGGATCCTGCTGCCTCTGGGCAATTTTAGTTTTCATCTTCATATCCCTAGTACCTAACTCAGTGTCAATCACATAACAGATGCTCATGGTTTATTGGATTGTATAGTGATAATAGTAACAAAGAATAACAATCATGGTATTTATTTTCACTACTGTCATTATTTGTCTAGATCTGTGATTTCATCATTATGGGAGTTCCTCCTTACGGAAATTTCCTTTCCTAATGCAAATTGAAAACCATTCTTAGAGTTGTCTGGGAGTTTGGACAAAGTTCAGTGACTCACGCAAGGTCACACAGTCAGGATATATCTGAGTTGGAATCTGAGCTCGTTTCACCCTGACTTGTTGGCCCGCTCCCTATAACATGCTATTTCTCCTAGTAACCATGTGATTGATTATCATCGACGCCATGATTGTTGTTCTTCTTAGGGGAAGACACAGTAAATCCAAATACTTGTTTCTTAAAATGTCCCAGGGTGCAACACACATACATATCCCTTTGCTTATATTTTATATAAATATTTCATGCTTATAAATATAATACTTTATAATAATTATTACAAATAAAAATTTACAAATATTTAATAAAAGAGTTAAATTGAGAAAAAATTTAAAACAATGAATTTTTTATGGAAGGAAACTTTTCAAACTCTAAATTCATTATTTTCCTAGAGGGCCACTAGAGGGAAGCATGACAAAAGTCATGAGAGCCAGCATCTGGGAACTTTCTTGGGAAGGATGGGACCAGCACCTATCTCCTCATTAACTATTTCATTATTATTGATACCTTTTGGCATCATTTCTGAAAATATCCTTCCCTCCTTCCCTACCCAATAAGACTGCCCTTATAATAACAAAAATGGAAAAAAGCAGCCCAGACAAAGCCACCAGCCCAGAAAGGATATCTGATAGTATATGCAATAGCTCACACCCATAGACCCCCACCTCTTCAAAGTATGTAAGTGCAAAAACCGAACCACGGATTACTCCTTTGCTGTATACTCTGTTAAAAGCTCCTGCCCTTTTCTTTTAGGAAATCTGAGACACCTGGATGCAAATAGATGAAGGTGGCTAAGGGAAAGAAGGGAAAAAAAGCCTTTGTACAGTGCTGGCTGTGTACCAAGTGCTTTACGAGCATGATTTCACTCCATCTTCACAACTCTGTGAGGTGGAGGTTTTGTTTAGTTGTGTCAGTCATCTCCAACTCTTGATGACCCTATTTGGGGTTTTCTTGGCAAAGATATTGGAGCAGTTGACCATTTCCTTCTCCAGCTCCTTTTACAGATGAGGAAACTGAGGTAAACAGGGTTAAGCCACTTGCCCAGGATCACCCAACTAGTAAGTGTCTGAGGCCAGATTTGAACTCAAGGAAGATGAGTCTTCCTGACTCCAGGCCCAGACAAATAACAAATATCTGCTGTGCCCCGTGGCTGCCCATAACCTTGTGAGGTCGGTGCTATTATTAACTCCATTTTACGGCTGCAAAAATTGAGGCAAACAGAAATGGAGTGACTCGTCCGGGGTTGCACAGCTAAATAAGTGTCTGAGGCTGGATTTGAACCTAGGTTTTCCTGAGTCTAGGCCCAATATTCTATCCCTGTGCCACCTAGCTGCCAGATAAATAGGGTAGTTATGATATAATACATGATTTTACCTTGGTATATGTGAAACATGATACTAATATGATGCATCCCTTTACAAGATAGATTTGGTTCCACTACTGATTACATCATGGCCCCTTCCCCCCACATATGGCTGGATGTGATGAACGCCAGCTTCAGCACAGTAATCAGTCTAATCCAGACTCAGCCCCCGCCCCAGACTATGGAATCTGGTCCTAACACATCTCATGTTTCCGAGGGCTCCTCTTTTCTATCCCTTGCCCTGACTTTTCCACTGTCTCCTTACCAGACCTTGGACAAGACCGTGGAGCACCTTGAGTCTGAAGTAAAGAACCTGCTTAACCTGATGGATGGGATAGCATGGAACTTGCCCCCAGAGCCTGGGAGCCCCACTGAGGACTTCTTTGGAGATGGTGCGTGTCCCCAGGGTGGCCCTGAGTGCCCTGACTCCGGCTTAACCTCCCATCTTCATCCCAAGCACAGCTCCAGCTGGAATTTAACGAGTCTCTAGGCTCCAGGGATAAGGGATGATGATGATGATGATGATGATGATGATGGTGATGATGACGGTGATGATGGTGATGATGGTGGTGATGATGGTGGTGATGATGGTGATGATGGTGGTGATGATGGTGATGATGGTGATGATGATGGTGGTGATGATGATGATGATGATGGTGATGATGGTGATGATGGTGGTGATGATGATGATGATGGTGATGATGGTGATGATGGTGATGATGGTG
>CM053598.1:48625497-48687997 GCA_028646575.1 Pseudocheirus occidentalis | reverse complement strand
TTAGAAGAAAATGTAGTTACAGAATGTGAGGTCTTTAGGGGTCTCAGTGTAAGCCAAAATACCTGGTGTGGTTCAGCGGATTGGTGTCTGGAAGAGGCTCCTAACCTGGGGAAGAAGGGTGGGAGTAGAAATTCAGTAGACTTTGCTCTGTGTGTGCCTTTACTTTTGTGCACACATGTATACAAAGACATATACATACATGAGTCATGCATACAAATCACATGCCTTATATTCATGTAACAACACCCATCTTACATATGGGGTCCAGGTATGCATCTTACATATAACACATGTATGCTATACACATACATACCACACACAACATGCCCTTGCATGAATTTTGCTGTCATGTATGTCATTTTAGACACATGGCATTGTATGTGTCTTATATGTGCACATGAATGAACACATGAATGGGGACAGTGTTCAGGCCCTATGATTTCATAGGCTGGATAATTCCCTGGTGTAGAAACTCTTTAGAAATGCAGAATAGTATTTCTTTTGTAATGCAGAGTCTGGAACTCTGAGAGGGTCACATAGACATCATGGGTCAGAAACTCTTGACACCAAAACCCAGCATGGTACCCATGCTGCCAAATTGCCTCTCTCTGCCTTTACTTCTGGAAATATTAGCTTGGGCTCGAGGGCTGGGAAGGCACTAAGATGTTACCATTCCTACTGTCAACAGGAGGAAAATTAGATGTGTCTGGATCTTGCCATCTCTTCAGCTCTGCTGATGTGCAAGGGGAGCTCCCTGCAGACAAGGAAGAGGATGCAGGGGGAGGGGAGATGTGGTAAGCCTCAGTGAAGGAGCTCTCAGTCAGCACTGTGCTCTTGTCTTCCTCCTCCTAATTGCCCTTCTTCATGTACCACCCCCTTCCCCAATTCCCTGAAGCCTTACCTATCTATCCTTCTGCACACTGTATTCCCTCTGAAGCCAAGAGGTACACCCAAAGACAGCTCCCAGAAGAGTTTGGAAATTCCTGGGGAAAGGGAGTTATATAGAGAAACAGGTAGACAAGATCTGCTGCCCCTACCATCCTAGACTACCTTTTAGCAAGCTCAAGGTCCAAAACGTGCCTGAAGAAGGAGCTGGGTACCCCATGCAGAAAAGCAGAGAAGGGCTGGGCAAACCTGTGATACAGGCAATGGATTTGGGTACCACGACCTTCCTGGCCATTTCCCCTCTTCATGCTACCTTCTTCTCACTTTCAGACACCAGATTTTTTCCTACTTTCTCTTCCCTCCTTCTTAACAAAACCCTCCCTTAAGGAAAGATCTTTCATTAGTACCTTATACATTAGTGTGAATTTTAAGATTTTTGTGAGTTTTCCCTTGGGAGATTTTACATTAAGTCTATCTCTGATAATGAAATAAAAACTTTGAGCCCAGGGGAAGGGCACCATTTGGGCACTGGAGGGAGGGGGGTAAGAGAGGAATAGGATCATAGGGTTAATTGGAAGAAAGTTTACAGTTTTAGGGACAATGTAGCTATTCATTTTAGCCCCACAACACAGAGGAGTTGGAGGGGAGCCTCTCCAACAAAGGAGCCTCTCCCTCCTTGCAAATCTAGACACCCTCCAGACCATGGGCATTCAATCAGTTTTTCCTTCTATGCTGATGCTGTTTCCACCAACTATGAGACCTCCTTGTTTCTTACAGAATCCCTATGAGGACCAAGAGGACCTGGGGCTGAGGGTAGCAGTGGCTTCCTGGCTTTTTGGATAACTCGCTCTCCATGTGGCTGTTCTTTCATCCATTTGGACATGTGTTGGAAAAGGCCATCATGTAATAAATGTGTCTTGTACTGTGAATGACAACTTGGAGACTTACACTGTTGTGACAAGCCACAAGTCTGATGCTCCTCTCTAAATTTTGTCTTTATCTCCATTTGCTTTGCCGGATCAGCCAGATTCACATTCTACTTATTGTATCATCTTTGTCCTGGGAGTCTAGAACCCTGAAAGTGTAGTCTAAAAACCTAGGTTCAAATCCTGAATCAGCTCCATACTACCTTTGTGACCATTGGCACACAAACTTTTCCAAATCTGTTTTCCTCAACTGTAAAAATTATGGGGTGAAACTAGATGTCCTCTAAAGTCTATGAATTTCACATCCAAATTCTCCATCCTTGGCATCAGTGGGGGCATTGATAGGGACAGTTCATATCTTGCAGATAAGTGACTAAAAAAATTCAGAGGCATTAGGGACTCACCCCAGAATTATGTGAGACTTAGGAACTCAAAAATACTTTACCTCTGCCTCCTAATATAATTGATCCCGAGCTAAATGAAGTCCAGAGTCAGGTGGATATGTATGTATGTATGTATGTATGTATGTATGTATGTATGTATGTACTGTGACTTGGACAGCAAAGAAGGGTAGAGAGGAAAACCTGGAAGCCCCAAGCCCTCAGAAGTTGACAAGAGCTAAGAGACATTGGCACAAAGGGCTTCAGCAAAGCAAACTGCCTAGGAGAGGACGGGGAGGCAGGAGATCCTGATGGGAAGAAAAGAGTGATTTAGGAAACAAAGTAACCCAAAGGAAAGGTAAGAAAACCCTGGGCTGTCTTGCTGGTGAATTCCACTTCCTAGAACAAAGGTACTTAATCTGAGTTTCTTGAACTTAAAAATAAAACTATATTTCAATACAGCTGGTTTCCTTTATAATCACACGTATTGAAAACATTATTCTGGAAAGGGGTTCCTAGGCTCCACCAGATTGCCAAAGTGGTCCATGACAAAAAAGATTAAGATTCCTTGCACAGAAGGAATGAAGATTTGGATGCACCAAAGATAGTTACTTCTCGGAGATTAGAAAGCAGAAAGGAGGGGTGGCTAGGTGGCACACTGAGTAAAGCACCGGCCCTGGAGTCAGGAGTACCTGAGTTCAAATCCGGCCTCAGACACTTAACACAAAAACTAGCCATGTGACCTTGGGCAAGTCACTTAACCCCAACTGCCCTCCAAAAAAGCAAAAACAAAAAAAAAAAGCAGAAAGGAGAGGGGAATTGGAGATGAGAGAAAGGAAAGGGGAAAAGGGGAAAGGATGTTTGAAAAGGCAAAGAGTGACTGGCCTCTGATCTGCCATGGAACTGTCTACACCAGGGGTGGGACCCCACAGTCTCGCGGGTCCCCACCCCTGGGCTATGTAGTCTTGAGTAAATTATCTCTAGGCTTTCCCCATATGTGAAACAAGGTGGTTTAATTAATCAGGTGATTATTAAGGCTCCTTAGCTATAAAGTTCATTTACTATAGTAATCTAGCAGTTCCAAACATTTTTTGTTCCTCAATCATTTTTCAACAACAAAAATAGGTTGTGAGCCCCTATGGATAATTTAATACTTGTAATAATATTCTTTTAGATTTATTCATTAAATGCTTACAATAACTATGGTGATAATTCTTGCCCCCCAAAGCTCCAAACTAAAATTTGCATTATATAAGTCTATAATTATGGAAATTAAATATAAAATTATTTAAGCTGTAATTACATAATTACAAATATTTTACAAGACATGCTGTGAGAGTTAAAAGTAATTCAACATGGCCAATGCTTTATTACCATTCATCACTTTAAATTTCTTTATTTTATAAACCCAGTTAAATATAAATAACATTTTAATAAGATAAGTTACAACCTGGAAGATAGCTTAATATTATAATCACTCATAAATTCAGTGTGGCAGCTTTTTTTGTATTTGAACAAAGGTTTGCAATATCTGGATCAACACCAGACACAATCTTAAATCTGTTCGCATATCAAATTTGTTTCTGTGTTTTGATTTAAAACACAAAAGTGAAAAATGTTCTTTCACACAAATATGTAGAGAAAACGGTAGGAGAATTTTACAAGCTCTCTTACTGAGAGATGGAAACTCATTTTTAATTTGTAAAAACTTTTTTTTTATTTTTGGAGGGGGGAAGGCAGGGCAATTTGGGGTTAAGTGACTTGCCCAAGGTCACACAGCTAGTGTGTCAAGTGTCTGAGGTCAGATTGGAACTCAGGTCCTCCTGACTCCAGGGCTCTATTCACTGCACCACCTAGCCGCCCCTCTCCTTTTTTATTTTTATCCAGAAATGTACAAGGCTATCATTTTTAAGTGATGTACACAGTACAAGATCTATTGATAGACGCCAGTTAAATTTCCTTTTTCATTCATTGTCATTTAATCAGTCAGACATAAAAGATACATCAAATGTGTCATGAGTCCAATTAAATTTATTGAAAATTTCAGGAAATTATTCATTGAAAAATCACTTCTAGACACTTCAGATGATCGCTGATGACCGTCTTGACAACCTAATCCAAAGGTAGTTCACTAACAAAATTATGTGATATCATTTATCTCAGTACTGTTCTGAGCTAAATTATGTGGCTCCAAGACTGTAGTGTCTTACTCATACTTTTTACTTCATCTTGAATGTAAAATGTTTCCATTTTCACCCTCTAATGATGTATTGAGTTCTTTCATTTTTTTAAAAGATGTCTGCAAAATATGCTAATTTTTCTGGCTGTGTCATATGACATGTACTCTCAGATGAAAAAGATGGCTAATGAAGACAGTCAACTCTTCTCTCAATTCAAACAGAAGAGTAATAACTCATATGTGGAAAAGTCACCTAACAACTTTCTATGTGTGTTAGAAATGTAACATGCTCACTGTTCAACTCTTTTTATCACAAATCTATCAAAGCCTGTCTGCAGCATAATTGGGTACTTGTTTATTGCTTATGGCACCATTAAAGAATGCTTAGCATTTGGACCATGCTGGGGTGGGGGTAGGAGGATGAGGGGGTATAAAACACTAAATAGGAATCGGTGGTATAATCGTTGAAATCCTAACTCGAAGTGAAAGAAAACATCAATTCAACTCTTGGTTTTCTTACTGACTAGTCACATAATCATGGGCAAGAAATTTAGCCTTTCTTTTCCTGTTTTTTCATTTCTAAAATGGGGGTAATTATTTCTACATCATAAGATTGTTTCAAGAAAATGTGCCTTGTAGATTCCTAAGTCACCATACAGGAGTGGTCCAAAGAAAGCTGCTATGTCCAGCAACATCATTAATACATTTTAACAAAACCCCATTGTAAAGTAGTTAAGTCCTACCGCAAGATCATTTAGTCAATGACTTACATATAATGTTATTTCTACAGAACTGTTCCATGTGGATTTTTTGACCATCATTGCTGGTCTTATTTTTAAATAACTACTTGAGTGTGTAGGATATACTTGTATATGAGCTGTGCAGCATGTGGCTAGAAGCACCACAGAAGAGACCTAATCTCAAGACAAGAACCAACTCTGACTCAGTCTACCTACCTGAATGTGGGAAAGTTAGCTAACCCCTCATTACCTACTCTAAAAGTTTAACTTGCAGACAAGGAGTCTCCTCACTTGGAAGCTCCTTGTACAGATGAAATTATGGGTCTGGAATAACAATAATAAAACCCCAACAAAAAAAGAAAATGCGTTGGGATAGAATGTGGGATGAAAAGAGAAAAGCCCCTATCAGAAAGAGGAATATTTTAATGTATTGTCATCCCAGACATTGTTCCTCCCTCTATGGGAGTAAGCATAGAAATATTAAGAGAAACTATGGACAAGTCTGTTTCTGTAATCACAGGAAAGTCAAATGCATTGGCCGGGGGCTTATTAGCAGAGACTCCCCACTCCCCCCGAATACGCTTCTCAGCACAGCAACTGTTCTCTGAACAATTTGGTCTACAAAGAATATTTTCCTTTCCTTTTTAGGCTTTTAAGCAGGAATAAGGCAAGAAATATCACAGACAGCAGAACCAGGGGCAAATTATTTAGGCACGATATAAAGAAAACATTCCTAAAAATCAGAAATATTCCAAAGTAAACGACTGCTTCAATTAGTGGACAAGGAACTGGATATGAAGTCAGGATGTTCAGATCCTGTGTCAGATATATACCTTTGTGACCCTGGGCAAGTCATTTGACTTCTCCATGACTCAGTTTCCTCATCTGTAAAATGAAGTTCTACTCTAAGTTCTCTTCCAACTGTCATTCTATAATCCTATCATGGACTCCTCCCTGTGGGAGGTTGTCTAGCAAAAACCAGATGAACATTCCTCAGGTACAACATAAAAGGAATCATACTCAGGTACTTACTGGACCAGAAGACGACTGAGGTTCCTCCTAAATCTGTCATTTCCATTTCGGGAAGCCTAGGGCATTGAAAGGGCCTCTGCCCTACCTCTCCCCCCTCTTTAGGTAAAAGTATCTGCTGACTGCAAAGGTGTCTGGGCAGACAAAATCAGGAAGAGGGTGTCACTCCCACTTTTTGAAGGCCTTGAGAATGCCAGGCCTCAAGCTATGTAATCACCTTTTCTCAAAGCTTGAATCTCAACTTTGGTCTAATCAGCCATAAATTGTTCCCACTTCCCTGATCTTCCCGGCGGCTTGTAGATTACCTTTGTCCTGGGATGGGTTCCTATCCTAGCAGGTAGGATTTGGGAAACTCCTGCCTAGGGCAGAATGTATTTGCAGCTCTTTATAAGAAGAGGAGAGGAGACCTTGAAACAGGCTTCTCCAGCCACTGAGCAGTCTTAATCGTTTATAGGTTTTGTTCTCATTTGGGTTTATTTCCTAGGTTTTAGTCCAAGGCTCAGCCACAGTCTTCCAGCAATTTACGTGATTTAAGATTTACTGTTTCATATGTACAAGACACATAATGGAAAATCACATTAACTTCATGTTTTATTGTATTTTATTAAGAATTTCCCAATTAATTGTAATCTGGCTCTGCAGCACTAGGAGTTTGACATCTCTGCATTACAAGACATGGCCTGGTTCAGTTCCTAAGAATAGGACCCTACATTTATTGGTTTCAAATTTCCTTCAACGAGTCTTGATTCTGTCATCGAGTGTACTATTTATCTTTCAGTTATATGTAAATTTAATAAGTATATGCCATTTATGCCTTCACCAGACACTCATAAAAATATTCAGTAGGATGGGGAGAGGAGAGGCATGATCCCTACAGAACACCATTAGAGACCTCTTTCCATTCACTGAGATGTATGTAACCATGTATTACCTAGTTCTCATGTTGTCCAAAGGAATGTTGAGAGACGTTATCAGATGCCCCCTTTAAAACCAGATGTATTTTGTTTACAGCAATACCCTATTGTAATAATGTATGTGACCCTGTCCTCCCCAAAAAGTTAATGAAAGCAGTTTGCTATGAGTTGGGTTTAGTAACACCTACATCACCACCTCTCTCTACATGCTCATAAACATGCTAGATTTTTGCCAGAGATTGACCTCACATTCTCTGATCTAATTTGTAGAATCCACCTCCCCACCCCTTTTGAAACTTTATGCTTGGACTATTGTAATAGCCTGCTAGTTGGTGTCTACCACAAGATTCTCCTGACTCTGGTCCAACCTCCACTCAGCGATCTATGGGATCTTCCTAAAGTGCAGGTCTATGTACTACCCACTACTCAATAAATTCCAGTGGCTTCTTATCATTTTCAGGATCAAACATAAAACTTTCTGATTGGCATTCAAAGATCCTTAATCCTGAACCCCACCCATCTCTCCAGTTTTCTATCTATCCTCTTACTAACCAAAGGTTCCCCCCATCTTGTACTCTTCAATCCAGTGACACTGAGGTCTCCTTGCTGTTCTTTACACATGACTCTGGACATTTCCACCAGCTGTATCCCATGCTAGTACGTTCTCCCTTTTCATCTCTGCCTCCTGGCTTCCCCAGTTTCCTTCAAGTTCCAGCTAAATCTCCCCTTCTACCTGCCCAATCTCTCTTAATACTAGTGGCCTTCTGTTCATTGATTATTTCCTCTTTATCCTGTCTAAGGCTTCTTTGTACACATTTGTTTTCATGTTCTCTCTCCCAGTAGACTGTGGGCTCCCTAAGGGCAAAGACTATCTTTTACCTTCCTCTGTATCCCCAAAGCTTAGCATTGTGCCTGGCACACAGTAGGTGTATACAGTATAAGTGTTTGATGACATTTGTCTTTTCTTCTGGCATCTGTGCTGTCCTCTATGGTTTCCAAAAGATGGCAGCCAGTGGGTCAGTCTGGGACCCATCAGCAAGTTCTTCAGTGTCCTGAACGGTAATCTGATTCAACGAAATTGTATAAGCACCTACTGCATGCACTGTGGTCCATTCTGCGGGCATACAAAGGGCCAAAACAAATACAAATGTCTACTGGGCCAGATGATTTGAACTCCTCGAGAGAACCTAGGTGATTATTAACTCTTCACCTACCCTGGGCTTTCAATTTCATCTTGGCCATGTTTGTTCTAGCCTTTCAGGCTTTGAAGATCTTTCTCTTGGTCTAATGGTTCCTGACCTGGAGTCTCCTCCCCAGGGATCCAGGAACACACTTCAAGGGGTTAGTGACTTTGAATGGGAGAAAAAAAATGCAGCTTTACTTTCACTAATCTCCAAATAAAACTTACCATTCCCTTCAATTATATAAAAACATTTTTCTGAGAAGGGATTCATAAACTTCACCAGACATTGTTGGGGTGGGAGGGGGGCTTGATCTAGACAAGAAATTGGAAGCAAAACAGGAGCCGAGGAATTCTGTTTATTTATGTCATGCCAGTAGCTCCAGGCAGGGGGTCTAGGTCTTCCCTGTTTCTCAGTGTTTTCCCACAAATCTTGGCTCTTTCTGACTTTTGATTATGGGCGGTTTCTTGATCAGCTTCTTAGAGGTGATGCCTCTCTGCTGATTTCCAGCAAGCTTGCTCTTCCCACGCCACCCTTTCCTTTTCATGCCTCAGTCTTTCTACTTCTGCTCCCCCAGTCTCAGCACCTGGACTTGGATCCACTACCCTGCCTGTCACCTTGTTGCTCAGGAACACAGGAGCTACACTATATTCATGGCTCCATTATCAATATTTGGTTGCCTGACATTTGGAGAGGCAGATCCTGGGTGCCCAGAGGAAGCAAAACTAGGTAACATTCTTCCCACTACAATGGTGGGTTTCTACCTTAGCTCCAGTGTCCACCCTCCGGGTGTTCCACATGAATAGTAGAACCTGCACCGCAAACTAAAAAGCAAAGCACACACTACAGCCGAGTAAGATGTTTCTAGAAGGTTTAGAAGAGAGATGGCTTTAATTTGATAACAGCTTTCAGCTACAGACATTCACGTTTAAGGCATGTATCAAAACAGAAGGCTCTCTGCCATTGGCTAGCAGCTGCTACTACATTCTCATGATATGTGCACAAAAGGCACAGCACACAGTTTCTCTACATATATTTTAAAAAGTATTTGGCCATGACAGTTCTTGTGACACATGCCCTCCAGACACACAAAATTACATTTAAATGCCTTTCCACTCCTTTCTCACACAGGGCACCCCCTCCACAGAGAACCAGTCATCCCTTGCACAAGAAATGTTTGTAGTTTAAAAACAAAGACATGCATATGGCAATGGATATTAAAAAAAAAATTAAGCATCACTTCAAAACACAATTTTAAAGTCTAAACAAAGCCAACAGTCTCAGAATGTGCAACAGAAATATGAAACCATGTGAGACCGTGAAGGAGAAAAGATGGATTATCTACTTCAGCAGCAGGGAGTTGGTGGCCATTGTGATGGATGAAAAAAATATATATATCCTGAGAGAGTCCTAAAACATCTATAAAAGTCCTTCAGCGTGATATGCCATTAGGAAAGGGAAGGGAAGGGACAGGACAGAGATGAGAATCTACAATGGATGTTTTGACATCCACTAAAGTCTGGGTTTTCTTTTTTCAGAGGGAAAAAAACAAACTTGGCTGTTTTCCTTTCCCTCTTCTTGGTCAGAAGGCAAGCACACATGTTCAGTCATTGCCTCCACATATCTTCAACAGGATCTTCCGGTAATCCCCAGAGGTATCTCCCTGGCCACAGAAACCAAAAGACAAGTTAGGCTAGAGAAGAGGAATCTTGCTTCCCAATTTCCTCTTATTATAAGGACCACAATTGTGAGGGACCTTCCCTCCAAGTCCCAGAAGGATCCTGCATGTAATAATGGAGATAAGTATCATCTCCAGGGGGTCAAAGAGAGAGCCCTGGAGTCAGTAAGAGTATACAAAGTCAAGATTCTTGGGGATTTGAAGGCTTCCTGGTCATACTAGGGGCAGACTGTAAAACAGGACCAAACCAGCCCCCATGGCTATCCACTAGAATTATTCTGTCCTTCTCTACTTGCCCAAAGTTTAAATACTTCTGGACCAGAGCAGTAAATTCTGAACTAGGTGCCTAGAGAATTTTTTTAAATTACAAACTACATGTTCTGTTATTTTTCAGATGCCATCAGTGACCTGTCCCTTAAACAAAGGGTTATCCTGCTGAGGAAGATAACTTAGAATACTGATCATTCCCTTATTCTTCCTCAGCACTTTACAGTTTAAACAGAACTTTTGCATATTTTAAACCAATGGTTCCCAACCATTTCATTTAGGAGGATTTATTTTCAAAGTCAAAATGGACACTTGTATTATTGATCAACACGACAAGGACCTATAATGTTACCAGAATGGGAACCCTCTTGATGGACACAGCATACATAGCTCATCCATCATTTATCATTTAGAGGGTCACGTATGATTAAAAAATTGTGGCTTAAATCAATGACATCAGAGAAGATAGGCATTTCCTAGAGGAATTCCAACAAAATCCTTTGCATAATTAGTGGATTGAGAATTAGGATTAAGAAATGGATATCATGATTTAGGAAGCATAGCTAACAATGTTGTTTTTCATTTTGAATTTATGTATCTTTTCAAGGTATTGTTTATCAGCTTTTATAGCCATTAAAACCAAGTATCAAAATAACTCGAACCTAAAACCAGACCTTTAACTTTTCCCATAACAGTGTTCAATAAAATAGTGAAGCATATTTAATCACATTGTTCTCACTAAAAATATGACAAATATTTTAACAATTAAATATTTTAAAATATTAAAAAATTATAGTTTAGCAATATAACAGTACGTGGGGTCATAAAAAATTATGAAAAACAGTGAGAAGTATAGGAAAATTCATATGAACTGATGCAAAGTAAAGTAAGCAGAACTAGGAAGAAAATATACACACAATGGCAAGAACATAAATAAAAGATTTTTAAAAAGCCACAATTGAGCATGATGTAATTATGATGATCAACATGGGGTTCAGGAAAGAACTGAGAAGTACTTAGGGAAAGGAGAGTATCATGGTGAAAATATAGAAGGGAGTGATAGTGATACAAAAAGAAAAGAAAAATCAATGAAACGCATTAAAAATACTCAGAAGAGAACAGAAGAAGGTTTAGAAGTAAATATAGACAAGAGGTGCTGGTACAACAAAAAGTTGATTACTACTATGTTAAAGTTGACGTATACTTAAAAGGGCAAGCTACAAATAGGAGATTCACAGCTTCATATACAGGGTATCCCTATAGTCTGGACACACAGGAAATCTCATTAACTCTGCATATTTTCAAGAAATGAAATGAATGAAATTTTCAACAACATTTTATTTAATTAGCATAAATGTTATCCGTGATAATTTCATATGGAATAAAAGCTTTCATTAGCTATTGGGGACTATTTCCATATTAATGAGATTAATTTAATTTAATTTAATTAATGAGATTTCCTGTGTCTCCTATGTCTTCCTATGAAATCTCATTTATGCCAGTACTGTGGTGTGGCACATTGCATATATTGTTAAGACTCAGCTGATGCATCAGTTTTGCTGAACTCCCCCCCCCTTTCTTTGTTAGGAAGGATAGGGAACAGTTATTTATTTGGAAATGATGGTGATATATAAACAAAATATAACAATAAAAGCTAAAGCAAGATTCATCTAAGGTTCAGAAGTTTAAATGGCTTATCTTGGATTTCAAAATTCTTAAGTGTCAGAACCAGAATTCAAATGCAGGTTTTTCTAACCCCAAGTCCATCATTCAACACTTGCTCCCATAAGGTTGCTCTCTCCTCACTGTACTCCAACACACCATAATCACTCCTGCCTCCAGTATAATGCTTAGACTTTATCCCTCACTTGGAACACCATGGTTCCTCTTCATCCACTCCACCAAGTCAGATCCTCTCCATCCTTCAAGGTTTAGCCTAAGTCCTACCTGGGAAGGCCCTTCTTCAGCTACTTCCAACCTCACTGATCCTCTCTCTTCCAACTTCACAAGCAGACCATACCAGAGTCTAGATATTAATTGTAGGAATACTTCATTTGTTTCAACACCTGTTCCAGGCATCATAGAAGAAGCCTGATAAATCCTTGGAGTGACTGCTTCTCATAACAATGAACTCATGAATGGGACAGGAAAAGGATTACCATTCCACTGGAAGGTAGGATGGCCCAGTGGAAAGAACCAGATTTGGGGCAAGAGGACCAGGGGTCAACTCCCAGCTCTGTCACTCTGTCCTATAGGACCTTGGTAAATCACTTCACCCATCGGACTAGGGGACCTCAGCAGTTGAAAGATCTCTTTCAACTCTAAGGCTGTGTGACTGAAATTCAATCCACTAGCTCACTAAAAAGACAAACTGATCATTAAAGGTATGAGTTCCTCGACTGGAACTAGAAAGGTCAATAAATAATCCCCTATGAGAGCAATTAATCAATATGGCAGAGGGTATGAGTACTGATCCTTCCCCTACTTAAGGGAAATTCAGTGGAGGTAGAGAGTGGTGCCATGCTTGGAAAAAGTCAATCCACCCAGTTCATCATAGTACACTATGATTTACCATGGCAAGGAACAGTCTTTCTGCTGACCGATAATTTAAGGGAGGTATTTTGAGAAGACTTGGCATGATGTGTGTGACTTCATTTCCTCTGGGGGATAAGCCCAGTGAGCCCTCCCCCATCATTCCTGACTGTCAACCTCAAAAGATTAGGGATGTTTTCCCACTGGATGATCTAAGTATTTAGTGATATGCAGAGTAGTTATTTTGGGAAATAGAAAAAGTATCGGGTGGGGACCCTGCTCTCAAGGAATTTATAGTTTTACAAAAAGAGGTAAGAAACATTTGATATCTGTATATGGAATTGTAGGATACCAGAGTAATGCATATAATAAAAAACCAAATTGTGAGATTTCGACCTTAAGTGAGTAGATTGAGAGACTGAGTGTGAGAGAAAGAGAGAGAGAACACAACCCACCCCTGTTAATTCCCCAATTGAAAACTCCTCCTTACCGAAATGTCATGGTATAGACTCTTGCCATAGAGTCTCTTATACTCAGCTCGGATGTCAAGCAGGTCAATCTCACTTCGAGACACCAAGATTCGGATAAGAGTCCTGTCTTTTGTTCCTGCTCCCTGCAGAGTCACCAGAAAAAAACGTGAATCAGTATCTTTTATCTCCCCCACTTAAAAGGGGTTAGAATATTTGGAAGTGGAATGATCTGACAGGGAATATTCAGACTTCTATTCTCAGCCTGACAGTGAGAGTCCTGTTGACTTCCCCTTTTCTGAAGACAGCCTGACAGCTGCAGGGTGGGAAGAATGACCATCACGTGGGAAGGATCTGGACACTGGCCCACAGAGGGACACTTCCCTCCGAGCTACAACTAATTCTTCCAGGTCCTCTCTGTGGTCAATTATTAGGCTAAATATTAGTCCTAAAGTTATTAGGATAATTATTAGACTTCTGTTTCAGTGCCTAGCTAGGACCATACCCAACAGACAGGGCTGTGGTTTCCTTGACATTTCCTAGATGAAGTATTGATTAGTGCCTGAAGATGTGGGTTTGAATCCTCCCCTCAGGCACTTAATCTGTTTTATTTTCTTCAGCTGTAAAATGGAGACTAATGATAGTACCCACCTCTGAGGGTTGCTGTGAGTAAAGGGCTTCGGAAACTTCCAAGGGTTTTTAAAAATTACTATTGTTGCTGTAGCCTGTGCAAAGGTCTTTAGAGCACACATACCTTCATTGCCTTGTAGAGTCTTTCCGCAAAGAAAGCTGGAGTGTTTTTGAGGCACTTGACTATAACAGAGAAACAAGGTTTAATTAGATTAGCAATGTATGTAGGGGCTGAGAAGCAGGGATTTAAACCTGCCAGGAGATCTCAGGCATGTAAACCACTGTTTTGTCCATCCCAGTTTCTGTGAATGTGGCACAAGGCCATTCACTCCTACTCCTCCAGATTCTGATTTCCCATAATCCCTCCTAATGATCCAACAATCTCAGTTCTATGGCTTCTTGAAAAAAAAAAAAAGGTCATGCAGATGCCCCAATCTAAGCCCAACTTCTTATTCAGGAAGGCACTTGGTAACCAAACTCAGGACTGATGGCAAAGGAAACTGAGCATTTTATGTGTCACTCTTTAGGAACACGGATGTTCATGAAAAACCACTGAGGTGGAAGACAAGGTGAAGGCACCAAATGCAGATGATGGTCACACAGAGAAAGGCAGCAAAGTATGGAAGGGATGTTTCCAGATATGCTTCCTCACTCAATAAGCCACAAATAACACAGGAAAAACACAGAGAAAGGAGTGGGGTTTACCCAGCATGTGATCCAGAAAGCTTTGAAAAAAAGCAAATTGAAAAGACAAACGTTATTTTTTCAAGTAGACTTGAAAGGGCAATCTGTAGTGCCCTGAAGAAATAATGCGATGTGGAATTTTAAGTGTGGAGGACAAGAGCAGATGCTTGTGGTACCATGCTTGGAAAAAGTCAATTGACCCAGTTCATTATAGTGCAGTATGACTTGCCATCGCAAGTAAGAGTCTTCTGCTGACCAATAATTTAAGGGAGGTATTTTGAGAAGACTTGGAAGGATGGGTATGATTTCATTTCCTCTGGGAGATGAGTCCAGTGAGGCTTACCCCATGCTCACTGCCATTAACACCAAGCATGTATGATGAGCTGGGTCATCTCCAGTCATCCTGATCTATCTGGCCACCGCACCCAGATGGTTCCAGAGGACAAAGTGAGGCTGGTGACCTTGCACAGCCCTGGCTCACTTAAATCCAAATCACTTGCAAGTCATGGCATCACCTCCCTGATGTCATGGTCTTCTTCAAGACAAACAACAATCTCCCAAAAAAAAGCTACAAATACAGTAACTTGGCTACAAAGGACACAGTGAAACAAGACATAGGCACAGTCAAAGAAATGGGGAAAAAAAACGCTCTTAACTTGGGTGGCAACATTTTTATCGACAAAACCCTTGGTATGGCCATCCCCACCCTCTCTTCTGTCCAGCACACAAGTGAAATTAGTCAGAAAACTGGTTATTACTTTGAGATACACAGCAGCTATTCTGGACACAACAAAAAGGAGGAGTGACCTACTCCCTGATGTTTTAATGGACAAGTTGGGCATGAGTTTCCCCTTTCCCATTTCCAACCCCCAGGTCTAATGTTTCTGGTTTAAGAAAGGCTCCCTCCTGCCAGCCCTGGGAAATTCCAAGGGGGACACCTAACCCAAAAGGCAGATTCTGTATCAGCTAAAGATTCACCCATCATCCCTAGAAGTTAAAGTCAGAAAGTTTAGCCCTGAGTATGACCAACCAAAGCCACCGGGGGTACATACCCACAGCCAGCATGCCCTTTTCCAAGTCTCCAGACATTTCCCGGCAGATGCTCCTCTCAATATCCCGGTTCGTCATCCGCTGGTACTCATTGAAAACTAGGGAAAGAGCACGAAAGAATGAGCCTTTGCCTGGCAAAGTGGAACACTGCCTAACCCTGACACTGACTTCCAGGGTTTTCCTCCACTCTGTTCTGGACCCTCAGAAACTGCCTTGGTAACTATGCCATCCTTCAAACCTCTGTGCCTGCTGTTCTGCCTGCTGGAGGGTGTTCCTTACTCTCTGATGTTTTTCTAAATCTAACTCAAGCTAAATTCAATTAAATTTAATGAACATCTCTTCTTTCCTAAGGCATTATGCCAGATGCTTGGGATACAATGATGGAAAAAAATATCAATAACCTCAGTATCCCTAACCTCATCTAGTAAAAGGTATGATAAATCCATGGATCAATCAATTAAGAAGCACTGATCATTAAGCACCATATCAATCGCCAAGTACTGAGCTAGATGCTACATATGCAAAGACAAAAATGAAGCAATTTCTGTTTCAGGGAGCTTGCTTCTCTAAGGGGATTCATCAGCTAGAAGTATCCAGAAGGGAATCTTGGTGGGGAGAAGGCACTGCCAACTAAGGGGAACAGGAAGCATCTCATGGAGAAGACAGAGCTTCTGGTAGGGACACAAACAATTATAAAACGAGCCAGACTCTGATTAAGTGCATGAACAGCTTAGGGGATGAAGGGTCACTTCCAGGAGGGATCAGAGAAGGCTTCACTGGCGAGGGAGCAGCTGAGGTAGGCCCTGAAGGGAAGGACAGCAATAGGAGAGATGTCTGTCTGAGGCAGGGCAGGGGGAATTCGGAGAAGAGAGAGAGACTGGAAAAGTGAGTAGGAAGCAAGGAAGCAAGCTTTTATTAGGCACCTGCATGCCAGGCATTGTGCTAAACACTTGACAAGTAATACTTCACCTAATTTTCAAAAGCACCCTAGGAGGCAGATACTTTATGAGCCTTATTTCAGAGTTGAGGAAAATGAGTCAGACAGAGTTTAAGTGACTTGCCCATGGCCACACAGTGAGTAAGTGTCTGAAGCTGGATTTGAACTCAGATCTTCCTGACTCCAGACCCAGTGCTCCATCCGTTGGGCCACCTGGACACTTTGAATGGTTTTGGTGGCATATAGGAATAATGGAAAATAAGGCTGAAAAGGTAAGCTAGAGTTAAGACTGTGGAAGGTCTTGAATTCCAGGCTAGAAAATTTGAGTTTTATTTGGCATGTAATAGACACACAGGGGCAACGAGGTAGCAAAGCAGATAGAGCACCAGGCCTGGAGTCACAAAGACCGAGCTCATATCTGGCCCAGCTGTGTGACCCTGGGCAAGTCATTTAACCCTGTTTGCCTCAGTTTTCTCATCTATAAAATGCACTGAAGAAGGAAATGGTAAACACCTCCAGTAACTTTGCCAAGAAGACCCCAAATAGGGTCAGGAAGAGCCAGACAAGACCGAGACAACTGAACAACAGCAACAAAAAAATAGGCACACGATGAAAGGTTTAAGGGGGGGAAATGACACGGTCAGACCTCTCGTGGGGGTGAGTTTCTGAGTCACTGCTTAAAATATGAGACAAGCTTCTGCCAGCGTTGGAGTATATATGACCAAGGCCACTGCAACTGCAAGTGACCACAAGCTGGGAGGGACAGGCAGCAAGAACCGTAAGTGATAGTGTCAGGATGAGACGGTGTCTCGGAGGGCTGGCAGAATAGAATACAATGAAATGCAATAGGGAGATTATGTATATGGAACTATATACGTATATATCTATACACGCACCGACTCGTGTATGTGTACGTGTGTGTGTACACACACATAATCTTACACTAAGATTCAACAAATAAATTTCACAAGCACAGGACAGAGACGAAGGCATGTAGATAATGCGAAAAAAATTAGAGAGTTTTAACAGACTTCACGATCAGCAAGAGTCAGCAAAACAACATGGGAAACCCACCAACAACGAAAAAATCTACGGTTTAGAATCCTATCTTCCAGGAAAACGAGGTGAAAGCCCCTCTGTCCCAGACTGCATCTGAAGAATCATGCGGCATTCTGGGAGCCACAATTTAAGAAGGACGGTGAAAAGCAGGGCTAAGATGGTCAAGGACCAAGTCTGTGGCACGTGAAGACCAGGGGAAGGAAGGGAGGATGATGTAGGCTGTTTATCTGGGGGCACCTCAGAAGGACACAAAGCAATCCCACATACCGAAAAGGCTGTCATGGACGAGAGAGGAGGGAACAAGGTGGTGCAAAAGGAACAATTTGGGTTTGGATACAAGGAAGAAACAGCCCCCAATTTATGCATCTCCCCAAATGGAATGTGCCACTTTGGGGTCTTCAATGGATCCGAGTAAAAGACCACTTGTTGGGGGTCTGTATTAGAGATTCTTTTTCAGCAATAAGTCGATTTTGGTGGCCGTGAGATTCCTCCTGACTCTGAGGTTCTGTGATTGTGTAAAGATTATTCGGGCAATGGCATGAGAGCCGTAAGAGAGAAGAGAAAGACTGGAGACAAGTTAGGAAGCCACCACAGCAGTAAGGTGAGAGGCAATGAGGGGTTGAACATGAGAGGAGTAAGAGTGTAAAGAAGAGAAAGCACGGAAGGGGAACTGATATAATAACTGATATAATTCGGGAAGAAGATGATCAAGTCTTGACCTCCATTAAAACCTTCTCAAGACTCTGTAGGTCTCCCTGCTCCAGCAACTAGAACCAATATTATATTATACGGTCAGTATTTCTCTGCTGTTTCATGTGTTAGCCCTGCCTCCCCAGTTAGACTGTACCCTCAAGATCAGGGACCTTCCTTGTCTTCTCTCTCCCACAAAACCTGGCTCAGAACGGAGCACACAGGAAATATTAATTGACTGGTAGAAGATGGGGGGACAGGGGAGAGGGGGATCTCTGGGTCTAATCCTTTCTGAAGTCAAGCCAACTATGATGGCTCAGATCAATTTCTGTGTTCCAGTTTGTACACGTGCCTTCTCACATATGTCTGTGACAACTTTCTGGGGCTCCTAATGGAAGACAGAGAATCAGTGTGGTGTCAATGGCCAAGAAGTCAGGAGAACTGAGTCCTGGTCTTGTCTTGGTTCTTAATTAGTTCCACTGACCCTGGGCAAGTTGCTTTACCTTTCAAAGAGGACAAAGCCAGAAAATCTCCAAATTAATTTTTTAGCTTTGACATTTGAAATGATTATATATAGCTTTTAGTCAACAAGAGACTCTCCTTCCAACCCTAGTTGATCCCTTGAATTTGTTTTCTTTTTTTTTTGCTTTTAACTTTTATCTGATTTTTAATTTATGGGATAAAAACAAGCATTTCCATAACATAGTAGAACAGAAAAAAATGACTGCACATGAAACTGCAAATCTATTGTGTACAATTTGTTATTCCTTTTAAATATATAAAGTGATTGTGTAAATTTATTTATTTTCTTTTTTCTTCTTCCCTCCCCAACCCCTTCCCTAGAGCCAGCTACCATTAGACACCAATATATATATATACTGCATTTGCTTCTTTGGAGGTGAAAACTTATTGTCTTGGGTGGCTGGGGATGATGCTACCTTAAGTAAGATGGACCATTTTAAGCATCATTAGATAAGCTTTCATTGGGCAGGGCTTCTTAATGTGGGGTACACTTATCCCCAAAAGAATAAGAAGACAGATTTCATGGGGGATGCCTCAACTTGGATAGAAAAATTTATATCTTCATTTCAATAAAACTCATTTCCTTTATAATCCTATGTGTTTTATGCATTGAAAAATATTACTTTGAGAAGGGGTCCAGCGGCTTCATCAGACACTATCAAGGAGATTCATGACCTTTTGTAAAGAATTCCTAAACAAGAGAGTGAAGAACCAGCCTGGGAAAGGCTTGTGCCTGCACTATTCCCTGTTCCAGATGCATCAGGGGATTCAGCTGTGAAGTAAGAAAATAGAATCTGTCTCCAGATGGCTCTAGGCTTCATTACCTGCTGTCAGGTGAGCTCGGCTCCTTGTGCACAGAATGGCATTGAACTTGGATTCATCTGTCCCCAGACGATTCTCTCCAGCTGCATATAGCTCCTGGTCACAAGGGGAAGAAGGCAAATGTGAGGCTCTTATACTGTAATCAAAGCAACATCAGTGCTACCACTCAGGGCATCCCTACCTGGAGGCTGCCATCAAAGGGCTAGTGGGGAGCAGGGAGCATCATGGATTATGAAAATTGGCAGAAAGTAAAGCTGGGAGTAAAGCAGCAGAGTCAGGTGTGAGATCCAAAGAGTACAGAGAAGCCAATGAGAAATCAGGCACTGAGTAGATCAAGGTAAGCAGGGAGTCAGGGAATGGGCAAACAGGGTCACAGGAGTCATCAAGAAACCACAAATGATGCCCTAACCCAGAAAGATTTCGTGGACAATCAAGGTCTGGAAGTGGGAACATGTGCATTAGGTTGAGGTGATGGTGTACAGGCAAATGTGGCTGAAGCAGGGAAGATGGACTCTGAGATCAAGTTAATTATAGACCCTAAGCTATGCCAGAAGACCACCGAGTCTTCCCCATCAATGCAGCAAAGAGCTCCATGCTAAGGGACAATCTAGGGTAATTTTACAGAACAGTGACCAGGGAGTTCAGGGTCTTGTGTTCTAATCTTAGCCCTGATATTATCTATCAATGCTATCTTGGGCAAGTAACAAAACCACAGTGCAGTTGGATTGGAAAGAATTGTAGAATGGGGGGGCTAGCAGGAACCTTATGTCCCACAGCACAATCTGTTCTCTAATACAAGGACCATCTCTACAGTATTTCCAACAAATGATCACTAGACCTCTCTCAAACACATCCAGGTTGGTAGGGGGAGGGGAAGACAGGGAGCTTAAAATTCTGAACTTAAAACATCAAATAAGTATTTCCATATATATAAAGTAGAGCAGCTATTGAGGGAATATACATGAAATTATCTGATATTATGAAAAGCTGACTTTCACTGTGTGAAAAAGATTCAGTTCATCCCAACTCCTTGTCTTGGAAAATCAGAGTTATCCCTTGCAAAATATAAGAAAAAGAATTAAGTTAACATGTATTTGTTACAAAGTTTTGCTTTTTCTTTTTTCTTCCTCAAGATGGAGCAGGAGAGAGGTGAAAGTCAAAGTGAATAAATACTTGTTAACTTTATAAAAAAAAGGACATGAGTTACTTTGGGTGCCCACGAGGGTGGTTATATACTAACCTGGGCATCTCTTTGAGCCAGGGACAAATCCACATGTGTGCTTTCATCTCGGTTTCCCTGGAAGAAAAGTTCCATTTGTTATGTCCACAGCTTGGTGTGCCCCACCATGGAGGGTCTGGGGAGAGCTCAAGACTTCATGATTTCTTTGGAATTAAGTGTTCATGTCACACCTATCCTGCCTTAGAACCCAAAGATGTGACTCCTGAAATGTTACCTGAGAAAGTGAGATCAGAAGTCTCTGGAAATGTCCTGATGTGTCACTTTTAATGGCTTCCTCCAAAGTCTTCTTGAATTCTGAAAGGAAGAAAGATGCTGAGCAAGTGTTGCCAGCCTAAGAGTGGGACTGACCTGTCAATGGACAACAGAAGGGCCTAGGTGAACACTGTGACTTTAGGGTGGCTGCTGTGAAATTGTGAAAGCTACATATAGCATGTGATGGATGGATCTTCCAATCACAGTGAATAGCAGGATGGAAGGATGGATGGAAGGATGGATGGATGGATGGATGGGATCAGATTTTGGAGGAAGGAGCCTTGAAGGGAATAAGGGAAAAGGGAAAAGGATTCTATCAGGGAATAAAAGGCTATTGAGGTCAATACACCAAAGGAAACCCCATTATCAAATATGGATATATTCATGAAAACATTGTCAGTGACCAAAGCAGAACCTGCCAGGCCAGCCTAACCTGTTTTGTAGGCCTTGCTGATTTCTCGGATGTGCTCATTGGTACGAGAGGCGAGGATCTCAATGAGGCACGCTTCATCCGTGCCAACACCCTGTATCAGAGTAGGGGAGAGTAAGCAATCACAAACTACTTATCAAGAGTCCACTTTTTGAAGAGAGCACAGGAAAGATACTGAGTGATGGTAATTACTCCTGGCTCCCCAGGACATGAAAAAAAAAAAGCAGCAATGAATCCATCCTTACTGTTTTAGGAAAACAAACTGAAAGGCTTTCCTAAAGACCCTTCATGCATATAACTCCTGTTGCCTAGACTGGAGCAAGCTAAGCTTCCTTTCCAAAACCTGAGGACCTGCCTATGAACAAGAAAGATGTAAGACAGAAGGAAGAATGTGACAAAAACTCTGGGTGGGCTGTGGACTTCCCACTCCCACCCCCTACTCCCTTATCCTTGAGAAGGTTCACAATCACCTCTCCTGGAGGGGTTAGACATTCACCTGTCAGGCAGCAGAGGGGCTGAGCCAGATGCTCTGGCTCACAGTTGCTGCTAAAGTTTGTAGGATTCTCTTAATTCTGTGATCATTAAAAGTTGACAGGCTCCCTGGACATGACCGAGTCCTCTTTCTTAGGGTGGGCAATACTGGGAGTACTTCTCTCCCGCCCATAGGCCAGAAGATGTACAAGGGGAGGGGTAGGGGGAAGGAGACGTCAACTTCCTGCTGCCCAGAACTCTGCATAGTGTCTTACACGTGTTGCTCAGTCATGCCTGACTCTCTGTGACCCCATTTGGAGTTTTCTTGGCAAAGAGTTTGGCAAAGATAGTGGAGTGATTTGCCATTTCCTTCTCCAGCTCATTTGACTGATGAGGAAACTAAGGCAAACAGGGTTAAGTGACTTGCCCAGGGTCAGAGTTTCTGAGACCAGATATGATTTAAAGAAGATGAGTCTCCCTGACTCCAGGCCCAGCACTAACCACTGTGAAACCTAGTTGCCTTACACATACTAGATGATTAATAAAGGTTAGGTTAATAAAGCAAGTCTAATTCAGTTCTGGGAAGAAGCTGAAGTGAAGAGGATGTGAGATTCGTTTAGGTCTACATATGCTAAAAGTCAGGTGAGTACGATTTCCCAAAGTGTGAAGAATAACTCCCTCCTGGGTTATCTGGACTCTTCCCATGGAAGAAAGAGAAAAGGGTCGGGTCTCCTCACCTAAATGTCTTTGAAAGCAGTGGGTTTGGCTGATCAGATCCACTCCCAGACCAAGTGACTAGGATAATGCTGATCTAGCCTGACAGAAGGATGCTCCTGAACACCAACCCTCTTCTCTAGAGCTTGCTTGGGGTTCCGGTTTGGACCTGCATCAGCCTCTGACCCTGGTCCTGGCCTTTTCTTTGTCATGACCCACAGACCTAAATCCCAGTTCTCTGTCTCAGCCTGTACAGGAGCTTCAGGACCACAGACCTCCCAGGGGAAGGCCTGAGCCCTACTATGGAAGGATCCCACTCCAGGCAGACTCAGATAACCCAGTACCGTACTCATGGACTAACCACCCACCAACCTTGATGGCTTCCCTTATTTCAGAGACATCATAAAGAACCGGGGTCTTCATCAAGGCCAGGATGGTCTTCTCAAAATTCCCTGAGAGTTCTGATTTGAGATCCTTGATCAGGTCCTGGTTAGAGAGAAA
Organism: Pseudocheirus occidentalis; assembly: GCA_028646575.1. Classification (NCBI taxonomy): domain Eukaryota; kingdom Metazoa; phylum Chordata; class Mammalia; order Diprotodontia; family Pseudocheiridae; genus Pseudocheirus; species Pseudocheirus occidentalis. The sequence continues at coordinate 48,664,817 of CM053598.1, read as the reverse complement.
GGACAAATGAGAAGTCAGAAACAATATTATAACAGCATCGCAGGTGTGGAGTCAGAAGGGACCCCTCTCAGAAGCTGAGTCTACAGATGGAGAAACTGAGGCCTTGGGATGTAGAGTGGCTTAGCCAAGGTCACACAGGTAGAAAGCATCAGAAGCGCAGGATTTGAATCCAGAACTTCTGGCTACAGTCAATGCTTCTTTCATCATAACACAGCCTGGCTCCCAACTGCCCCAGCTTCCAAAACACTGACTCACACCCTCTACTTCTCTAGAAAAATCAGTAGAAATGAGATTGAAGGGAATAATGAATTAAATTTTTCCATGTTCCAAAGCTTTTACATGCTTTGTATTCAGTTGTTACAAGAGCCATATGAGGTCAGCAAGGCAGATATTAATGGCCCAATCTTACAGGTGAGAAAACTGAGGCCCAGAGAGGTTAACAGGCCTTAACCTGAGAAGACGGTTAAGTAGGTAAATCTTGTCAGGCATCCACCCTACTGTTCTTCATTGCAAGATTTCAGATGAGACAATATGTGTAAAAGTGCTTACTTAGCACAATGCCTGGAATATAGCAGGAACTTAATAAATGCTTATTCCTTTCCATTTCCCCCTGCCCCCTTTCTCCTCTCTCTACCTTCACTATTCATTGGCGTCTCTGTTAGAACAGGGCAAGAAGCAGAGGGAAACAGTGAATTCAAAGTGGCCCAATGTTCACAAAACTTTTCTCACAAAGCCAATGGCTTTAGAGAAATGAGCTAATAATGTATGTACCTTAAAGCACTATGTAAATGTTAACTCTCATTATTTTTGTCTTTGTGTTACTCCCCCCATATATAGCACAATGCCTGGCATACAACAGGCACTTAATGAACACTTGAATTCAGCTGAATTGCTATTAACTACTACGGAGGGTCAAGCTTTCATCTAATCAAGTCAAAGAAGGGGGTCCTCCAACAGGGTGGGAAGACACACTAAGTGATCTTTAAAGTAACTAAACTTTTATGTGCTTATAACTAAGGGAAGAAACATGTGTGTGTATATGCACACACATATAAACATGTATGTATCTTTATCTGGCCATCTATCCACCCATCCACCCATCCACCCATCCACCCATCCACCCACCCACCCATCCACCCATCCACCCACCCATCCACCCATCCATCCACCCATCCATCCACCCATCCACCCACCCATCCACCCACCCATCCACCCATCCACCCATCCACCCATCGATGTCACATTTGAAGAAAAACATCAAGGGAACTGAAACAATTCCTCCAGATTCCTAGCCCCATGTCCTTCAGTTCCACCATCAAGGTATCATAGACTCAAGATTTTCTTTCAGAGGTATGAGATACTCAATTCAAATAAAATACTACTACTTAGGAGACCACTGATGCGGGAAGCAAAATGAATTAAATGACAAGAGTCCGAGATGGGAATTAGTCCCATAACCGTGGCCCCTACCCTTTTCCTAAACCCCAAGGAAAACAGGGATGAGCAGGAAGACTAGCTGGGAAGGGAGGTGCCCACACCCATACAAGTCTTGGGTGGTGACATAATGCTTCGTTTCTGGAGGCCCTGGTGCTTTTGTGTCTTTTCCAGACTTGCCTTCCCATATGCTGTTTTGAAGGAAAGAAGGATCTGCTGTCTCTGCTTGTTGGAGCGACTTCCGAGGCAGTCAATGATGGCCTGTTCATCGGTCCCTAGGAGAGAAAGGAAGAGGCTGTGAGCTGGTCAGGGGTATATGACATTAGTGCAGAAACAAATGAACCAGCCAGAGCCTGTGTTACTCCACATCACCATTTTATTTTCCATCTTTCCATCCACACAGCAACCCAAACACAAACTCTCTCTTTCCTGGTCAACCCCGGCCGATGTATTCATCATCAGAAAGGACAGAAAGTGGCCTTTAGGTCACTGAACTCAATACAAAGTCAGCAACATGGGGGTAAACTTAAACACAAAGATCCACGCCTTCCATCTGACATCCACCCAACCTGGGCCTCCCAGGACACTCACCAAATCCTTTCATAGCTTTCCGTAAGACTTCTGCATCCCTCAGGGGATCGAAGCAGGGAGCATCCGGGATGGTGCCTCGATTTCCAAACTAACCAAAGACAGAGAAAGAGATTAAGAGGCTTCTTAGGCCTCTGAACTCATGAGACTGGACACAGACACAAAAACCCCAGGAACACCTAAAGCAGAGCACTGCCCTCAGTGAATGTTTACAGTTTTTAGTAGAATGTGTGCCTGCGTGTGTGCTCGCTTTGGGGTCAGAAGACCTGGGTTTGAACTCTACTTCTGCCACTTTGTGGGAGGCCCAGAGAGAAGTCACGCAGCTGGCAAGTACCAGAATCAGAACTTGATCCCAGATCTCCTGACTCCACATCCATCTCTCTTTCCATTACACTGCACTGACTTCTCATTTGATATCACATTTTAAGGCTGAATTGGCAAAATGGAATACATTCAGCAAAGGACAATCAGAATGGTGAATTGTGTGAAAATGATGTTCTGTGAAGTAAGGTCAGGGGAACCTGCAGAAGAAACTGTCTTTGAATATTACCTCTGATGGAGGGACAGCTGGGGTGATTGATCCTGAGAACTCAGGGTAGGGTGGCATCGGTTGCGGCTGCTCAGGTGGTGGCATTGGCGGCTGGGAAGGTGGTGGCACTGGGTGTTGCCCTGGATAGGGGGCTGGTGGCTGACCAGGATAGGCCCCTGGAGGCTGCTGCCCAGGAGGTGGCATGGGTTGGCCTGGGGCAGGGCCCCCAGGGTATCCTGGGAAAGGTGGCATTCCTGAGGGTGGGTTTCCTTCAGGAGGTGGGAACATTCCATAAGGGGGCACTGGTTGCTGGGCAGGAGGGGGCTGACCAAATCCCCCTGGAGGAATGGGTGGGAAACCTCCTCCAGGCGCTCCAGGATACATATTTGGCATGTTGGCTCCTCCAAACGTCCCTGACATGTTAGCAGCCTGAAAAAACACAAACAGAATAAAAATATCACAGTAGAGGAGTGATTTCAAAAAATACACAATCTCAAAAAGCCACTCTCTATAAAAGTTTAAACCACTGCCAAACAAGAGTAAGTCCAGCCTGAGATCTATCGGCAATGACTGCAGCAATCCCCACACCCTTCCCTCTTTCTTGAGACTGATTCTCATGAGCTCACACTTGAGAATCAGGGAGAAGTCAGGGGGCTCCTCTTTGCAAAGCCCAGCTCTCCTCCCAGTCCAGTGGGGAGCTGTTCTCACTGGGCCAAAGACAGGATCCTGAGTCAAGGAGACTAACTTAGTCTAGCTCAGGGAGGTTTATCAGACAGTCAGACAGACAGACAGACAGTCAGACAGACAGACAGACAGACAGTCAGACAGACAGACAGACAGTCAGACAGACAGACAGACAGACAGACACACACACACTTTTCAAAGCCCAACTCCTTCCTTGACTTTTCCGTTCCACACAGACGTCTCCCTCCTGGTGAGTAGTTAGTACCATATAGTGCAGCACGTAACTGTTTTCAGTCAATATTTCTAGCTAACGTTGATGCCTCACATTACTCAGACACCCACTTTCTTCCTTCGTTCCAGTCTCAGATGAAGAGCTTTCTCTTGTCCCTGAAAACAAGACCCACCTCTCATCTCATTCTTTTGTCTCTTCAAACAAAATTGTAAATTCCTTGAGAGCAGGAAGGTCTTCTCCTTTTTTTATATCTCCCCCACACACACACACATACACACAAAAATCCCCAAAGGCTTTTCCATTTCTTTGAAACAATGCGTCTCTCCCTCTAAGACCAAGAGGATAAATAGTCTAATACTACCTGTGTGACCTTGGATAAGTCACTTAAGATCCCTATGTCTCAGTTTCCTGATTTGAAAGGAATAGATAGCTTCTGAGGTCTCTTTCAGCTCTAGATCAAGGACCTTCTAAGACCCTTAGAGGTACAATATAAAGAGGCTTTGGTTCTCTTGGGCTATGACAGACATTTTCCCCAAATAGTCTAAATACATACCCCCCAAAAACAGGTGTTGAATCAACATTTGCTAACTGAATGACACACGGTCAAAATCATGGACTCAAACTCAATGAACATTTTCCCGTCTCCTGCCAAAATAAATCCAATCCTCCATCGTTTCACCCTGAAGGAGCAAGACTTACCATTCCTGAAAGATAATCCTGGTTGAACTGCCCGGTATAGTTGGCCACATTGTCCAGCCCAATTGGGGGCATGTTGCCGGGGGGGTAGGCTGTGCCTCCCCAGGCATGACCACCTGAAACACAACACAAACCCTCAGACTAGGCCTAGCCCCCTGCTCCTGTCCAAAGCTGAAAACTCACCAACAAGATAGGAAAAAGAAAAGAAAGACAAAAAACAGAAAAGCCCCATAATGAGCTTCCCCATTAACCTTCCCCAGGTTAAGAGAGCATTTCCCATTAACCTTCGCTGGGTTAAGAGAGCACGCAACCCTCTGCAGGAGTACAGTATAGTGAAATCCAGGTCCTCAAAGAAACATTTCCCAAACAAAGCTTTAAAAACTCATAATGTAAAAAGAATATTCTCCCAAGTAGAGAAAAGAGAGATAGGCAAGAGTTTCCTTCCACACAAACAAGGATCTAGGCTAAAAGCCAGTCGCAGAGAGATGAATGCAGATACGGCTGGAGGGGTATCAATGGGCAACTCCAGCCTGGATTAGGCTCAGTCTTGCTATGAGACAAGTAAGGGATGAGCCCGTCGAGGGGGCCTTGTTAGCATGGGTATCCTCCAACTTGAGAAGGAATCCCTCCCCCTTATGTCCTCTTATAGAATAACGGGATTATAGGAGTTAGAACTGGAAAGGCGGACAACAAATGAAAAATGCGTTTTACGGTATTGATGACTGATGTGCTATGCACTACTCCAACCCCTGCATTTTACAGACAAGAAGTTGAAGAACCAGGCCGGCTAGGTGGTACAGTGAACAGAGCACCGGCCCTGGAGTCAGGTGGACCTGAGTTCAAATCCAGCCTCAGACATCTGACACACTTACTAGCCGTGTGACTTTGGGCAAGTCATTTAACCCCAACTGCCTTCCAAAAGGCAAAAAAAAAAAAAAAAAAGCTGAAGAACCTCGAAGGTAGACTGACTTGCCAACAGTCATATGGGTATGCATAGGGATTTTCAAAATTTGAACAACTACTTCCTCCAAGAAGCCTTTCTTGATTTTCTCAAAAAAAAAAAAATATTGTACCTGTCCCATACTTAATAATCTGTGAACGTGCTGAATCTTCCCAAGAAACTGTACGTTCTTTGAAAACAAGGACAATTAATTGTATTTTTGTATTTGTAACCCTGGCATCAAATAAGAGTACCAGGCATATAATAGCAGCTGAATAAACTGACTGATTATACACAAGAGCACTTTGGGGCACAAATTCACCATTCTACTTTCTGTTCTTCACTTATTTCCCCCACTAATGAACCATTTACATTATAGTTAGGGAGCTCTATCTAACAAGGAAAGCCATCCCTCTGCTTATGCTCAGTACTGCCAAAAAGAAGGCGCTTAATAAATGCTCATTGTGACTTTTGTTTGTCACATATGTTAGAGTACAGAAGCTAACTAAAATGAAAAAGTAACCCATTGTGTAAATATTTATACTACGATATAGGTATCTTTAAAAAACAAACAGAAATTATCTTAAGATAATTAAGAGAAATTCAATTGCTCATTCATTCTAAAATATTATTTCCCAGTCTACTGGTCTCAGGTTTCTGTAGCTCTGGAAGGTGCCCACCTGTCAAACATCTAACTTCCAAAAATCACATGATTTACCACACCAAGTCTAGAAATAAAATATTTGGAAGGATGTGGAAGGGGGTGGGGTGGCAAATTTGGACCTGTGATTTCACTGGTAGGGGCGTGGAGACTCCCCAAACTGAACCAGATTGGCCTCGGGTTCCTTGGGGGCAAGATGAAGTATTGTGTGTCAGAAGATGAACCCCGGGTCTTACTGGCTTCACGGCCGATTCTCAGTCCACTGTGCCACACTGTACACCTCAGATCTAGACTCACAGATGTTTTTGAAGTTTGAGGCAGGTTTGACAAAAAGCAAACACTTCACAAACTTTCAAAGCTTCAGGGCTTGCTGTGCCTATGAGAGCCATAGTACTCAGAGTCTACGTTTCTAGTATTCTTCAAGGATTTTTTAATTGTGTAGTTTCTTGTGAGTAGAGCACAATATATTCAGAAAATTTAAGATATCTTGACAAACACTGTTAATGTTTCTGTTGCTGTTGTGCAGTCTTTTCAGTCATGTCTGTCTCTTTGCGACCCTATTTGAGGTTTTCTTGGCAGAGATACTGGAGTGGTTTGCCATTTCCTTCTCCTGCTCATTTTACAGATGAGGAAACTGAGGCAAACAGGGTTAATTGACTTACCCAGGGTCACAGAGCTAATAAGCGTCTGAGTGTCTAATGTTTTACCAAACAAAATTTTCTGTGTCCCCCTTTAAAGTAAATCATTTTTAAAGCTTTGCTCTACTCTGAAAAAGGGTATCTAAGGAATATTTTTTTTCTTCCAGTGGAATCTATATCCAATTTTATGAGGAAAATCAGAAAAGTATCATTTGCTAGAAAGTACACTTTGTTGGAATCTATTCTGTGTAACCATATGTGAAATTCAATATTTACTGAGTGTCTCACCCATGTTTCTGCCAAACAGGCCTTTCACAAGATCATGATACTCTTTTGAAAATGGTCAGGGTCTCAATCTTTTGTATCTGCTCTCATTCCTTCTTAAGTGCAAAAGCAGGAGATCTGGGTTAGATCTTAAAACACAAACCCATCAATGGAAGCTTTTAAAGGCATTGCTAATTCTAGCCCAAGTTCTTTTAACAAGGCTGTGTCTCTGCCCTCTAAAGTAATGGCTTCTTTATAGGGCCTTTATAGGACTTAGCTCAGTTACTCAGAGCGCAGACATTACAAGTCCTTCCTTGGGCAGCTTGCACTGCTTTCTAGGAGAGGCATTTCTAACCCCCATCAGCTGCCAGGGTGCCAAGCAATCTCAGGCGTTAGAGGAAGACATCGATGGGGATCTGGTCCAGTCCTTAGCCTCTGCGGCCCTTCACCACCCTGCTTACTACACTCCTCTGCAGGCTCTCCACCTAAAATGTGGCCCGGCTCACTCTTCCTCAGTGTAAGGTTGCAGCACAGCTGAATCACTAAAATGATCACTCGCTCATCCATTCCACTGAGCATCAAACCCTGTTCTGCGCCATTTCTTGCTTAACACCTATAATGGATGCACCTGATATGGAGGTCTACACATGAAAAAAAGAGAGCCATCATCAGCCATTTTTACAACAAACAGACAAGTTACATCTCCTTATAGGGTTTCAGTATCCTCAAATGAGAACAAAGAGAATGGAATGGATGATCTGAAAGGTCCTTTTCAGTGATGAAATTTCAATACTTCTAAATCCCAGACAACTGCATGGTGCCCAGAACAATGTCCAGGTTCCATGTTGGGATGGAGGCAGCTGGTGCCGTGTCTGTTTTCTTACCCAGACTAGCAAGCCAATATTACCCCTATTTCCCCCCTTTTCGTGAGTTCCTGATGTTTCCTTTCTGACTGATGACTGAGCACAATTCCAGGAAAAAACAGCAGAGGGAAAAGACTTAGATCCTGAGAATCCAAACAGGGCAAAAGAGTAGTTTTCGCCTCGCGTAGAAAACAAGAAATCAGGTACCCTGCGATAGACGTTTGGGGATGAGCCAAACCTCTGCAAACTGTTTTCAGGTCTGCCCCTGGCTGCTTGTGTTTGCGCTACACAGCTTTTCTCAAGGAGAGTAGGAAAACTCTGGAAGGAAAGCTTTGCTCCTACCTTACAGTGAGCGTTTAATAAATGCTTGCTCACTCATTCATTCATCTCTAGACAAAGCCCCCGGGGGGAACGAATCTGCAGGAGCTCTAGGACTAAAATATTATATCCCACTTTCCCTGGAAAAGACTCCTTGTCATCTCAGAGGGTGTTGCAGGCATCTAGCAAACAGCACACCCAGCCTTGTGGTGCTTCTGTGCAGGGAACCCAGGGACAGAAAAGAAGGGAACCGGTATTCTCCTCCCCAGGGCTTTCATTCCATGCCTCTGCCTCTGGCTGCGTGAAGAACATGCCAAACACTTGCAGTCTAGTTTCTCTTTTTGTGGGGCTGTTGTTCACAACCCCTGACCCCCATTTCCCAGCCCCCTCGGCTTTGTCTTTCTCTGCACCATTTCCCTATCTGTTGTGACTCAATATCCACTCACTGTGTATGTGATGGTGTTAGGGAAAAGATGGGAAGGGGAGGGAATACTGAACTTACACGGAAGAATATGGAGAACTCACAGTCCCTTACCTGGGGGAGGTGGTGGGAAGCCCCCTCCGGGGGGAGGATAACCTGGATAACTCATCGTTTAGACCTGAAATGAAAAGACAAAAAAACGTTCAGTCTACCTCTCAGGCTACCCACTTTTCTTCTCCAGCTCCTCTGAGGGTTGACACTCCATACACTTTGTCCAATGATCCTTCAAGGAGGAGAAAAGTTCCGTTTCTGGCAATAGCCTTATATATTCATTCATGCTATTGGCCATTTTAAATAGCATTTGGAAGCAGCTAGCTGGTGCAGCTGATAGAGCACTGGGTCTGAAGTCTGAGAGACCTGAGTTCAAATCCTACCTCAGACATTAACAAGCTGTGTGATCTTGGGTAAGTCACTTAACATCTGCCTGCTTAAGTTTTGTCATCTGTAAAATGGGAATAACAATAGGCTCTACCTTCCAGGATTGTTGTCAGGCTAGAATAAGTTAACACTTGTAAAAAGCTTTGCAAACAGCTTTGCACATCTTAAAGAAAAGAACAATGTCAATGCTTGCTATTATTATCTTTATTATGTTGCCAGTCACGGCAAACTAAGCCATCCATCTGCTAGGGGTGAGCCTGCACAGAAAAAGAAACTGACTGTGGACTCCTGGGCCCACCCTCATATATAACATATATCATACAACGTCCCCAGATAAGCTGCCTTCAAACATAGCGGCTCATACCTAAGATGGTATCTTTTTGAAAAAACCAATACATGCATGCAATAATTATTACATTTAAAAATACCACCCAAAATTATCTTATTTCACTGAATTCAAATAAAAATGTCAGTTGATCTTTTTTCTACCATCCCTGCTCCCTTCAGCCTCGCCACCCTTTCTCATCATTCTCTTACCTGAACTCAGGTGCTTTACAAGCCAGATTCGGGAGGAAAGTGCATTTGGACTATTAGAGTATTACTTATCAGGCCCTTGAGAAAAGTCTATTTTATAAACCTGACAGTCACCCTTTATAGAGGGAGATGATAGGGAGATTTGAAAACCATCCCCAGCCCCAAAGGTTTCGACTTGATTTTCACTGACAGTTCACATTCATGTTCACTTTTGACTATTCCAGAACAATAACTTGGTCTTTCCAGGTATTTTTGCCTTTAGAGATACAGAGTCCCCTCAAAACATCAGCTAGTGGGATGGGAAAGCCTGGCTGGACGTTGGAATTTCCAAGGCCTAGGGCCTGGTGCTTCAAGGGTCCTGTTCCTGCCTGGGCACCACACCTGTTTTCAGGTGCTTTCAGGTCATGTATTCTTCCTCAAGCAAGATCCTGGACAAATGCCCTGGCACTGAGCAGGGAGGGAGGTAAATGGACCAATGATGATCTGAGGGATGCTATGTCTAACTAAGCCCACATGGAAGTCTCCCCGAATTCCAAAGATGAAGCACAACCTCCTAGATCAGACTCTGGAATTCTGTACTAAGGAGAAGCTGTCCCTTAGCAAGGTCAGACTCCCTTCCTCTAATTTTACCATCCTAAAGTCCAAGCCCCACAGTTCCCTAGCTTCCCCCTCTTAAGGCCAGGCTCACCTGATAACCCTGATTCCTTCCAAAGGCACCTGAGTAAGCCTCTGTTGGCACAACTGGATATAGCTGGGAAAAAAATCTGTTGCCTCCAGTCTGCTCAAACTGTCTCACCTTCCTCATGTGTCTAGGCCCAACCTGGTCAGGTGACCACAAATATACCTGTTCCACCAGCTCCCCAGCCTCAGGTCCCACCCCAAACACCCCATCCCTTCCCCTCCCCTCTCTGCCCAGGTTTTCTGCTCCAGTGGAGTTCTTTGGAAGCTGCTTCCATTAGGACCTGCTTGGGCCACTGCTCAGAATACTCATCTTGCCTGATATGCTTATCCATAACCGAGAAGCTCTACAGTTGCACCCTAACCTGACTACCAGCCTGGCTTTTCGAACACTGACTGACTATCCCAATTGGCCCTGCTAAACCAAACTAGCTTCCTACCCCCCCTGGAAAGAGACCTGGGGTATCCCTATGGAATTAAGGTGCCCAATGGCCCTTTCAAGAGGTATTCACCAAGGAACAGAATCTGACTGCTCCCTATGAATTCTGGAGGAAAGAAATGCAAATTACAACATGATTCTCCCTGGAAAGTTTAATAAGCTGAGTCATCAAGACAGGGACAGGCAGGGCCCCCAACCCCCACCCCAAGTTTCCTTTTCAGTCAGCCCACACCTACCAAGAGCAGAACTCCATCAAAAACATTCTATTCATAAAGGTATTTTAAATCTAGCCTGAAGGATTAGGGGTTCCCCACCCCTTTGGCAACTCACACATATGCTTGGTTTGTTTTTCAGTGTTAAAATTAACTCACACTGGGGTCATTCATCCTGCCTGCAATATTTTCCTCTGAAGCCTCAAGCCTGGACCTTGTTTAAGATGACTGAGAAAGAGGAATAGCCCTATAACTTACAAAAGCTTTCCAGAGTCCCAGGCAAAGCTCAGATCTAGGTGGGCCTAGAATCTAGGCCATTGTTTCCCCCAACGAAGGGATCCCTTACTACAGCAAATCCTGAAAGGCCAGACCATGTCTGATTGATACCAGTAGCAGTGAGGTCACTACTTCAAATGGTATTTTGGTTCATTCAGGGCTTGCTCTATTACAACAAAGTGTTTCTTGTATGAAGCTCACGCTGAGCTCCCAGAGACTCCAACCCACAACTTCTGGTTCTTCTCACTGGGGCAACACTGAACAAGACTAATCCCTATTCCATATAATAATCCCCATCAGAGGGCTGAAGAGAGCTACTGGGCTCTTTCCTCCTCATTAACCCACTCTCCACCACTATCCCCCAGGGTGTTCTTCTCTCTTACCCAGGTAAATAATTTCCAGCTGCTTCTCACATAATAATAATCACCAACACTTATACAGTGTTTAAAGTACTTTACATATATCTGCATATCCCATCTGATGCTTAGGTTTTATTATCTTTATTTTACAAATCAGGAAACTGAAGTTCACAGATATTAGTTAAGTAACTTGCCCCGAGTCACCTAGCTAGTCAGTGCTGGGGGTAGGATTCAAACCCAGGCCTTCTAAATCCCATGCCCAGTACTTATCTCTTATGCCACCTAACTACCAAGGCATGGTCACTAGGTCATCACTATGGTCAACCTCATTTATGCTCACTCTACTGATGTCTTTGTCAAAATATAGTATCTGGCCCATTTTTCTCATTTTATGGCACCAAGAAGATCCGAAAGTCAGCAAAAGGTCACACAGGTAAGCAGTTAGTAGCAGTCTTGTACTCAGCTCTACTCGAAAACAATGCTCAGAGCACGATCTGACCAGTGGAAACTGTCTCAAGGGGAAGGACACCTGGACGGAGAATAACTAAGAGACCATATCATAGTAGGGAACAGGAAGAACGATCGATATTGGGGAACGGCTGAAGATAAAGCTAGAGACTGAGATGAGAACCAGAGAGTAAAGGACCTTCGATGGCACACAAGAAGTCAGGTGTTTATTCACTAAAGGGCAGTGAGTCACCCAAGATTTTCTGAATGGAAGAATAAAATGTTGAAAACATTATTTCAGAATTCAATGGAGCAGTAAGATTCTCATCTCCACCAAATGAGTAATCTCTTCTCTGTGGACCTTGGTAGATCCTTTCCTTCTTGCCCACTGTTTGAGCAGTTGCTAGAGAAAATGTCATATGCAAACATGAAGTAATCCTTCACCTTCATGGGACATCTGGAGCTTTTCTAACTCCCATGGGGACTTTGAAGCTGCAAGATCATACTGTACACTCCCAAAGAGATGAAAGCCTGACTTTATAAACTGAATTACCTACACGAATATCACTTTCTAGTCTGTCAACTCCTGCACTGGCCTTCTGCCGGTTCCTGGCCACTCAGCTGCCTTGTCTGAATCTCCAGCAGGGCTGAATGCTCTAGTGGATGAGATCAAAAGAGCAAGCTGGAAATGTCATCCCCAGGAACTGTTGTTACAAACGAAAGGGAATCAGGAGCCCTAGGGCTGAAATTCTGGTTCTGATCCTTCTCAGCTGACTATAATTCAGGGAATCCTGAGAAGACACATATGAACTGATGCAGAGTAAGTAAATTTTGATCATGTCTAAGAAATGGGACAACAGGCTTAGGACATATGCTGTCAGACAAAGTCTCTGCGTCAGCTGGTTTAATTTAGCTTTTCTTTTTTCTGTTCCAAGGCAGGGTTCACTGGGGAAAGAAAATGAGAACTGGGGGGCATGATTATGGGTATCAAGAAAGGCTTCAATTAAACCTAAACAACAAAGATGAAAGGCACCGTCCTAGAGGGAAAAGGCAGCCCAATCAAAACCCAAGGCCCTGGCAACAGGGGAGGGGAATGAGATGAAGAGACACACCTTCAAGCACCATCGTGATTAAAGAACCACACCAACTTTGTTCCCTTGCTGGTCTAGCTGCCCTTTAAATGGTAAGCAAAGGCATGATGTGGGAACCCATTAGAGGAGAAAGGCAAACACAGAGTACCTGCTTCAGACCTCCACCTGATAAGAAAGGCAGGGAACATCAGTGGTTTCAGAGGTACCGGGTTTCCAGTTTTTTGCCACCATGAAAAGAATAGCTATAAATATTTTTGTCCACATAGGATTTTTTTTGTCTATTTCTTTGATCTTGGGGGTGGGATATGACTGGATCCAAAGCCACATGCTGTTTAGTACCTTTTTGTTTAAGAGATTCTATGAGGCAGAGGTGAGGAGTGAGTGCATTCCAGACACAGAAGATGGGCACCTTTGCAAAGGCATGGAGGAGTGCTCTGGACAAGGAACAGAGAAAAGGACAGTTTGGATGGACCACAGGAGACAAGAAGAAGGGAAGTAACATATAAGGAGTCTGGAGGGATCACCTGGGTCAGATTGTAAAGGGCCTTAAAAACAAATAGAAGAATTTATAATTTGCACATTTAGTTGGGTCATAACATGGTGAGACATGTGCTGAAGGAAAATCATCATTCAGCCTCTTGGAGCCTTGGTTTCCTCACTTGTAAAATGAGAAGTCTGAGCTACATAAGGGTTAAGGTCCCAGCTCTAATCCTCTGATCCCCTGGAATCCTATACTCCTAGAAGGTTATAAAGGCTGGGTAGAGTCTCTTTTCTCTTTTTTCCCTATTTGACAAGAGGACTAAATTATTCCTAAAATCTTTTTCTGCTCCACTCATCTATGCACTCTGGGTTCCAGAATAGGTTCTGCTCCTACTAGTAGGGTGACTTTGAGAACGTTCCTTCAACCTCTCAGCCTCAATTTCCTACTCTGTAAAACAAAGGGACTATGGTAGATATGGTATCTATTCCACCTCTTTTCACATTACCTCAAAGCTTCCTGTGCAGATTTGTGCTTTGGCAAAAAACTAAAAACAACCCTCTTTTCCCCTACCCCATCCTGCCCAGCTCTGAGATGGATGGATTTAGGCGTATGGGCAAAGTGTCAGCTCATCAGGGTGAAATATGTAAAGGGGTGGGGCACAGCAAGGGAGGCTTTTTAGAGAGCAGAGGGAAGGAGGGGGGGAGAGAGAGAGGAATTGGGAGAAGAAGAGGGGAAGGGGGAGAGGAGGGAGAGAGGGGGGAGAGAGTGGGAGAGAAGGAGAGACAGAGAGAGACAGAGACAGAGACAGAGAAAGAAAGAGAGAGAGAGAATTTCAGCGAGCATCTAGAGGCTGGGCTACTACTGCTGGACTGAGAATTGAGAAGAGAAATGAGAACTGAGAACCGCCACAGAACTTAGTCTTGCGGTGGCAAAACTCGAACTTGTGGCGGCAGAACTTCTTCTGGGAACTGCCAAAGACTGAGGAAGCATGACTGTGGTGCTGGTACTTTTTACGAATGTTATGATTTTGTTAATGTTCATGAATGTTATAGTGGCTTTGTTAAGCCTCATCCTCCCAGGAACCGAGACTGTGAGACATTTGAGGTGGACTGGACACTGTGAACTTCAATATGGAGCAGGAACTGCACAGAAAGATGGACAAGGAACTGGGACCTGCCTGCCTTTGAATTCAGGTGGCAATTGGTTAGATTCGTGCAGGAGCAGGAGAAGAGAAACCATGGAAGCCGATAGTCTGTCTTAAGTCAAGGTGAAAAGACCTCTCTGTGTGAGTACCGAGTAGTGACTGAGGAAATTGTAATTTACTCGTGACCTAGGGGTGGATGGCTTTTGTACTTTCTATTACCCCTTAAAAGAGTAATGAGTAGTGACTGTTAAAGCTGTCAGTTAATTGTACCCTATGGGTGGAGGACTTTGACTTCTGTACTTTGTGTCCCTCAAAGAGGATGACTGAATGATTGAGTTACTAAATGATTGTACTTTGCTTAAAACTATGTGACCACTTTGGTGAAAACTCTGTAGCCATTTTAGTGGTAAGTTGTTGAGCTGTGACATCGTGAATGCTCAACCTTGATTTTTTTGAATGTTTTGTCTTAGTTTGTTACTGAATAAAAAGAGTTCACTATACTGTGTAATCAGAACCTTCAAAAGCTGTTCAAAGCAGCAGTCTTCTGGAAAGCTGCTTGTGCTTGGCTTTACAACATCTAGACAAGTGGTCCATAAGCCTTTAATTGAAGAGTACCATCAAAGAGCAAACCATTCCCTGCCACAAGAGCCAAAGACTCTTTTCAGACAGTTCTGTTAGGTTTTTCTTACATCTGATCTAAACTTGCTTCTCTTAGGGATGGTAAATGATACATAAGGATCCCTCCATGTCACATATTAGAAAACCACTTATTAACATCATCTATGTCTTACTGTATTTTTACTTAGTCTGTTAAATGTCTCCCAATGACATTTTAACCTGGTTCCGAGCAGCATATATGACACCTCTGTCACATACTACATTTCTCTCATTACAGCCTAAGATCAACCCTGGTTTTCAGTTGCCATGTTGATGTATTATGCACTCATTCTGAGCTAGCAGACCCATAGAACCACTAGGGCTTTTCCAAGGACCTGCTTATCTAGCCACACTTCCTCTACCCAGTTAAGTGTGAGGACAACTTTTTGACCGGAAGTGTAAGACTTTATGAGATCTGGTCCAACATTCTGTTCTGTGATGCTGTCATACAGACAGTTAGCTGTCCCTCCTATCTTTGTTCCAGTTGAAATCAGAAAAGTTTGGAACTGATCTCTATCAGCTAGCCAACATATTGATAAAAATATTAAAACATAGATCCCCAGGACACTCTACTAGAAACTTTCCAAGTTTATCCAGAGCCACTACCAAACTAATTTTGGGGTCCTTTTTTTCTTTTTTTTTTGGAGGCCAATTGGGATTAAGTGACTTGCCCAAAGTTACTTGCCCAAAGTTATCGTGTCAAGTGTCTGAGGTCGGATTTGAACTCAGGTCCTCCTGACTCCAGAGCCGGTGCTCTATTCACTGAGCCACCTAGCAGCCCCTGGGGTCCATCTTTTCAACCAGTTCTCAATCCACCTGACTGTACTATGATTTATCTCACATCTTTCAAACCAATCTACAAGAAAAAAATCCCTAAACAACAGCTACAACATTCAGCTCATTTATCAGTCTTGTAAACCTTTTCAAAAGGAAATGAGATTAGTCTGGCCTGACTTGTTTTAATGAAGCCATGCCATGACTCTCTCTTCCTTTTGTAAATCAATCTATCAATTAACAAGCATTTATTAAAGGCTGTCTACTTATGTGCCAAGCACTGGATGAAGAGCTGAGGATACCCAGAAGCAAAAGTAATTCCTACTTGAAAAGTTACAGTTCTACAGAGGGAAACACCCTGAATCTCAATCTCATTCAATCTCAATCTCTTCCCCTCCCCCCTTTGTCCCTCCCTTCCTCCCTCCTAGAATTTTACCAGGATCTGAAGTCAGGTTTACTGCTCTCTATACAGTTTTACAGATTATTTACACACACACACACACACACACACACACATATGTATATATTATATATACACATACATACATATATACATATATGTATATTATATATATATATATTTTTTTTAATCAGAACAGTATCTGTCCTCTCTAGCTCTCGTTTAAACAACCTTTCCCCAAATTCAAAAGAAAACCAAAGACATGTAGCTGGGGGGAGGGGGAATGGTTTTGGCATTCCCTGTGGGTAAAGAAGTTAAAGGGAGCTTCGTACAGACTAAGTCTATCTAGCTGTGCCAGTCCCCATTACATGACACAGCCCAGGTATTCCCTTCCAGAGGCCCAGCTGCCCAGAAGGAAAAGAGAAATCACCTGAAATGTCTCAGTCACCAATACACACTACTCCATCTCACCATTTACTGGAAAGGTCAAGGCAAATTTGAAAGCATGCAATGTGCTCTGTCCCTGGGAATACCCCTGACCTTGCTGTCCACCCTCTAAGTAAGGGAGCAGGTGAAGGCTTAAAACTGAGAAGGGAGGCAGAACAGGAGAAAGCAAACAAAGTACTGTTTGGAGCATTGTTGCAAACGATCCCCGCACCATTTGGGTGGCATTTGAACTTTTCAAATCACCTTCACACACAGCAGGGCTCTGATCTGAGGCCACGAGACACAGTAAAAATCATGCTGGACGTGGGAGTCAAGACAGCTGGCTTCCGATGCCCCTTCAGTCACTTATTCAGTTATGTGACACGGACACGCTACTGAAATCCCACAGAACCCCCCAGTTCACTCATGTGCAAAATAGGAGTTAACAATGCTGTACGGCCTGCCTGGAGCAGGGGCAGGGCTGGGTGGGATATGAGAGAGCTTATGGAGCTGGGCTTGTGTTCAAGTCTCTCCTAGGACATCCAGCGGGTCCCAGACAACTCTGAGACTTTAATTTGCAGAAGAGCTGGCAAACAGTTTCTACTTAGGACAACTAGGACCAGGTTTACAGTGAGAAATGTGCTATGCAAACCTTAAATGAAAGATAAGAAATGAGCTGTAGTTGTTACTGTACAGATAAGAAAAAGTGAATGGGAAGAGTGGGATTAAACCCAGACCCTAGAATTCCCAGAGCCTCAAGCATCAAGACAGCTTTTGTCTACCCATATTTCTGCCACACATTGTTTCCTTAAGGAGAAGAAGGATCAGGTCTTCTAGGCAATTAATACTGGCTGACCCGCTGGCTGTTGTTCTTTGTTCTTTGATCAAAGAGCCAATTTGGGAGCAGCTAGATGGTGCAGTGAATAGAGCATCGGCCCTGGAGTCAGGAGTACCTGAGTTCAAATCCAGCCTCAGACACTTAACACAAAAACTAGCCGTGTGACCTTGGGCAAGTCACTTACCCCCAACTGCCTTCCAAAAAGCAAAAAACAAAAAACAAACAAAAAAAAGAGTCAATTTGGCTGTGGCTAGTTAGACCAATACAAGCTCAGGCTCAGAATGTCCTACCACAGATTGGGTACAAACAGTCCATGTGAACATTTGGGGTGGATTCTCTAAATCTGTGCATCTCTCATTTCTTTTGAGCTATGGCAATTCTGCTTTGCTCATAGAGCACAGCACCTTCTCTGATGTGGGCATGCTATGCTGGATGGTTGGCCGTCTGCCAGTATCTCCCATGTCATATAATCAATTCACGTTCTTAACAGAGAACTTGAGATCCTTGTATCGCTTCTTCTGACCTCCATGTGAGCACTTGCCCTGTGTGAGTTCTCTATGAAAGTCTTTTTGGCAAGCGTACACCTGGCATTTAAACAATGCAGCCATCCCATGGAAGGTTCACTGTCTGCAGGAGAGTTTGAATTCCTGGCAATTTAGTTTGAGAAATACTAGAGGTCTTTCAAAACTTCTAATGCATAAATATGGGCAAAATGGGGGTGAAACTTGGAAGGCATTTGGTCCAACCTCTTTATTTCACAAGTGAGTAAACTGCAGGCCCAGGAGGTCAGGGGACTTGCCCAGTATCCCACACCCACAGATAGTATCAGAGCAGAATCTGAGCCTAGGAGCTCACTTCCACAGGCCCTTCTCTTTCCCCTGAACCAACCTCAGGGCTTCCTTCAGTGGCTCTATGATGTTCATGTCTGACAGTCTCAGAGATGTTCCTATAAACTCATGGAGAACTGGACCAAGGAGTAGAAAACCTGAATTCTAGTTCTAGGCCATACTTTTATTTACTAGCCTTGGGAAAAATCATTTGGAATTTCCGGGCCAATAATGTAGGGCCAATAATGTAGCATCAGATAACAACACCCCTGCTCCCCACCTCACTGGGTAGTTGTTGGGATCAAATGAGAGGGACGCATAACCACCTATACAAATGTAACTAAGCTGACAAGCAAAACCACTTCAGTTGCCTAATCTATAAAATCTTCCATTTAAAATTAGAGGCAGCTGGATGGTTCAGTGGATACAGAGCTAGGCCTGGAGTCAGGAAGACCAAGTTCAATTCAGGTCTCAGGCCTCAGACACTTACTAGCTGCATGATCAAGGGTAAGTCACAATCTCTGTTTGCCTTAATCCACTGGAGAAGGAAACAGCAAATCACTTCCTATCTCTACAAGAAAACCCCATGGACAGTCATGTCTACAACTCAGTAATTCTAAACTAGGACCCTGGTTCTACTTGTGCAGCACCATTAACAACTACTACCCCCTTATAAGACAGGACTTTTGCCTTGGTGTCAAATAACAGGGCTTGCTAATGTCCAACCTTGTCATAAAGGACAGGAATTGGTCTCTGCTCCAGTGTTTCATCCAGGCCTTTTCACCCTTTGTCATCTTCATCTGTGTCTTCCAGCCCATGATCTTGGTGACACCCTCTCCATGGCACACACAGCTTAACTCTCATTCTTGCTACAGGTTTGGCTCCTCCGCACCCACCCCCTTCTGCTCCCATATGACTTTCAGCTGCTTCTCCTACGCTCACCCACCACCAAATCAATGAGCATTTATCAGGTGCCTATTACGTGCCAGGGACTCTGATTACCTGTGAGTAACCTAACACTTAATCAGCAGAGATTTGAATATTCTGTGCCTAACTCATACAGTCACAGGGAAAAGGCATACACACATACATATTATATATTTACACACATATACATAAACGTATTTTGAAGATGGGCTTAGTACAGGGCTTTGGCACATCATAGGCCCAATTGACAAACACCTGTCCATTGACAGGCTGGCTTCCTGGGAAGTACTTGGGATCAAACTCCAGCATCAAACCAGCCAGGCTTCCAGCCCTCTTCCTGTTCATTCTATGTCCACAGCAGTTTATAACATATACAGGAAGTTGGTGCAATACACAGATAGGTAGATAGAAACTTTTTCCCTGAGCAGACAAATTATCTCACTTTCAATAAAAGCCATGGATTACATTCTCTGCCCCCCACCCCAAATAAACTGAAAACTAGCAAAGGAAAAATGTCAAGGCAAGATTCTTTTTGTTTGTCCTAGGTTCTTAAGGAGCAAAATAACTTCAGGAAGAAGATACCAAGATTTGCAAGTGAATTGGATTTACAAAGTCACCAGCCTCATTGTCTCTTCCCTAACCCTCAGGGTCCAGTAGCAAAATATAGATCTGGACGACTGGAGAAGGCCCCCAGTTGAGGCAAGAAAGTTCAGCAGGAAGAGCCTTGGTCCTCGCCCCCCCCCCCATAAAAAAGGCCCTGAGGTACCTTTCCTTTTCTGACCCCCACTCCAGCCTCCAAGGGTTACTGGGCCCAGTTTTTACCCTGAAACTCCTTCTACAACCAGGTTAGGCAAGCACTAACCCTCAGAAGATAGGGTTTGGTAGTCTTTTGCCAATTTTCCAGGCAAGAAATAGAAAGTGGAAAGGAGCAGTAAGAACAGAATAAATCATCTCAAGACGGTCAGATTTGTTCAGACCCAGGCCCACTCCGTCTACCACAACGGGAATAGTAGCTGAACAATGTGTAATTATAATCAGCAGGCCAGGTCCCTCAGAAGGAGAAAATGGATGTCGCTCCCTAGCTGAGGTCGGGGACAGGGAGGTGGAGGATGAGCAAAGTTCAGGGAGGAGACACCTTTAAGGCAAAGGAAAAGAAAAAAGAAAAGCTCTAGCACTAGAAGGGAAGTGAGAGGAAGAAGCCCTGGGGCAGGCTCATCACAAGACTCAAATATAGGTCTGAGCCTTTTGTCCATTCAAGCTTTCAGTCATATCTGACTCTTTGTGACTCCACTTGGAGTTGTCTTGGCAGAGATGCTGGAGTTATTTACCATTTCCTTCTCCAGCTCATTTTACAGATGAGGAAACTGAGGCAAACAGGGTTAAGTGACTCGCTCACGGTCAGCCAGCTAGTGAGTGTCTGAGGCCAGATTTGAACTCAGGAAGATTAGATTTCCAGGTCCTGCGCCCTATGCACTATATGGCTCCACTGCACTGCCCAAGGAACCTTGGTGCCTTCCAGGCGTATGGGAAAAAACCTTGTCTCAGTCACAGCATCTCCTCAAGCCGGACCCACTGGACGGCAAGGAGAGAATGGGGAGAGCACAGTCCTAGAAAAGAAACAGAAAGCTGTGGGGCCTTGGGCCAATCACTGGTCTCTCCTCCCTGGGGGAGATACTTTACCTCCCTAGGCCTCAGCTTCCTCATCTGTAAAAGATCACTACATAAATGGAAAGGTCTGTTTTGGCTCTAAAATCACATCATGACTGCAAACTGTGCTGCTACCGTCGCCTGCCAGTCCTCTGGACATCACTTCCCTCCCAGCTTCCCACTACTATGACCCACCTGGAGTTCCTAATTCATATGGGGGGGCAGGAAGAAGAGTAGAGGGGAAGGTAGGGTGGGAAAAATAAGGACGGGGCAACTAGGTGGCTCAGTGAACAGAGCATGGGCCCTGGAGTCAGGAGGACCTGAGTTCAAATATGACCTCAGGCACTTGACACTAACTGTGTGACCCTGTGCAAGTAACTTGCCTCAACTGCCTCAAAAAAAATAGTGAAACCCAAGGCAGACAGTCTGAGTGACATGAATACAAAAGAAGAAATCAGGGTTTTGAAGTGGGAATTCCTACAAAATCAGTGTTGGACAAAAGGGGCACCAGGAACAAATAACTAAACAAGATTCCTCGGCTAAAGGGGTTACCTACTGGTACCTGGGTAGGAGCCGTGGGGATCTGGGAAAAGGGTTCAGACTAGGGGAGGGGGACACAGGTTAGGAGCACAGTGGTTCTCATTTCCCAGACTCCATCAGTCATATCCAACCTCAGTCAGCTAAGGGTTTTCACTAAAAAGTTTTTAATTAATAAAAGTTCTTAGGCAAACATTCTTAGGAATGTTAGAAGTTAGAAGTTAGCCCTCCTTCTCTGACTATTCAAAGCTGTTCCTTCAGCTCAATTCCAGCTTCTGGAAAGCTTTCCCTGACCCTTCCTTCTCATTCTCCTATGACCCATCTGGATTCTTGTACTGGCTATAACCCACCCATGTGTGATGTTATGATCAGGAATAATTAATATCTGGTGATGTCGGCCCCTTGCTCAAAAATCTCCAGTGGCTCCGTTTTATACCGAGTAAAATTCAAACTTTATTTGGCAGCGGCCCAACATTCAAAGCCCTCCCAAATCAGGCACCACACCTCCTTTCCAGCCCAGGTTCACCCTACCCCTCGCTTCCTCTTCTGGGCTCTGGGCAAAGGGACTGCCCAAGCACGCCCCACCCTCTCATACCCCCATACTCTGGTTCACCCTGTTCTCTATGCCTAGAAATTAAATTCTCTTCCCATCTTCTAAAACCCCAATGAAATGCCATCTCAGCTAGGAAGCCTTCTCTAACCCCCCTGCTCTTTGAGTCTCCCACTTTTCTGTGGCTTTTGTCATGTAACGAATTACTCTTATTATTGTCCATATGCCAAAAGAATCAGAGCATGTTAGCAGCCATCTAGCTCAACGCCTTCACTTTGCAGATAAGCAAACTGAGGCCAGAGAGAGGACATGGTGTGCCAAGGTCTTAACGCTGCGCCTCTCCACATTTCCTTCAGGCCCCCA
Organism: Pseudocheirus occidentalis; assembly: GCA_028646575.1. NCBI lineage: Eukaryota > Metazoa > Chordata > Mammalia > Diprotodontia > Pseudocheiridae > Pseudocheirus > Pseudocheirus occidentalis. The sequence goes on along the minus strand of CM053598.1, from coordinate 48,642,504 downwards.
GTTCCCCAAAGGCTGACACCTAGATATCACAGGACTGTTACAAGTTCTGTTCTGGGCTCCTGCCCACACAGCCTTGACTTCTGTCTCCTTAGACTTCACCCTGGGGAGACCAAGAGCCAAGAGAGGCAGTAAATGAGCGGTTCCCTTTTCCCAGCTCCGTGATCAGCCTGCCTAATCTCCAGTAGGCCGGGACTATCCTAAGAACCAGGAAGAGAAAATCTGGGGGAGGAGGACGAACAGATGGGGAAGAGAGAAACCCTGGCATTCAATCAGATAACCAATGTTTACTGTGCGGTTCCTATGTGCCCAGAACAGAGGGAGAGAAGCTACCCAGCCTCAACACCACGCAGCCCTGTCCATTTCCATCTCTAAGTCAGGGTATGAGGTTCTCTGGATGGTTGAGCAGAGAATGCTGGGCTGGGTGTCCAGAATACCCAAATTCAAATCTGCCCTCAGACACACTTACTTAGCTACGTGACCCTAGGTGAGTCACTTAACCTCTAGCTTCCTCATCTGTAAAATCATAAAAAATACCAGCACCTTCGTTCCACAGTAATTGTGAGTATCAAATGAAGTATCTATTACGTGCTTTGTAAGTCTCAAAAGCGCTGTATAAATGCTAGCTGTGATTATTATTGCCTAGCCTCCAAGGCCCAGCTTGCAAGTACTCCAGAATTCACACTAATTCACATCCATCATATCCTTTAGGACTCTGAGGCTTTAGAGCCAGAAGGGACTGTAAGTACTTATGCAGTCTAATTCCTCCATTTTACAGATGCAGAAACCGAGGCTCAAAGAGAGAAGTGCCTTGTCCAGGGTGGCCCAGAGTTAGGGCGACAGCTTGGACAAGATCCAAGTTCTCCAGACTCTCGGTCCTATCTGTGCCATCGAAGCAATGTGACTGGTGTGGGAGGATGACATCAAATGTGACTCCTAGACTCGGGACCTACCAACTGAGTCACCCACCCTCCCTCAACCTCAATTTCCTCATCTATAAAACGGGGATAATAGCATCTGCCCACCTACAAGGAGCAGATAAGAAATGAATTGTGAAACAGCTTGAAAAACTGTAACCTGGCAATACAAATATAAAGTAATTTTTAAAAATCATTCCTTGTTTCCTTCGTGGAAGTGCTGTCCCTAACAAGTCTAAGGACAGAGTTTTTATTTATTTTAATTTTCCACAGTACTTCTTTACCAAGTCCCACAGTACAGAGTGCTGTGCACTAGGTAGGACTGCCAATGAATGAATGAAGCCTTTTTCCGATGCACAAGGTTAAGCTGTGAGATCACCACCGGCAAATATCCTTACAAGCACGGCAGTGTTGGACCGGTGCTAAAGAGGAACAGCTTGATACGCTGCAAAATAACCTTGACCCTGGAGTTCAGAGAAGCAGGATTTAAATTGTTTCTCAAAGTTAACTTCTTTAATGTAATGGTCAGAGTCCTAGACTTGGAGTCAAGGAACCTAGAGTTAGAAACCTGCCACAGGATCCCTCCCCGCCTCAGCATCCTCACTGGTGAAATGTTGTTGTTGGGGTCAGCTATGTGGCACAATGGATAGAACACTGGGCCTTGGAGTTAGGAAGGCTCATCTCTCTGAGTTCAAATCTGGTCTCAGACTCTAGCTGTGTGACCCTGGGCAAGTCACTAAACCTGCTTGCCTCAGGTTGCCAGCTAGCTGGTTTACAGAGGAGGAAACTCTGTAAAACCAAAATGGGATCGTGAAGAATCAGACTGAAATGAACACACAAAAACAAAGTGATGGATTAAACCGGACAATCTCTTAAAGTCCTTTCTAGCTCTAAAGTCTCAGACACCAAAATTATAGAAATTGGATAATAAGAGGGCCAGTCTCATTGAGAAAATGTGTCTAAAGTACTTCATACCATGGACTGATTCAACCATTCTTCGAGCAATTTGGAACTACGCCCAAAGGGCTATAAAACTGCACCTACCCTTTCACCCAGCAATATAACTATGAGGTCTATAACTCAAACAGATTTTAAAAAACAAAAAAGGATCTATATGTATAAAATTTGTAGCAGCTCTGTTAGTGGTGGCAGAAAACTGGAAATTGAGGGGATGACCATGAACTGGGGAATGGCTGAACATATGATATAAGAAAGGACAAGCAGGATGCTATCAGAAAAACCTGGAAAGACTAATGTGAAATGATGCAAAGTCAACTGGGCAGAACCAGGAGAACGCCGTATATAGTAACAGAAATATTGATGACGATCGGTTGTGAATGACTTAGCTATTCTCAGCAATACACACATAGAAGAGAAGTCTTGTATGTCTGAAAAATGCTACGCGTCTCCAGAGAAAGAGCTAGCGGAGTCTGACTGCTGATCACAGCATACTTTTTTCCTTTATTTTGTTATTCTTGGGGGTTTTTTTGCCTGTGTTTTCCTTAACGACATGACTAACATGGAAATATGTTTTGCATGACTGTACATGTTTAACCTACATCAAATTGCTTGCTTCTCAGTGGGGGGCAGGGGTTAAGGAAAGAGTTTGGAACTCAAAAATTCTTTTAAAAAATGCTTTCACATGTAATTAGGGAAAATGAAATATTAAATTAAAAATCAAATACTTTACAAACCTTAATGCCCCTTATAAATATCAGCTACTATTTTCATGACTCATCTTCACCACACTCCTCATTCATTCACCACCTAGGCATCATTGCCAGGAAGTCTTTTGTGATGTAGAAAAACCAAGAATGATGACATTTCCTGGTGTCACACTGATTCCGGCCTGCAAGGTTTATAAAACACTTTCTATACGGTCCTGTGAAGTGGGGGGTACATCTACTTCCACAACAATTTCCTTGCAAAACTGAAATTCATTCACAGGGAAGGAGGCAGGGAGAAAGGTGGTAAAGGAGAGTTATTCCCAAAGAGTGGGACCTAGGCTCATACTGTGTCCTTTGGGGAAGCTGGAAATAAGCCCTCAATAAACGTTTTCTCTCAATGATGAATTGTCAGTTAATTAGTCATCATAACTCATCACAAAGATACTGGAACATTTCAAATTGCATATACCCTTGGAGTGGTAGGGGTAGTGATATGTGGAGCAAAGGCCATGGAGAAGACACACCCAGCTCTATCAGCTTCTCATTGATGCAAATCCTTCTAGGATTTGGAATGGGTCCAGTTCTCCATGCCAACACAAAATACTGCCAAGTCAGTCAGAATAAAGAGCCCACACTGTAACCAAGAAGATGGTCCTGCTCTGCACAACTAGACTGTAAGCTCCCAGAGGGAACAGATCACAAGTACCATGACTCATATTTCTTTTGTATCTCCCAGCAATGCTCCACACCCAGAAGGAGCTAACCGTTGCCATGGACAGGGAAGACTTGAAGTGATAGGGCTGACTGAAGTGAGCAAGGAGGGTGGCGTTCCTTCCTGACAAAACACAACCTGACAATGATCTCTTGAAGAGAGAAGTGGTTCTTCCTTTCAGAAATCACGGCCATTGTGATGAGGTAAGGAAGGGAAGCATAAAATGTTAAAGTATAGTTAGGGTTGCTCAAAACCTCAAAATACCAACAGGTCAGGCCCTACCAAATGAATTCGACTTAAGTCTTCTTTCAACCAAAGAAAAGCAAAGTTTATTACAGATTCACATTATTGGGTAGACTCTTAAGGAGCCCTGGTATCGGTGACCCTTCAGAATGGCCCTTCCTTCTACCACTGCTATACCCAGACCTTATCTTCCCCATCTGCAAACTGGAGGTCTGTATCATTGCAATGTTAGGAGGAAGGCTCTTCTGTCAACCTTCAAGAGCTGTATAACTGTTAGCTATTAGTAGTAAGAATACGAACTTTATCATTCCTTTAGTATTGGAGCACTGGGTTTCATAGGAAAAAAAAGATTGAGGATACTGGGCTCCTAGTGGGATGCAAAGATGAAAAAATGTGATCCCACAGAAGGAAACAAAAGGACAGAGTGCTTGAATTTTTTGTTGTTATTGTTGCTCAGACCAGGTTGTTTTTTTGTTTTGTTTTGTTTTTGTTTTGTAACAGAAACTTCCCAAAATAAAGGTAGATCAGCAACTCACAGTTATCAGTCTAGGAGAGCTGCCTGGGGCACTGCTGGTTTGCATATGTTGTCAGAAGCAGGATTTGAATGTGGCCCTTCTAGATTCCAAGACCTCAGCTTTATCCACCAGGACACACAATATCTTACAGGATCTCCAGGAGCAGCTAATTAACAATGGAATGGGCTGCCTGGGAGACAGGGTGGGAAGTACCTAAAACAATTTTCCCCTATTGTGGAAATCTTTCTCCCCATATTATCAAGGATCTTGGTTCTCCCATCTGGGCTAGGAGTTCCTGGAATATCTGGGATTTGGAGGAGCAGAGATTCTAATCTCAGGATCCCCCATGTAGCCTCCTGGCAGGGTGTGTAAACGTGCAATAAACAGCCCATGAAGCACCAGGCCATAGGTACAATAAAGCCCTTCTGTACTAGATTTCAGTCTCTGCCTACTAGGTATGGACGTCATAGGTGCCATATAAAAGCAGAGCCAGAGCTCCCAGGTGGCAATCTACCAGCCTGGTCCCCTTTTTCCCCCTAGGCACTTAAACAAAAACTCTATTGAGCGTGCCAATTAAACTGACATTAAACTTTCCACCCACAGACCACTCATTCAAAATAGCTCTGTCAATCATCAGCCAGGCCCTAGGCCCTGAGCCCTGGTTTATAAGATCCCATTTGCAGCCAGCTTTGCTCAGCAAAGGCTGCACCCTGCTAGAGAGAAATTCTGCTTGGGCCCTGGCCAGAAGGTCCCAGAAGCAACATGGAGGTGCTGACCGCAGCATCTGCTATCTAAGACTGGCTGTGTCACGGCCAGAGACTCCTGACCAAGGGCATGAAAACAGACCAGAGCCGGCAGGGCCTGATGTGCACTCTCAGCCAATTCTGGCTAGAACAGAAACTGTACCAATGACAAAAATAATTATTAGCATTTAGAAAACACTTTGAGGCTTACAAAGCATTTCTTCCATTTTTGGTATATAGTTGATTCCAACCTTGTGAGGTTGGGGCTATTATTTCCACTGTACAGGTGACGGAGGCCAAGTCTAAGTGACAAGCCAGGTCACAAGCATCTGAGGCGGGATTTTAACTCAGTTCGGTCCTTCTGGACTCTCAGTGAGGTGCTCTCTTCACCAAACAATGTAGGACCCTAGCAGGTCTTCATTCCCTCTCCGGGCTCCACTTCTGACTTGCCTGTCCTCACCCTGGAAGTCCCCACCACCCCCTAGGCCCATTTCTCTGACTGGCTGCTTTTTCCCATAACTTCCATGTTAAAGAAAGCATCCAGGCAGCCATGTTTTCATCGTGCCTCTCGGGGCTCCGCTGTAGCTGGGACCGGCTCTCCTTCTGCTGCTACTGACACTTCTGACACTACCCTTAATCCTCTTCCCTATCAGACCCTATGCTGCAATACTCAAGGAGTGACAAAGGTCATATTCTTATTACTAATAGCTAACAGTTATAAATGGTGCCCAGAACACAGTAAGAGCTTAATAAATGCCTGTTGACTTTGCTAGAGGGTGACAGAATCAAGGAAGGCCTCAGGTTGAAGCTTCTTCTTAAAAGATATCATCACTAAGATATCACATCACTAAGGATGTGAAAAGCCAAGAGACCTACCTGCACATTCGACTCCTTGAGACTGGGAGCCAGGTGGGATCCCTGCAGGCTTGCTCCAGTGTGGATTAACGAGCATTGCTCTAAGCAGTCTGGGAAATTATTCCTTAACTGAATGCTTTAAAAGCATTTACTAGCTATATGTCTAGTGATCTGTGGGTAATTTAGAGAGTGGAATAGCCCCCCTTCCAGGGCTTCCAGGTGGGGGGTGGGGGTGGGGAGGACATTCCAGCCAAGGGGCAGTTAGGTGGCATCATAATGCAGAGTCCCAGGCCTGGAGTCAAGAAGACTCATCTTCCTGAGTTCAAATCTGGCCTCAAACACTTACAAGCTGTGTCACTTTACCTTGTTTGCCTCAGTTTCTTCATCTGTAAAATGAGCTGGAGAAGGAAAGGGCAAATCTTCCCAGTATCTTTACCAAGAAAACCCCCCAGATGGGGTCCTAAAGAATCAGACCAAAGCAGGGTTCAAACCAAAGTCTTTGGACTCCAGATCAGGAGATGCTTCCTCTACCTGTTCTGTTTTTCAAATATGGAAGTTTCACCTCTCCAACTAGAATAATTCCTTGAGAGAAGACATTGTCTTCCTTTACCATCTTTAATTCATAATTATAAATTTAATATTTATACAGGGTATCCCAAAGGTCTTGGTGCAGTTTTAAGGTTTCATAGCTTAAATAAATAAACTTGTTATTATTAAAGCTTAAAACTCTACGCCAGATCTGAACCTAGTACGATGAGTTTTCCTGACTCCAGGCCCGGGACTCTATCCTCTGCCAACTCAGTGTCCCTTGGCTGGAATGTCCCCCCTCAACTGAAAGCCCCTGAAGGCCTTCTCTGCTCTTTAAATTACCTGCAGAGAGCTAGACACATGGTCAATAAACATTTTTAAAGCATTCAATTATTGAATTAATTCTCCAGACTGGCTGGAGAAAAGTGAGTCAGCCCACAACAGAATGAGTCCACAGGGATCATATATTACCTCATTTGATACTCACAACTCTTCAGAGTATTTACTATTAGCCCCATTTTACAGATGAGAAAACTGAGGCCAAGGGAGGGAGGTTAAAGTAGTCACTCAGTTATTAAGTGTCTAGGGCAGGATTTGACTTCAAGGTACACAGCTCAATTCACTAAAGCTTTCTCCATAGCCTCCAGTAAAGGACTGGGCATACGCTAGACACTCAATAGATTTGCAGAATTGAATACAAAGGTCCCCTCACCCAGTGTAAAATAGCTGTGACCTTTTTAGTGGACACCAGGGATTCTCACCTGTTATCACTCTTTCCTTCCCCTCTGCCAGTTGTCACAGCATCCCACTGGCTGCCTCAACCCAAGACATTCAGAAACACAATTCCCTACAACTCTTTTCTCTGTTCTTCCAGTCCAGGGCAATGGAGTTTCCCCCACTTCTTTCCCATATACGGACTACGGTCACCTCCCAAATCTGCTTCTCATTTTCTCATTCTGCCACAGTCAGCTCCTCCACCTTGAGGTGAAAGGGACTGGGAGAAAAGCAGAGGGGATCCATTTGCAGTGGTACTTATATGTGACTATTGGCAGCAACCTTTTAGGAATGAACAGAAGGAACACGAACAAACACAAACACACACACACACACACACACACACACACACACACACACACGAGATTAAGTGACTTGCCCAGGGTCACACAGCCAGCCAAGTGTCTGCAGCTGCCCTTGAACTCAGGTCCTCCTAACTCCAGGCCTGATGCTCTACCCACTATGCCACTTAGCTGCCCTGCCTCTTTACAGTTAATACCGTATTCTAACACAGAGTCACAGAATTCGAGAGTTGACAGGCAGATCAGCAGTCATCTATCCCAACCAAGACATAAAAGAAATTCCTACTCTAAGATACTTGCCAAGGGACGGTCATCCAGCTCTTTCTTGAACATTTCCAAAGAAGGGGAAATGACCACTTTTTGAAGCAGCCCAGGGCACACTGGAAGCCAAGCATCAGTCGTCCGTCCCAGACCTTCCCTCCATTGCTCCCCATTCTGTCCTCTGAGACCCAAGGGAACAGATTTAATCACTCATCCTCACGTCAGTCCTTCAAATATTTGAACATAGCAACCATATAACATCCTTCTCAGCCAAAATGCCCTTAAGTACTTTGTTCTTCAGGCAAAAACCTCATAGTTCCTTCAAAGGATTCCCCTAGGACACAGAAACAAGGCCCTTCACCACACTGGGTTCCATTCCTCCGGAGGCTCTCTAACCACTCGATCTTGTATTGTTCAAACTGAGTATGATACTGCAGATGAGAGCAGAGGAGGGAGAGTTATGCCAAAGTAGGAATTTCCAGCAGTTGGGCGGAAAGAAGACAGGGCCATACTATTGGCTTGAGATCTGGAGAGGCAGCTATAGTATAGCAAAAAAAACCTCAAAGGACCTGGGTTCAAATCTCAGGTCTGTTATTACAAGCTCTACAGCCTTTGGGCAAGTCACATAAATTCAACAAATATTAAACCTCTATTTTGTCCAAGTTGGAGGATATAGATATTTTTTTTTAAATCATAGTATTTATATACTCAAGGCACTTAAAATTCAGTTGGGGGGAGCTGTAAAGGAGGAAGAAATGATACTTATGCACAGATGTACTAAATTATAGGGCAGGGCAGGAAAGGAGCAAAGGAGAGATATAAAGTAAACACTTTTAGCTAAAGTGTTCACAGGGCAAGCTTAACGAAGGTGGGAGCCTGAGCTAAACCTCGAAAGATGAGAAGAATTTGGAAAGGCAGAGAAGAGAGTAGATTCCAGGCACCGGGAATGACCTTTTAGACTGGGTAGGGCTGGAAGATGTTATGCAGAGTTCAGGAAACAGTCCAGTTTGGCTGAAATAAAGACTGCATGAAAGGGGAGTGATAAGAAATGAGGCCCAAAAGGTGGTTTGGAGCCAGACTGGGAGGGCAGAGAAGCGACATGGTCAGAGCCATCCCTCCAGGCTGGGTCAGCAGCAATGTGAAGCATGGACAGGAGAAAGGAGAGACTGGAGGCCCGGTGACCAGTTAAAAGGTTATCAGTAATGAAGGCCTCACACGATGGCACTGAAGTCACCAAAGAGAGGTATAAGCTCTTTGAGGCCTGGAGCTGGTCGGATTTTGTCTTTGTTTCTGAAGCTCAAGCATGCCTGGAATACAGCAGGTGCTTGATAAACGCCTGCTGATTAATGACAAACTTTCTCTATTTCCCAATATAGCTGAGGGTCCACAATGATTGGAACTACTTCCCCTGAACCTTCTTCCTTGGTTTCAAAATGAATTCTTGCTTATCTAAGGCAATGGGGGTAGGAAAGAGGTTAACAGAAAACCTGTTTATCCAGCTGTGAAGGGGTCATGCCAGGGGTCTCTGTATATCTGTCTGTCTGTCTGTCTGTCTGTCTGTCTCTCTCTCTCTCTCTCTCTCTCTCTCTCTCTCTCTCGTTCCCCCTCAAAAACACACACACACACACACACACACACACACACACACACACACACCCCTAAAGAGGTATATAATAAAATGAACAGACTAAATGGTGGCAATGGTGACTCTCAATGACCTTAGGTGTCCCTCTGGGATACTGGGATACCCTAATCAATTCCAGAAGCTTTCATTGAGAATTTACCTTCACCATCTCCAGTAGAGATTGTATTCATATACTGAGTGCTATAAGATTTGCAAAGTTCTTTAGAAATATCACCTCAATCTAGCCACACAAATACCCTGAGTTTTGTTGTTGGTGAGTCATTTCAGTCTTGTCCAACTCTTCTTCATGACCCCATTTTAGGGTTCTCTTGGCAAAGACACTGGAGTGGTCATGTGCCCTTTCCTTCTCAAGCAAATACTCTGAGAAGTAGATGCTATCATTATCCCCATTTTACAGATGAGGAAGCTGAGGGAGAGAAAGGTTAAGCGACTCATGGTAACACAGTGAGGAAATGTTTGAGGTGGGATTTGAGCTCAAATCTTCCTGACTCCACAATTTCAGACTTCTTTCCACTGCATTACTTAGCTAAATACCTGACTCTGTGCAAGGTCCAACTAAGCAATTGAAAAACATCTAAAAACCACACCCTCTAGGAGTTTATCATTTAGTAGGGAAATGAGCAAGGTATACCAAGTAATTATAATATGAGGTTAAATACCACCAGAAAGTTACAAAATCCTGTAGGAATCCAGAGAAGAGTCATCAAAGGAATCTCGGAAGGATGGTCATTTCATTATGGGGGGTGGGGACAGGGGGGAAGCATTCCAGGGGAAGGGCTAAATGGGAAGAAAAACAAGATGGGGGTGAGTGGGGGGGGAAGGGCATGTTTTGAGAGCAGCAAGAAATTTAGTCTTGAAGTATGGAGGCTATGTAATAGAGTAGAAGGAGGGGAAAGTAAACAGGTAAGTTTGTGGACTGTCAAACGTCAGACTAAGAATTCCACGATATACATAAGGCATTTTGTCAGTGTGCCCTGTATCTTGTGATTATAATTATATTATATTAGATGATCTCAGGGGTCATCTAATCAAACACCTAGGCCACCCCAAACACACAGACACACAGACACACACACCTTTTTTTGTGTCTCCCCAATGGCATTGAGACTTTCTCCATTTGTTTTTGTTCATGTACACAGAGTATCTTGCTTGCCATCTCTACCAAACTGGGGTGGGGAGGGGAATACCAAGAGAAGACTTATTACACTTGTTTATCCCAAAACACCTAGAGTAGTGCTTGTACACAGTAGATGTTTAGTAACTATTTACTGAATACAAATAAGTATAAGATACATAACTTGTCCTCCAGTAGGAAATAAGACATTTACCCACAAACAAGTTAACCACCATTTAAAAACTATATTTGTTGTTGTTTCATTTGTGTTCAACTCTTTGTGACTCCATTTGGGGCTCTTCTTGACAAAGATACTGGAGAGATTTGCCATTTCCTTTTCCAGTTCGTTTTACAGATGAGGAAACTGAGGCAAAAAAGGGTAAAGTGACTGACCCTGGGTCACACAGCTAGTAAATGTCTGAGGCCAGATTCGAACTCATGAAGATGAGTCTTCCTGATTCCAATCCTGCTCTATCCACTTCAAGATACCATATAGCAAGAGCTTGATAAATAATACAAATATTAAGAAAAAACAGGGTTCTGGCTGAGAAATTCTTACGAGCTGGGGCCATGAAAGAAAGGCCTCACTGAGTTCCAAGTATTGGTGATAAGACCAAATTTGAAGTTGAAAATATCCATTGTCACCCCTTCATTTTCTACACCCCCAATAGTTTCTCTACCAGGCTATCTGTTTTTCCTACCATCTATCCCATCATATGGAAAGCACCTTGAGATTAAGATTTTATCCTAAAATGCCTTGGTACCAAGGCTGGACTAGTGACTTTTTGCAGATGTACTTGGTCAAATATTTAATACTTGTTAAATGGAAGCTGTCAAAAATGTGTCAGTGTCAAAACCAGGAGAGGACCCACACTGATCTCTCGCTGGGCCCCCAATTGTGGGCTCCAGACTTTCCAAATTTCTTAGCTTCCTTTTATGTGTTTCTTCTATTAGAACATAAGTTCTTCAAGGACAGGCACTCTTTTTGTTTGAGATTGGCTCATCATAAATGGCCAATAAATACTTGGTGACTTGACCTGCCCAACAAGAAGCACCTTTGGTGCTCCCTCTCCCCTGCCCCGCCATTTTCTTTTTCGGAGGTACCAAAATTCCTGCTGCCCTTTGAGCATCTTTGTACTCAACTCTTAGCTCTAGATCTTGAGAATAATAATAATAAATGTCTTACTATATGCCAGGCCTTCTGCTAAGTACTTTACAGTTAGTATCTCTTGACCCTCACTCACTACAACCTTGGGAGGTAGGTGCTTTTATTAACCCCATTTTACAAATGAGGAAACTGAAGCAAACAGAAGGTAAGTGACTTGCCCAGGGTCACACAACTGTGTGTCTGAGGCTGGATCTGAATTCTGGTTTTCCAAACTCTAACCCACCCTCTCCCCCCCCCACCCAGTGCTAGTCACCAGCTACCTCCATGGAGGGAGAAACGCTAAATTTTTTCTCCTCGTTCCACATGGCCAAGATGGAGCTTCTTAGAGACCTATCTTCTCCCCTCTAGCTATCCACATTTGCTCAAAGAATTTCAAAGTCTCCCTTTTTATTGGATATTTTTCAGATAAATGTAGTTAAGAGGCCTGGGGGTAGCAACAGAAACCACAACTCCCAGCAACTTTTAACCTCAGATTCTTCTTACAGTTAGGTCTGAGCAGCTGGCAGTCCATTAACAGGTGTTAAGTAATTCTTCCTTTCTGCAAAAGGACTTGCTCCTAATTGCTTGGAATAACTAAGTCTCCAGGGGAGTTCCCTGACATACAGACAACTACACCACCACCAACCCCCCTCCCCTCCCCAAGGAATAATCTAAATTTTTTTTCCTTCAAATTGGAGGGTCCAGTGGGAAAACAAGAAGCAATGTAACAGTGGACCAAGACAAAGAAAATAAGGTACTTCAAATATTTCTCAAACCTAAAGCCTCCATAGCAAGTAAATACTCGAACATTACCAGCTCACAAAAATTAGCAGCACCTTTTTCTCCTCATCCTGGTGGGAGCCAAAGAAAACTGCGTCCAGCATTCTTGACCTCTAAGTCAACACAAGCTTTGATGGTAGGACGGCCTTTTTCTGCTCACCTGACAGTGTGTTCTAAAACACACCAGCGGGCACAACCAGTTAGCTCGGTCGGTGAAGGACTAACGGTCGTGGGTTCTAGTCTCGGCTTTCACTTTGTCCCCCGGCCCTGAACCTGACTCCTAGCCCCAATCATTCATTCCCTCTAACGCTGGGGGGAGTGGGAAAGGCGGAGACAGGGAAGACAGTCACCTCTACATCTTCTACAGCGTAGGTGCAGGTGTAGATTCTACATGAAAACCACCGCGGAAACGGCTCAAAAGCAACGCCCGATAGCTAATTTCTTCTTTTCCGCTTCTGGCCAAGATCACCAAAGCCAAAGCAAGTTTTCGGAGCCTGAGAGAATGCTGCGCCTTTCAGAGTCTAACCTTTAATACCTTAGCAAGAAGCAAACCTAGGATGCCCGTGGAAAAACCCAGCCCCGGCGCACCGCGATCGGGCAGCCAGGGGCGACTGACCAGCGCGGCCCGGGCTGCACCAGCCCAAGCCGGTGCGCAAAAGGACGTCCGTCCGGCACAGAAGGGAAAAACGCGAGGGGCCGAGGCAGGCCAAGGCAGGCTGGGCACGGAGGCGGGGATTCTCCTCCCGGCCCCAGCAAATCGAGCACCCGGGCCCCTCGCTGCCTTTTTTTAGAGTAGGAAGTTCCGGCTTAGGGACCCGGGAGGGACGCAGGACAGGGGGAGGGAGGTCGGGAGCCCAGCTTCAGATGATCCCCTGCCCTCGAGGGCCACAGGGCAAGGCCGTACCTGGGCAGGGAGCGGCAGAAGCCTCCCACTGACCCACAGCAACAAGGGCTGAGGGCAGAGAGCCCAGACTTACTGAGCTACCCCCTTCCCACCTCTCCAGAAGGGAGAGTACACACACTAGCTGTCCTGGGGGTGGGGAGGGGGGAGAGGTGGGCGCGGATTCCTACCCAGCCCCGCACACTCACCTATCAGCTCTGCCGTCCTCCGAGCCGATGCCTCTCTGTCCCTCTGTCCCACTGTCCCGCAGCCTCCCCAGCCCTGGCTCCCTCCCCCGGCAGCCACTCCGGTCCGGGCGGGGCCAAAGAGGGAGGAGCCCGGGCCCGGGAGCCCGCCCCGCTCCTACAAGACGGAAAACATTGTGGGGAGGGGCCGAGGGGAGTTCGGAATAGACAGACCAGCATCCAAGCCTAGGGTGGAAGCCTGGCGGAGGGTCGCTAGACCCCTAGGGCAGTGACGGTCAAGATCTCTGAGCCCAGCTTGGGGCAGAGGTCCGGCGGCAGAAAGAAAAAGAAAGTGCACAGACCCGAAGTGCAAGTGACCCCCGGAGGCTCTCCGAGGCACCCCCTGAGTTTTACAGGTGTGGAAACTGAGGTCCGATACGTGGAACTGACTTGCCTCCTGCCCTCTGAGTTACACTTGGCGAAGGCAAGTGTATGCCCCTAAAAGGAAACAATAACACAGGAGAGAGAGGAAGCCCCTCCCTCATGAGCCGGGAAGGGAGGCCCTGCCAGGAGGCTCCGGCGAGAGATCGCTGGCCACCCTACCACCTCTTTATTTTCTGTAGGGTTTGGGGAATCGCGTACGACAAGGTCTAGGTCCTTCCTGCTCTCTCTCAACTCTTCAGTGCACGCCGTTCCCCTGCTTTTTCCATTCTGCTCCTCTTGATCTCAGCCCCCTCCAAATAGTAGGGCAACTAAGGTGTTTAGTTACCTTGTGCTTCCTCCCCATAGAGATGTGTATGTTAAAGAAAGACTTTGTACAAGGCCAGTGTTTTGAGTTTCTGGAATTCCACGTTTCACAACCAGGTCAAGGAAGAAGATATTGGGGAGGGGCGGGAACATCTTTGGCTCAAATCACACCTTGTTCCTATTAGTGAAGCCAGCCCTGGTACCCAAACTGGAGCACCATCGAGCTTCCAATAGGGACTTTGTGGGAGTGAAAAGAAGCTTAGTGTTCCTGGAATGGAGCCACCCTTGCCAACAAACCACAGGGAGGTGGCTTGGTAAAGCACAGAGACTGCTCCTTTCTCTTCCACAGTCTCTCCTGCTTAGCCTTGCTCTTGAAGGGTTTTAGAATAACATCTTGTTCTGGCTCCCCCTAACTCCCAGAGTCTCAGAGTGTGGAAAGAGCCTAAAGACAAATCTTTCTGGGCTGGGCAGCATTTTTGGGAGATGAGTGAGCAAAGAAGCAGCGAGGACCAGAGGCAAATCCCAAACTTAAATCTTCAAGCAGATAGCTGAGACTCCCTTCCCAAGAAACTATATCCCAAAGCAATTATACCCAAAGTCTGTAAGACTAGAGCCCAGAGGGATAGAATCTTTAGCAGGAAAATACTTTGCTAGGGGCAGTTAGTGATAAAGATGCTAATTCCTCCCATAAAAAAGAACCTTATTTCTAGAACGACATGTGATATGACTCAGCTGAAAGTTGTTATGTAAGATTACATTGTTGTGCCCTCAGATTTTGGGGGCAGGACATTAACTGAGTCGTCTACAAATGTTCAAGTCACTTAGAATGGCAAGCATCTGCTACATACCCACCGTGTGCTAGAGAAAGAAAGGAAAGGAAAGGAGGGGAGAGAGAGAGAGAGAGAGAGAGAGAGAGAGAGAGAGAGAGAGAGAGAGAGAGAGAAAGAAAGAAAAAAGGGAAAAAGAAAGAGAAAGAGAAAAGAAAGAAACATAGATGGATGGTATTGATCCTTAGGAAACTTATAGTCCCATTGACCTGGAACACATAAATCAATTACAAAGTGCAAGATGGTACATAAAGTCATCCTCAACACTTCCCTCTGCCTGACTCTCCCTTATTATTCAATCATATTCAAATACTGCTATTTCCCCTCCACACCTCTTCCATCATCTTCTCTTCCATTCAAATGACCACCATTCTAGTTGAGGCCCCCATGATATCTCTACCAGACTACAGCCAGGGCTCCCTAACTGATCTCCCTGCTTCTCAGTTCTCCTTTTTCTAAACTCTCCACATGGTTACCAAAATAATTTTTACCAAGGGGCAGGTTTTATTAAGTTACTCCTTGGCTCAAAAAACTTTCTGTGACTTCCTATTAGCTCCAAGATAAGATACAGTCTTCTTAGCATGGCATTTAAGGCCTTACCCAAGAGTGCTTGGCACATAGTAGGCACTTAATAAAAGGTGGTCTGTTAATAAAAGGCTCATAGTAAACAATAAAAGGTCATTAATAAAAGGCACATAGGCACTTAAAAGGTTGGCTTTCTCCAATCACCTCTTAAGTTTAACATACTCTGTGTTCCAGCCAAACTGGACTCAATATTTCATCTCTTACCTCTACAGACTAGGTCAGAGGTGTTAAATATTCTGCCCACATGCCAGGTCCACAGCACTACTGAATGTTGCCAAACCAGATTAAAATGTAACTAATATTTAACAAAATATATAAAAATGCAATAGAGCATAGATAATGTTAATATGTGGTTTTCTAAGTTAATATACTGCCCACAGGGATATATAGTTTAGTGGCACCTGCTTCTTTCTGAGCTTGATACCACTCTACTAGATGAATTAGAAGAGAAGAATTCAGGTTGGAGAACAGTGGAAAACTAATAAAGTATGATAAGTTCATTAAATTTTAGGTCTGAGGCTCTCAAACATCCTTAAGGACCTGGATAGCTTAAGGGGACTTCTCACTTCTCTGCCTTATTGCTTTCAGGGTCTGAGAGATTCACCCACCATCTCTTGTCAACAATTCCCTTAAAAAGGTTCAAAGAATTAACTAGATTATTTATAAGGATCACACAGAGGTCAGTGGCAAGTACAATACCCACCTGTAAAAGTCGGGGAATTTGAAGATCTGCTTGTATTGGCAAAATAACAGGTACTTAGCACTTAGTTCCAAGCTCACGATTGTGTCAAATATAAAGACCCAGAACTTGTGAATTCCACAGTGGTATGGATTTCCTGATGTAACAGGAAAGGGCTGGAACAGATAGAAGCTAATACCATATATAAGTAAAAGCACAAGCTGTGTTGTACAGAGAATAAGAGCAAGCTGAGACCTGGGTTCAAGATAAATTTAGGTGTGGATTTATTGACCAAGCACACAACCACCTGGACTGTAAACTCAAATCAGGCAGTAATCTTTGGGGTTAACAGACCTGATTATATAGGCCAAAACCACAAACCACCATCAGGGAGGGGAGCTAGCAGAAGCACGATGTACAGAAGCAAAAACCAGCCATTGGTCAGATCTATAGCTCAGGGCTAATTTGGGAATATGGTGCAAGGGTACAAGGGTACCTTCCTGTGTCATGGGGATCCCTCTTAGAACAGGGTGGAGGGCACAGAGTAGAGGGCCATAGTCATCGATTTCCAGAGCAGGGTGGAGGGTCATGGGGGTAAAGGGGGTTGGAATTCCCCAGAACAGCCTAAGGTCATGTTCTGGGCAAAGAGGGTGAGGGGCCCTGCTTGGTCAGCAGGACGGGACAGGGTAGTCTCTGGATAAGATCCTTGTACCATAATGGACCTTATACACTATAATAATTCAAAGAGAGCATATAAAATTGTTGTAGGCCAAGACTTTCAGGGGCCTTGGCCACATTAGCTCCCCAGTTCCACAAAGGTCATTAGGTTGATATGCAAAGAGAGTATAATCTTGTTGGGTGGATGCTCTCATTGGTTTCATGAATATCTAAAGAAAGTACTGAG
>CM053598.1:48603037-48624997 GCA_028646575.1 Pseudocheirus occidentalis | reverse complement strand
GGGAGAACGGACTTTGTACTTTCCACTACCCCTGAAGAGGGTACTTAGTGATGACTGATGATTTTGTAACTTAATTGCACCCCATGGGTGGAGGACTTTGACCTTTATACTTTGTGTCAATTAAGGAGGCTTACCTCCTTAAAGGTGACTGAATTAAGGATTTACTAAATGAGTATATTTTGTTTAAAACTACATGGCCACTTTGGTGAAAACTATTTGGCCATTTTGGTGATAAGCTGTAAAGTTAAAACATTCTGAATGCTATACTATGTTTTGCCTCGGTTTGTTATTGAATAAACAGAGAGTTCACTATACTGTGTAATCAGAACCATGAAAGCTGTTCACAGGAGCAGTCCTCTGGAAAGTTGCTCGTGCTTGGCTTTACAACCACTTACAGACAACCATCATTTACAATCATGCTCAGGTATTCTATTTTGTTGGGCCTCTTCTCATGGTTCTGTAAGTCTCCTCAGGGCAGTCTGAGGGCAGTTTTCTTCAGCTCCTAGCAGGTAGCAATGTCCCTGTTTCCTGATGGTCTCCATCCTCTTTTGCAGGTCTGGCCCTTGAAGCATCCCTTGACATCTGTCTTTGTATCTCCCCTCAGTCACCCTCAAATGATGTCAGTCTGTCTCTTTCCCAGCCAACAACTCTGCAGTACAAACTCTATGAAAGAGGCTTCAGTATGACTTGGAAGGATTACAGATAAACTCAAGTAACTCTAATAATTTGTGGTTGTTTAATTGTTTCAGTCATGTCTTTGTGACTCCATTTGGGGTTTTCTTGGCAAAGATATTCGAGTGCTTTGCCATTTCCTTCTCCAGCACATTGAGGAATCAAGACTAATGGGGTTTAGAGACTTACTTACCCAGGGTCACACAGTAAGCATCTGAGGACGGATTTGAACTCCGATCTTCAGACAGCAGGCCTTGGGCTGTGTCTGCCTTCTCCTTTAGAGGCCCCTTTCTCTGACACTTTATCGTTTCTTTAACATCACACAAGAGCTGGGAGGATAAATATAATTTCCATGCAACATTTTTTTCTTTTTTATTGTGAACTTGACAAACATCTTTAAACCCAAACAATCCAATATATAAAAAGAACATGAAAAGGACTTATGTATGAAATGGTGAACTTCTCTTAGGTATATTTTATTTTTTTAAGGAGAATTTCCAAACAAGACTCATTTCCCAGTACTGGGTGGGTCTTGGGTCTTGGCAACTCCATAGTCTGATGTCCTTTCACCTTCAGCATCCAGAGATATATTCCCACTCATATCAGCACTTGTAATAGGGTTCTTAATCTTATTTGTCTCATGGACACTTTTGGTAATTGTACAAAGCTTATGGACACCTTTTCAGAACAATGTTTTTTTAAATATGTAAAATATAAAGGGTTGTAACAAAAAGAAATTATTTTGAAAAAAGAAAAAGAAGTATTTTCCTCCATTAGAGTTCATGCAGTCCTTGGAATTCTATTGACCCCACGTCTAGAGACTCCATGGACAACCTTCAAATTGTTCCTTGGACCCTTAAGTCTCTCTGGAGCTGATTCACAGGTTTATTCTGAGTCTACTTGCTGAGTCATTCGTGGTAAGGGTAAGGAATGTAAATAGCAATTGTTTCTGCTTGGGCCAGAAATCCTGAGAGTCTTCTTCTCCCAGATCGAATTTTTTTTTCGTTGGACTAGGTAAAGAGGCCATTCTCCGCCTCATTTCTTATTAAGCCTCAACTGGATGGTTGTTGCCTCAGTCAAACAGATATGTTAAAGACCTTAGCTTGAAAAGGTCACGGTTCCCCACTGCATCCTGGGACCATCTCCAGTTGTCCTGATCTATATTTGGTCACTGGACCCTGATGGCTCTGGAGGAGAAAGTGAGGCTGGTGACTTTTGCACAGCCCTCCCTCATTCAAATCTAATTCACTTGCATGTTGTGAAATCATCCCTTTGTCATGGTTTTCTTTAAGAATGAAGGACAAGGGGCGGCTAGGTGGCACAATGAGTAGAGCACCGGCCCTGGAGTCAGGAGTACCTGAGTTCAAATCCGGCCTCAGACACGTAACACAAAAACTAGCCGTGTGACCTTGAGCAAGTCACTTAACCCCAACTGCCCTCCAAAAAAAAAAGCAAAAAAAAAAAAAGAATGAAGGACAAGCAGCAGCAACAACAACAACACAGAATCAGGGAAGAAGGAAAAATGAATGAAGGAGAGGCATGGGAAGTAGCCTGGGGGAGTCATTGCAGTCAGCCCATGGAACAGCTAAAGAAGGGATTATGAAAGGTGTCCAAGAATGCTGGGGAAAGAAGACAAGGTGGGAAATGGGGTCCTGTGATGCTGCCCAAGTCATCCCCTCTATAAGGGCCACAGTTTTTTCATTTGTAAAATGATCAGCCTGGACAAGAATAATCTTCCAGCTCTAAATACAACATTCTTTTTCTTCCCTATTAGCAAGGAAAGGTTGCAGCCAAAATTGGAACATAGAGTCTTTTACTCAAAGCGTAAAGCTTTTTCTACTACGCTATGCACAGAACATTCTCAGTATGATATCCTTTTCCATTGAAATGCCAAGGCCTCCCCAGATGCTACTTTGATGCCTCATCATGACATAGTATGGCAGCAATATTGGATTCTGGAAAGCCTGGGTGGCAGATTATTGTACTAACAAGGTTTTAGGAATGGTCCCAGCAAGAAACTGATTGTCTCCTTTCCAAGGCCCATCAGTGGTAGGATGGCCTTGAGATGGGGAGATGGGGAGGTCAGCCTTGGCAACTCATAAATGTAAGAGAAATCCTCACCAGCCCTCAGCCTCATCATCTCCACCGTCACTTCTGTGGTGAGGGGGGAGTTTTTAGACCTCTATAAATGTTAATATTTGGTTCTCAAAACATTTGGTCCAATGACCAGAAAGTCAACATACTACTGCTATGAATCATACCTATTATAGATGCTAGTAGCTAGTATTTGTACGGCACTTTTAAGGTTTTGCAGAGCTTATGTGTATTACTTCATTAAATCCTCATAATATCCCTATGAAATAGTCATAAATACAGTTCTACTACTATTTACCAGCTACATGTATATACCACATATATAGAGCCTTAGGCTTTGCAAATTGCTTCACATATGTTACCTCCTTTGATCCTCACAATTTTAACTCTTTGAGGTGGTGGCTAAAAATATCCCCATTTGACAGATGATGAAACTGAGGCTGACAGGGTATAACTGATTTATTTAGGGTCATATGGATAGCACTGAAAACAGGATTTGAACTCAGCTCTTCCTGAATCCAAGTCCAGCACTCAGGCCACCCAATTGCCTCTACTATGAGAAAATCTAAGGGAGATGCTGCCAGGTGAAAGGATGGTCCAGATACGCCTTGGAGAGGGAAATGAAATTAGAAAAGCTAGTTTTGTCTTGCGTCTGAAGGCACCAAGAAGCATCATTTAATGAGAGATTTGGTCATCTCACATGGCAATGATCAGGATTAATATCTGCAAAAAGACCATTGTGCCCATCTTATATCTTAATCAATGCCTTTTGTGGAGGATTAGGAGATAAAGAAGTAGAGAAATTTTTACAAAGTATTCAAGAAGAGTGATCAAATTAAGTCAATGTATAATTTATTACTCAGTAAGTTCAATATAAAGGTGAGTATAAGGGAAATTGGGGGAAAATATGTTGGAAGATATGGCTCAGGATCAAGAAATGGGGGAGACCAAGGCCTATAAACTACAAAGAAACCTCCTCTCTGTATATCATTAATACTGTCTTCAAGAAGAGATTGGCAGGATGTTGCACATTGAGAGCACTGGAAAACATCACACACACATATTCTTACTTAATTTTTTAAAATCTGAATTTAGTGATCACCAAAAAGAATATGCAAAACAGAATAAAAAACAGAATTATATGGGAAACTAAAAATTTCTTTACATATATCTCACATTTTTTAAAAGGTATATAATAAATTCAATATATTACTTTAAAAACTATCTTGCTCATCTGTTTCCTTCTGAATTTCCTTTGGTTCTCCTCTGTACGTTAAAAAAAATGTTTCAAAGACCCTCTTTTCTTTTGTAACAAATCCTGGGAACACATATTTTGGGAGGCCCACTTCTAGAATTGTTCAATGACAAAATAAATTAACCCAGCTATCTGCTTAGAAATGTGTCCTGGTTTGACAGTTTCCTGAACCACTAACCCCATGGTGAAGAAGCCAACTTTCGATTGGTTAATAACTTGGAATTGGGAACATCACAAAAGACTCTCTAAGGGCAACTTAACCCTCTTTCCTTACAGACTGCACTTTAGTGAGGGGGCAAGGACTACTGTATCCTTCAAGTGGGGAGAGAGAACAAATACTAAGGGGCAGCCTTTATACATCTGTCTCAATCCTAACTCTCACTGACAAGTTGAATCTGTAGAGTTGAAGTTGGTTTCTGATCCCAATCAGAGTTCTAGGGTTACCATGGAGGTACGAGAGGGTTTTGTTATCAGTCCCCTGTTCTGATGTGCTCTCTCCAATGTCAATAACCAGCCACAGATAGTATCTCCCTTACATCACTGATCCAGCAATTATACCCTATTATCATAAAATCCCACTATCATTTAATCAATTAATATTAATCAATTGATAACCAATAAAATAATTTTACAAAAAGACGATTACTGAGACCATATAGCAAGAACAGAAAAGCAAATAAAACATTTCTCCCCAAATACCTATAGGCACACTTTTCATTATAATGCCTTAACCTCCGGTGACAGTAAACTCTTTAAAGCTGTTGACACAAAACATTCGTTCACTTCCAAACACAGCACAGCCAATGGACAGAATCAGTCCCTAGCTTGTAGGACCTGTCATCCTGGCTACGGGGTCAATCCTTTGCTGGTGTAAATCTCAGCCTTAGGACTGTGTTGGTGAAGGAGGCTTGGCTGGCTACAAACTCAGGTCTGAGTTCTGGCTGCTGGACCTCCTTGGTGGCTCTCCTCAGGGTCAATGACTAGTCATTTCCACATCTAATACTCCTTCATCTAAGGCAGGAAAGAACAGAAAGAATAAGGACAGATGCAATACCATGACCTTGTGCTCATGACTTCATATTGACCTGGATGGAGACTGTCAGCCTCCAGTGTTGGAGCTAATGTTACAACAAAACAGGGCAGTGCATTTGTGTTTTCACTGGCTCCAGATGAGAGAAGGCCTGAGGCCACCTGGAGCTCCATAGCAGCTTGGCCTCCTTTATGGATATCAGGGAAGCAAAATAGGTCCAGTGGCCCTGAAGGAGTCTTTTGAATTCACTACTGATTCAAACTCAGCAGTCAATCAGAAGTCTATCTCTTCTCCATGTGGTTGGTAGACAAGGAAACCATCTTACTTATACACACTCTGAGACAGAGAAATCAGGCCCTTTCATTCTTCATCATCAGATACATACAGAAGCAAACTCAACAAATGTATGTGCTGCCATGACTCATTGTCCAGGACTCCATGACATTTTCTTTTTCAGAAGAGGGAGACACTATTGCTAGTTCTCTTCATCCCTTATATCCCCCCAACAAAAAAAAAAGGAAAAAAAACAATCTTTGTAAAAAATAAATATAGCCAAGCAAAATGAATCCACACGTTTGCCATGTTCAAAAATGTATGCCTCATTTTGCATCTTGATTCCTTTAACCCTAACTGACTATCCTAACAGAAAAAAGGCAACTAATTAATAATGCAGGAGTCACTTCTGAATCAGTTTTTTGTGTACATAGAGTATATGTAATGCAGAGTACAAAGGGGGGGAGGGCTTACCTATAAGTGGTGGCAAGGAGGTATTGTTCCTGTTAGCAGATAATATTGTTCTGATTGGCTCAAGTCCTGAAACATGGCAGAAACTACCAGGGAAAGCCATAATTATTCAAAAGAGTTTGGCCTAACTCCATATAGGAAAAGCCAAGTGGATGAGGAATGTCCATTGTCCAGAGTATCAATATATGAAAACACACACACATAAGCACACACACACACACGCACACGCACACGCACACACACACACACACACACACACACACCCTTGATTAGATACATCAAAAGGACAATGAACTGTGCCCAGAAAGCATAGCAACTGAAAAATTATGTACTGTCACCAATGATTAAAAGCTTCTTGATAAAACAAAAAACCCAACTTTTAAAAAGCAGCATTCATCTAGTAATACTACATAATAGCACATCATATAATTCGAACATCTCAAAAGAATCCAAAGTGCATGTTACCAAAAGGGCGATGGAAAGACGCACAAGGTGTATGAGTGAGCTTCAATCATCAGTGAAGAATTCGTAAGGTGAAAGTGACACGAAAACAAAAAGGTGATCCAATAGTATATTGAAAGAAAATCAATGAATAGCCTGCATGCTTCATGACTGGACCACTGCATGTCAAAAGAACTAGAGAGACCCCCATCCCAGTACAAACACTGGGAGAATCCCCTGTGGAGGATTTGCATAAGAGTCATTGACCGGGAAAGTGAATGGATGGGTGTCATTGAAGAAATACCAACCATATTGATGAGCTCCATTAAAGTGTTAAATTATGCCAAATTATGTCAAGTAGAAAACCATCTAGTCAAGGTTCAGGGCCCAGGGCCACATGAAACCCCGTGTAAAGGTGTCATGTGATGAGGATGATAAGAGAGAATGAGAGGAAGGGAACATGGTGAGAAGGAGGGGAGAGAGACCCAGACCCAGACAGAGATCCAGACAGAGACAGAGACAAAGATAAAGAAACAGAGAGAGAGAGAAAGGCGAAATTTGAGAGAACAGAAATAAAAGCAGATACACCCACTCTGTCTTTAGGAAATATGACTTATTCTCTTTCCTCTCCATGCCAGCTGCTCCCTCTCTATCCTCATACGGTCTAGTTTCTCTGTGGGTGTATAATCTGAAATTAGTACAGTGGTTGTTTTTGAAACTAGTAAATGCCAGTCCCCAGGTACACATTCCCAGAAATTGTCTCTTACAGCAGATTCCCAAACTCAGCTCATCTCATTAGTGCACGTGTCTCTCTACAGGACAATGCTACTTAAAATGTATCTGCCCCCCATCTCACTCATTATTGGTTCTGATTCTGAGAAGTGAAGCTGCCATAGGTGGTTAGTCTCAGGCAACCAACCTTTCTCAGAACTATATAGATTAGTTTCAGATGGCGCTGGCAGGTTTGGGGTCTATGGAGTTTTAAACTGAATTGGACAAATAGAGCTGGTGCCATTTACAAATGCACCATTCCAAAGCAAACAGGGTCCAATCATCTTTGGATGCACCAGTCAGGAACAGGACAAAGTGGGATTAACACAGGTATTGGTAGAAATTCACTGGTGCCAGAAGCTGAATTTATGACCCAGTCAGTCATTCTAGCTGTTTCTAGTCTTCCATCCTTTGGGGACAGGAGTCTAGTCTAACTAGACTGCAGAAAGTCAAGTCAATGAGAAGCCAGGAACGAGCAGCGAGCAGGGAGAGAATACCAGGCATGGGATACAGTCAGTGAAAAGACATTGAGTCGGGAGATCAGTCATCATATGGAAAGGGTAGCAAGCAGGCTGGTATAGCTGAATTCTGGAGGACATGACAGGGAGTCAAGCATAGGAAGGGGCCAGGTTGTGATGGGATTTAAAAGTCAAATAAAAGATTTTATAACTGATTCCTTTGCCAATGGGGAGACAGTGGAGATTATTGAATAGAGAGGTGGCACGGTCAGATCTGTGCTTAAGGAAGATCAATCTGATAGCTGAGTAAAGGCTGGACTGGAGTGGGGAGGCACTTGTCACTATATTGCCCCTTTCATCAGATAATATTCGTCCAGATTGAATGTCTAGACAAGAACAATCCCATGCACTGGAAAATGCACTGGATTTGGAGTTAGAAGACCCGAGTTCAAATTCTGAATCTGCTACTCTAGTAGTATGACCTTGGGCAAGTCACTTAACCTCTCTGAGGCTTCAATTTCCTTATCCGTCAGATGAAGGCGGTCTCAAAGTTTTCTTCCAGCTCAATACTATAAATGGGAAAACATTTTATAGACCAACCCTACCTGATTTCGTCTCTCACATGTGAAAAGTATTTTTGATAGACAAAATCATTTCATGAGACTTAGTTATAATGTGGACAGCTCTAATCTAAAAAGGAAATTTCATATTTAGGCAAACTTTCCTGCACCGTGACTGACAGTCATGAGGTTGTTTATGTATCAAAAATAAGTATTACACAGGATAGTTTTATTTATGAAAATACTTAATTCCTTATTTTTCTCCCACATTCCCTTG
This sequence comes from Pseudocheirus occidentalis, assembly GCA_028646575.1. Classification (NCBI taxonomy): domain Eukaryota; kingdom Metazoa; phylum Chordata; class Mammalia; order Diprotodontia; family Pseudocheiridae; genus Pseudocheirus; species Pseudocheirus occidentalis. Next base: position 48,616,695 of record CM053598.1, on the reverse strand, counting down.
TTCTCCTTCCCCAACCCAAGGGTATTCCTTGCTTCTGTTCCTTCAGAGCCCTTAAACTACCATCCGTAGAGTTTTTCAATATGCTTCACGCATATTGTTGTGTGACCAAAGTCGTTTGGGAAATTCTGCGCAAAGCCTGAAATTTGGGACAGAGGAAAAGGGAACAGTTTATACTGTTTTCTCTGAGTTACGTGATAACTATCCAAACTCTTTGATCCAACTTTCTTGTGTTTTAATTTTTAATTTATTTTGAACTTAAATATACAATAAGAAAAAAAAAGGAACCATGTTATAAACTTAAATACTACAGCTTGAATACAAAATAAGAAAAGAAAAAAAAAGCATTGCCATGTGCATAGAAGAACATAAGATTCAAAATATACAGCAATACATTTCCATTTCTGGAAAGTCTATATAATAAATACTGCACGTTGTGCTAAGAGCCGAACATCTTTTCTTTGTTTCCTTGTAAGTTTTCTTTTGTTCTCTGCTGTGCACTTTTAACTTTGTTCTGTTTTCCCCTTCCCTCCCACCCCCCCCCAAGAAGGCTATAATTAAGCATGTATTTCTATATAATATATACACACATACATTTATGCATGTATATATAGTATATATGTATATGTGTATACCTATACACACAAACATACATATACACACATGTGTGCACTTATATACACATACATATACTTAGATATCTATAATCATACTCATATATAGATATATACATTCATATTTATCTGTGTAAGACTATACTGTAATTATTTGTCCTGTTTCTCTGAGGGTGGATACCATCTTCCTTGAACTGTCCGAGTCTTTCCATATTTTTCTAAGTCCACCAACTCATCACGTTCTACACCCCAGCAATATTCCAACCTTATACTGTTTAGCTATTTTAAGTAGTCTAAAACAATATTTATTCATATTAATAATAGTATCCCTATTTTGCTCTTTTGATTAAGTCTATTTTAACTTTAACTTTGTCTGAAGCTCTGACCCAGCTTTCAAGGCTTTCCACAACCTATTCAAATATGTCTCTCATTGCTGGCCTAAATAAATTGTCAAATCCTATCTGTTGGTTCTACTCAACATCTCCCAAACAGGTCCTAACTATTCCTCCTTCTACACCTTTTGTTAATAGGGTTTCCCTGTTTAGATTTCTTTTCTTTTCTTTTCTGGGTCCAAAATGACTTTATTCAGACTATGGAACCAACATCCTTCCTTACACCACTTCTGAATCTGAAAAGTTGACTTCCTGGTATTCTGTTCAAACCACTCAAAAAGTTTCTTGAACTCAGAGAGAAGGGGAGAGAAAAGGGTAAAACAGTGGGAGAAGTAAGATGAAATAGAAGGAATTCTTCCAGGGGAGAGCAGAGTGACCGGAGAGTAAATTGAATAAATTAATGGAGCCATAGATTCCTAATAAATCAATGGAATTCTCTTCAGTTCCACTTACTTCCATGGCAGATTGCTACTGGCCTATTGAAGAGATTTCTTCTGAACAGTAAATAGATTCCTTTTATTCTCATATCTCTTTTGGGAGACAAGGGGATATACACATATCCCTTATCTGTGGCTAGATGTCCCTCCCTAGGTACAGAGTCCAAAGGTCCGGGGCAGGGCAGCCCATTACCCAGTGGCATAGGGTTGGCAAGAACCTGTTGGATCAGAGTTTTGGGGACAGAGTTTATATACCCTGGCCACACAGCAAGAGGTGGAGTGATGCCTAGCTCCTCCCGAAGGGCTCCTACGGGCTGTTCCCACCATTGTTCATAGTGGAGGTTGAGGGCACATGGGGAGTTTTGGCCATTCCAAACTGCCCAGAGAATCAGCTTTGATATCTACACCTTCAGTTTCCTGTAGGAACAGGGAAGAATCCATTATGTCAATTCTGTCCCATATGTTGCCTATATGACATCTGTCTAGCTGTAAAGAGATTGTTAAGGTCTGAATGCAGAACCTGACGGGCTCTGGTTTGTGCTCCTGTTTCTTGCTTCTCTATTCCCCAACTCTCCTTCTTGCCCAGACACCCATATGAGAGGCCACAAAGGAACTTACTTGGCACTGAGAGGAACAGGTCCAAAGGCAGCTCCTATGATGCACATGGGCAGGCCTCTTTGGATGGCTTCGAACCACTTAACCACAACTTCTCCAAGCATGTTGGTGGGCATTCCCAAAAGGTCATGAACTTCAAGGTAATGCTGGATCACATAAACAAGTTCCTCATCATCCACAAAGTGGGTGGGTGCTCCTGTATCTGGGGATGCCCTATTAACATCCAGAAAGTGGGCATACTCCCAACCAAAGGAGCCTCCAGTAGGGTCCTGCATTTCTTTAAGTCCGGGGTAGAGAGCTAGATTCAAAGCTGAGGATCTGGGTACTCTCAGGGTCTCTCCTCATCCAGTCCCTGAGTGCCTGCAGAGCTTGGTGTCCTGTGCTCTCACCCAGAACAGCAGCTGTGTTGCGGCAGTAGGAGTCAGAGAGCACCATGCAGGTGGCAGCACCTTCTGTAGAGCAGGCCTAGGATCGTACTGTGGCCACTGGGGAGAGCCGCAGAGTTTGAAGTGGGACGACGGACACCAAGCTGAAGTTGAGATAGTAGACTGGGAAACTGAGACAGTCAGAACAGCATTGCCATGGCACTGGCCTGGAATATTTCAGATAAAATATCTCTCTTCCTCTCTGAATCCCATTCATCTTTCTTCATAGAACCCAACCTTGTACTTCAGTCCTTCCCTGATGATCTCAGTCCACCATGTTCTCACTCTCTGTTGAGTGTCGGTCTTCGGTCCTCTATCTGCCACACCACCTGGGTGCCAAGGCTAACTCCTCTGCTAGAATATAAACTCCTTGAGGACAGGAGCTGTTTTTGCTTCTCTGTTTGCCCAGTGCTTAGCAGAGACTGGAATGTAGTGAGTGTGGGGTCAGCATCCGAGCTCTGAGATGATCCTGGGAATCACCTAACTTCATCTGAAAATAAGGGGGCTAGACTTGGTGACCTCCAAAGTGTCTTCCAGCTCTAAGGCTAGGATACTGTGTAAATAACTAGTTACACACACACGCACATGCACACGCACATTCACACGCATGCACATTACACTCACCCACTCACACACATGCACACCCATACACGCACACACATGTGTACATGCACACACACACTCACACACACTAACATATACAGATAGATTGGAGGCAATCTCACAAGGGAGGGCAGCTGAATTAATATATTACCAGTTCCTAAATCATAGATTTGTACTTTAGCAGGGGCTTTCTAGGATTATTGCCTTAATCTAAAATAGTTACCCTAAGGGTGGGACTCCCAAGACTAGTAGGGAAGATACTTTTTTCTTCTATTACGTTCTTTAAAAAAATTTTTTTTAATTAATTTGTTTACTTTTAGTTTACAAGATTCAGTTCCACAATCTCTTGAGTTTCACATTTTCTCTTCTCCTCCTCCTCCCCAAGGGAAGATACTTTGAGGGACAGGAGTACCTTTGCATGCTCATTTAGGTATAAACCATGTACTGACCCCACGTATTGCCACAGGCGTCTCAGTCTCTTCTTGCTAATTTGATTATAATATTATCTCATTCATAAACATGGATGTTTTCCAAGCACTTGGCAAGCCCTGTGTTTCCTAAGTCCCTGGGGATGAGAACCATGCTCATTCTCATTACGCAGAGGTTGAAACTGATGTCTAAACAGGGTGAGGACTTAGCCCTTGGTCATGGAACCATCAGACTATGGTGGGTGGGGACCCTGGGTTTATTGAGAAACCTAGATCTAAGTCAGTGGGCAGCTATTTGGTCTAAATATAGCTGGCTCACTCTCTTACTCATTTACACTCTGCCCATCTTGAAGCCTAAACAGGGTGAGGACCTGGTCCTGGGTCATGGATCAATTAAAATATGGCAGGCGGGGGCCCTAGGTTCATTGGGAAACCTAAGTCAATGGGCAGCTGTTTGGTCTAAATACAATCTGCCTGGTCTTCCTATAGCATCCACCTGTAGCCCAGGGAACATCTGTAAGTTAGAAAACCAGAGGCTTAATTAGTACGAGGAATAGTAATAGCTCAGTTTAATGCGGCTCCAAAAGTTTCCAAAGCACTTTGTATTTGATGTTATTCAGTCTTTTCTTGGCTTGTGGTACTCTTTGTGATCCCGTTTGGGGTCTTGGCAAAGATACTGGAGTGGTTTGCCATTTCCTTGGAACTCCAGCTCATTTTGCAAATAAAGAAACTGAGGCAAACAGGGTTCAGTGACTTGTCCAGAGTCACACAGCTAGTAAATGTCTGAGGCCAGATTTGAACTCGGGAAGAGGGGTCTTCTTGGTGCTCTATCCATTGCACCACCTAACTGCCCCGCCCCCGCTTTTAATACTTTGTATGTAATATGGGATCTCATTGATCTTCAGGACAGTCAGTCTTATGAGATAGGTGTAAATTTTTTTCTTTTTTTTTGCTTTTTAGAGGGGGGAAGGCAGGTCAATTAGGGTTGAGTGACTCGACCAAGGTCACAAGGCTAGTAAGTGTTAGGTGTCTGGGGTCAAATTTGAACTCAGGTCCTCCTGACTCCAGGGCCAGTGCTCTATTCACTATGCCATCCAGCCACCCCAAGATAGGTGTAATTATTGCCCCCATTTTACTGATAAAGAAACTGAATCTGAGAGACATTAAGCAACTTAGGATCACAAAGCTAGTAAGCCTCTGAGGTAAGATTCAAACTGTTGATTCTACATATTGCTTACTATTCACTTCACCATCCTGCAGACATCCTCTCCTGTATCTGGAGGGAGGGATGGGCTGGTTGAAGAGGGTTTCTGCCTCCCGTTAATGGCTGGCCTCATGGACCAGAGAACAGAGTTAACAGAAGTAAAGGGAATGGATAGTCATGTAAGAAAATGGTAACTCACATTTATGTAACATTTTATGGTTGACAAAGCACTTTCTTTAAAACAGTCCTTTGAGGGTGGGAAAGTCCCCATTTTACAGATGAAAAAACAGAGGTTCAATGAATTTTCTATGACTGCACATTGGATGCATTGGATGCACATGCAGCATTGGAGCTAAGATCTAATCCACCTCTGCTGGCTATAGGTCTAGGACTCCTTCTGTTCTCCCTGCCCAGTGCCTCTCTAGGAGAAGGGAGGGGAGGAGAGAAGAAGAAAGAAGAATGGGGTTTGGCCTTTAGTGGAAACAGAGAGAAGGATTCCTAAAGTTTTATGAAAATAGTTAAGTTGGACTGTTGGGGGTAGTTAAGGCTACTTGGGAGATCCATTTTAGGCTTTTCTAAACCCTAACAATTTCCCTAATTTGGAGAACCATATAATCCCAATAAAACAAATAAGAGATTAACAGTGGACAGGTGTCGTAGGCACCTGAGCCAAAGTTCCTTCTAGGCCCTACTCAAAGCCCACTTCTTCCATGACACTTTCCTAACCGTTTCAGCTGTCATCCTTACTGTTTGTACTGCTTTGAAAGCACTTAGACACTCCTTTCTTTCTCAGAATTGCTAGTGATGCCCATGGATAGTTAGTTATCTTCCCATAAGAATCTTCCTTTACTGGTGGTGTAGAATCATGGCACACAGATGGTGCAGTTTTATACTTTACAAAACACTTTCACATTATCTATACTAGAAAGAATGTTTTATTTGGATCCAGAGGATTTAAATCTCTCTGACTATACTTGTGACCTCAGGTGCAAGTAACTTAATCTCTTTAGCTAGTTTGCTTATAAGTAAAATGAGGGGGCTAGACAATATGATCTCTGGTCTCTTCTAGTTTTTAACCTCTGATGTGGTCCTTAAACATCCCTTTGGAGTAGGTCGGGCAAAGATGATCATTCCTGGGATGGCTAGGTGGCTCAGTGAATAGAGCACCGGCCCTGGAGTCAGGAGTACCTGAGTTCAAACCTGGCCTCAGACACTTAACACAAAAAATAGTTGTGTGACCTTGGGCAAGTCACTTAACCCCAACTGCCCTCTAAAAAAAAAAAAAAGATGATCATTCCCATTTTTATTTTTATTTTTGCAGGGTGGAAGGTAGGGCGATTGGGGTTAAATGACTTGCCCAAGGTCACATGGCTAGAACTGTGTTAAATGTCTGAGGTCGAATTTGAACTCAGGTCCTCTTGACTCCAGGGCCGGTGTTCTATTCACTGTACCACCTAGCCGCCATTGATCATTCCCATTTTTATAGATAGGAAAGCAGGGTCACACTGTAGGGGCAAAGCCAGGACTAGAACCAGAGTCATCTGACTCCCATTTCAATTTGCAGCTCACTATATTTATTTGCTTCTATAAAATGTATGTCTACTCTGTTTCACTGATCTGCCTTTCTATTTCTTAACCAATACCAGATAGTTTTCATAATTACTGCCTTGTAATATAGTTTAAGAGCTGGTACTGCTAAAGTTCCTTCCTTTACATTTTTTTGTTAGTTCTTTTGATATTCTTGATTTTTTTATTCTTCCAAGTAAATTTTGTTATTATTTTTCTAACTCAATAAAATATTTTTGGCAATTTAATTGGGATATCATTGAATATATAAATTAGTTTAGGTTAAATTGACATTTTTATCATATTGGCCCTAGTTTCTTCAGAATGGCAATCTTGTTTCCTCTCTACACTGTACCTAGTATAGTAGGGAACACAACAGATATTCATTAAATGCTCATTGAATGACTGAGTCCCAATTTTGTTCTAATTCAGTCCTTAACTGGTAATAAAAGTAGTCAAGGCCGGAGGAGGGGGGCATTTGACCTTGACTATAGCAGTATATTTGGGTGTTAATGTTAGGCAAGGGTTTTGACTTGCCTTTTGGCTTTGTTTATCCCCTTTGTTGACCACAGATTGATAATGATCTTTTATTAAGCCCTAACTGTTTATATTTTTAAAGTTTGTATATCTGTGTGTTGAGAGTAAGGGGCAGGGTGGAGGTGGTAATACAGAGACCTCTGGGTCCAATCGCACAATAAAAGTACAACAATGACTCAGAGATCAGGTGCAAGGCTTATCTCCTGTTTAGTGGTTCAGTGGATAGAATGTCAGACCTGTGGAGTACCTGGCCTCAGATGCTTATTAGCTATGTGGATAATCCCAAGGCCATAGGTAACTAGGAAATGTAGGAACTGGAATTCACACCCAGGTCTCCTGACACTGGGTTCAACCCTCTTTCTGCTCCACCTAAGCTTCCTCATACTGCACTCAGGCTTAGGGGGCTGTGGGACTTTCAACAAAGCCTCATAATTCTTTGGAAATGGAAATCCTTACCATTGGAACCCCAGGTTTCCCTTAAAAATAGTGGTGAGTGTATTATTCCTTGCTCAGTCTTAATATTTAATATCACCTCTAAAAAATGATGGGCGGGGCAGAGGGCTGGTTCACATACATTATTTCTATTGTTCAAGGGAAGCCAAGGCAAGCTCTCCCTCCACAAGCCTCACTATGTGCCTCTTGTGCTTCATTGATTCAAAGAATGCTCAGACTGAAAGGGATCGTTTTGTTCCTTATTTTACAGATGGGGAAACATGTTCGGAGAGAAGAAGGACTTTGTGACCAAGGCCAGGACAAGAACCACCAATCCCATTAGTAATTTTTTTTTTCAATTTTGACCCACTGATGCCTATCAGATATCTTATCTCCCCCAACTACTTTGTAAACTATACTACCCAAAATAGGTAGGATTATGTACATAGGAACTTGGCTAATGACTCACCAATACTCTCTCTCTGTCTCTGTCTCTGTCTCTGTCTCTGTTTCTGTCTCTGTCTCTGTCTCTCTGTCTCTGTCTCTGTCTCTGTTTCTGTCTCTGTCTCTGTCTCTCTGTCTCTCTGTCTCTCTCTCTCTCTCTCTCTCTCTCTCTCTCTCTCTCTCTCTCTCTCTCTCTCTCTCTCTCCTCCCTCCCCCAGACCTCCGAGTTCTCACTGACAGCCAGTCAATAAACATTTATAAAGCACCGGCTTTGTACCCTTTGTGCTAAGTGCTGAAGATATGGAAGAAAGGCAAAAGACAGTCCCTGTCCTCTAGGCAAGGAGGTCACTATCTAATGGGAGAGAAAACAAACAAGCAATTTTGGATGAACAAGCTAGATACAGAATAAATTTGAAATAAATTAACAGAAAAAAAAAGGCACAGGAACCAAGGATTAAGAAAGGTTTCTTGTAGAAGGTGAAAGTTTAGCTGGGATTTGAAGGAAGTCAGAGGGCAGAGATGAAGACAGAGAGCACTCCATGCATGAGGACAGCTGACAAACATGCCCACAGGTGTCTTATTCAAGGAACAGCAGGGAAGCCAGTGTTCCTCACCTATCTAGAACCTCTGGTTCTCCTAGCTTCTCTCTGCCTCCTGACACCCCATTGTACCCAGGATGCCTACCTTGACCACCCCAGTCCATAATGGTCACTCCCTCTGGATGGTAATACCCCACCCTCTGTATCATTCCTCAGACATTCGCCTTATTGTGCCTACCATTGACACTGAACTGTTTTATGTGACTACACTTTGTAGAACAAACCCATTTGTGGTATGAGGTCTGGATTCGGTCAAAGGACTGCACTTGAGGACCTAGAGAGACACGTGGGGCCTCGAGGCCGCAGCTTCCCCACCCCTGGATTAGATGGTGTGTAAGGCTTCTTCTAGCCCTAAACCTACAACCCTTCTATTCTCTCTAGTTCTCCTCTCTGTCCAGTTGGATAGAGAGTGGGGTAGAAGTTAATGAAACCCATACTCAGAAGTCCACTGTCTAGCCAAGGCTCAGGCTCTGAGAAGGAAAGCTAAATGCTGCCCTCTCTTGGCCAATCTGTGTCAAGCAGCACCCAAAAAAGAAACATTTTACGAAACTTTACATTTCTTTGTGCATCCCTGACAATTTAGGACTGGAAGGGAGTGTGGGATTGTTGAATCCAGGGTTTGGGGTTAAGATAGATTATAGAAAGACATCTACAGGGTAGATAGATTTCATGGAGTCCATGAATTTGGATGGGAAAAAAATCCCATGGTAATTTTCACAATCCTCTGACTGAACTTCAGAATTGCTTTCAATAATATATTTGAAAACATTATCCTGAGAAGAGCTTCTTCACCAGGCTCCCGGAGCCACAACACACACAAAGTGTGTATGGCTTCTTTTCTTTTTTTAACAAGTGGGGAAACTGAAACTCCTCACCTGCTTTCATATTCATTCATTTGGCCAAATCTAATTAATAGCGGAGCCTGGGAGGTCCCCTTTGCTGGCCCTGAAGGGATATGGACTTCAATGGTGGGTACTTTTAATGATAATTTCTCGATTTTGCCTAGCTTGCCCCTACCTAGTCTAAAAATGAAGCACTTCTCCATAACCCAGGTATTAATTCTTGTTGCCAGCCACAGGCAAGGACCAGCACTGAGATAGGTAATGTTTTACCAAGATAGATATGAATGTTTAAGCAATGAAAACAACACCAGCCACATTCTCAGGTGAATAATGTCCTGCCACTTCTTATGATCCCTTAAATATCATAAATCCTTATGATAGCTGGAGACTCGAACTTTGACAAACTCCTAGCTCTGGACATGAAGGCATGGGCTCAGGGTCCCCTACAGAGTCTGGGCTGAGTGCCAGGGCTGGTGACTCCAGTGAAGGATGGGCAGAATGATGCAGCATAAAGACCGTTTGAACCCAACGGGTCTTGGGTTCAAATTTTGACTCTGCTGCTCATTAAGGGTGACTTGGCTAAATCACTTAATACTTTGGGGCCTCAACTCCATCAAGTGGAAGATAAGGACTAGGGGACCTCTGGGAACCCTTCCCAGTCTTTGTCCTTATGGACATGGTCACTCCCTTTGAATGTCCAGTATCTCCATCTTTTCCGGTCATGGTGGCCTCATGTGGCTTGCTTTGTGCTTTTCTGTTCAGCTCCTGGTCAGGCCTGTCTCAGGGGCTGCTCTTTGTAGACCTCTTCATATCATCCCTATGATCAGGAATTGAGCAGAAACATTTATGGTGCCTCCATCTTATGGCTTGAAATCTTTTCTGGCCTTCTCACTGCTGCCCCCTCATGCTTAGAGCCAGAGCCCAATGCCCTTACTCTTTCAGAATCAAAGAATCCCACAATTAGAAATCACCTTAGCCATCACCCAGTCTAACTCCGACTCCAAAGAGAACATTTCTTGTGGGACAAAAAGCCAGGAGACCAGTGTCCCTGGAATGCAGAGCACATGGGGGAGTAAGGTGAAAAAAGACCTGAAAATTAGGAGAGGGCCAGGTTATCTGTTAATTCTTATGGTACAATAATATTCCACTACATTCATATGCCACAATTTGTAGGAGAGGGCCGTGTCATTAAGAGATCTAAACACCAAGCAGAGGGTTTTCTATTTGATCCTGAAGGTAATGGGGAGCCACTGGAGTTTGCTGAATGGAGATCTTGGTGACGCTATGAAATGGTCCGGTCATTCTGAAAGCACTTTGAAACTATGCCTCCCAAATTGCTAAACTGTATATAATCTTTGATCCAGCTACACCCCAACTGGGCCTATGCCCCAAAGAGATCAAAGAAATGAAAAATGTAAAAATATTACTTGAGCTATATATGTATTGTGTGTGATCTATACAAAAATATTTATCATGATTCTTTTCAGAGTAGCCCCGAACTGGAATCTATGGAGGACCCCACTCCACTAGACTAAACTACTTGAGTTGACTTTCTTTATACCCTTAGCGCAGTGACTGACTCACAGCAGGTGCTTAATAATTGCGCTTTTTTAGCTTTTTGGAGGGGGGAAGGCAGGGCAATCAGGGTTAAGTGACTTGCCCAAGGTCACACGGCTAGTAAGTGTTAAATGTCTGAGGCTGGATTTGAACTCAGATCCTCTTGACTCCAGGGCCAGTACTCTATTCACTGCACCACCTAGCAGCCCCTGAGAGAGTGCTTTTCAGGTATAGGGGACATATGGAATATTCAATGCATGAAAGCATTTATAGAATAGATGCTCTTTTCTTAGCAGATTATTTCCAAAAGTAGACTTTCTTCTCCTTTCAAAATTCTCTGCATCCTTGTCTGGTGCCGAGAAAATTCTGCTCACGTGGAAAGCTGGCCAGGATCGAGGCAGGAAGCATTGCCAGGAATGAAACTGAACTCAGTGCCCCAATTTACACAATTCAATGGAGTGACGGGGATCGAGTTTTTTGCGTGAGTATATCCAGGGCATTGGATGGGTGTGTTTTGAATGAGGAAAGGTTGAATGTGTAAGTGCCTGCGGCCAGCTAGGGATCCAAGGATGTTGGGTGGTTGTGGCCCTGGGTGTTGTCTGAGGAAGATGAGATTCCTAACAACCAATGTGTCATGGCTCTTTTCGGTGACGCAGAACTACATCCCCCACCTCCACATCTGTTCTGAAACCCACCCCCAAGTCACCAAATGAATTCTGCAAATGTGCTCCACTCAGAGGAGGCTGGGATTTGCCAGCAAGTTTTCTTTTCTTTCTTTCTTCTTCTTTTTTTTAATGAGACCCAAATGCTTGGCCAAGGGGCCTGGATTTCAAATGGGCTTGCTTAATATTCACAGATAATAAATAGGCAGTTTCCCACTTCTCTCCAAAGGGAATTTCCCCCAGAAGATGGAGCCACTCAGCAAGGACTTCTTCCATCCAAGGAAGGAAAATGAAATCTCTTAACGGCTTGAAATGTAAGAAAAGTCATAAAGTTATTTAACTAGCTCTGCCCTTCCCCCATTAAAAAAATTTTTAGTGACTAATGCCAGGAATCTAAACAAAGCCAAGTCCCGTTAAGGAGAACTTGACAACAGAATTTAAACACATACACTTTTGGGGGAGAGAGGGGGAGAGGGAGGGAGAAAAAAAAACCCATTGAACTCTCCTAGGAAATGTAATATTGGCAGAGCTTAGAGGAGCAGCCCTTTTAGGTCATAGGTATGAGCGGTCAAAATTCCAGCAACCAGAACTGATATCCAGGAACAGCTGAGGTGGGTGGAGGCAGGTGGGTGTGGGGGGAAAGCAAGGTTTATCAGGGACTGAATTACAGAGCGTTCATAGACTTAATTTAGTCTGGAGTCAGGGAAGGGAGGGGAGATTAATGAAGATCAGGTGCAGTCTTGGGGTGAAGGGGTGAGGTCTGGGAGGAGCTGAGAAGATATGCCTTTTGGTCCCTCCGGGGCCCAGACAGATTCTTGTGTTAACTAAATGGACCAGAATCCAGTGGAGAGTGAAACTTCCTGCCTAACCTTCTAGGTCCCCAGGCCTACTCCAGCAAGGAGTGAGGCAGAGGCCGGCAAGCCGGCAAAACCTCCACTGCTTTAGCCCAAACAGGCTAGTCAATTCAAGAAATATTTATTGAGTGTGGAGAGCATGCAAGGGAAGATGTACAGTTTAAATAAGAAACAGTCCTTGTCCTCATGAGGCTTGTAGGGTCCTAGTCCCCATACTCTGGAACCAACCCCAACTGGTAATGGCGGGTTGTGTCCTCAGAGGCTGACGTGTAGCTCTCTGGATAGCCTGATATTTTGAGGTTCGCATATTCTTTTTATGGGTATAGATCATGAACCATCACATGGTCTATGCATGGGGTACTTTCCCCCAGGATTATCAGTCGATGTCACTTTGTCAGTTGAATTTAATTAGCTTTTAGAAGGAGGTATATTTGGCACAAAACTTTTGTCATAAAATTACTTTTCTTATTGTCTCTATCTCCAGGGCTTTTCAAAGACACGTACATAGTAGGTACTTAATGTTTGATGAGTTCAGTAAATGCTTTAAGAGACAAACATTCTGAAAAAAGGCCTCTCCATATCCAGACACCAGGAACAGAGTCAACCTTGTATGTGGGAGAAGTTGACTGTTTAAAAGGGGGGTAGAAGTGAAAAGGCTGTCCAAAGAGGGTTAGGGTTGCCTAAGACCCCAAAATTCCAACATGCCAGGTTCTGCTGAAAGAATTCCCCTCAAGTCTTCTCAGCCAAAGAAAAAGTAGTTTGTTGAAAGATATGGAGTAGATTCTCATAGAGCAAGCCTCCGCTAAGCTATTCTATGGCGTTGTCATGAGATGGAGGGAAGATGGGGTCTTATATACAGAGGAATCTAGGGGTGGTTCAGAGGAGGAGCCTGGGGAGGGTCTTCAGGAGGAGCCAATGAGGTCAGACTCCAGTAATGAGTTTGGGGAGGGACTTCAGGTGGAGTTAATGAGGTCAATGCAAAAGTAGATTGATACTTTGATAGGCTCAAGGGTGGGAAGCAGATGGACAATGGAGGGCCAGGCTAGTAACAGGTTTGGGCCCAGCCACAATGAAATACTTATGGCCTCTGCAAATGCCTCCTGAAGATTCAATCAGACTTCAAGAGGTTTCCCAGAGTATGTACCTCAAAGATTCAAGGAGCTCAAGGGGTGGTCCCAGAGCCTACATCTCATCAGAGGTAGAATGGAGGAAATTTGCCATCTTTACCCATCTTCCCTCCCCTTGCTCCCAATCCCCAATCAAAACTAAGCCTCCCTCTTTTGTTGACTAAAGGCTAAATTTCTTTGATTAGAGACCCTCCTTAATCTTAAAGCCTTGCTCATTGTTAAAAAGCAAATTCCCCTGGAAGGGGTACTCCTTTTATAAATTAGGAGAGAGAGAGAGAGAGAGAGAGAGAGAGAGAGAGAGAGAGAGAGAGAGAGAGAGAGAG
>CM053598.1:48581932-48602537 GCA_028646575.1 Pseudocheirus occidentalis | reverse complement strand
GCCTGCTGCGCTGCCTGTAGTGCTTTCTGTCTTGTGGAGAGTTTTGGGGCTTGAAAATCTGTTTAGCGTCCCATTTTATGAGTTTTTTAGCGTGTTTGTGTGGGAGCTGTGGTGCTTTGCTGCTTCTACGCCGCCATCTTGGCTCCGCCCCCCCAGATTCCGTAATTCTTTCTCTGGATGTGGATAGCCTTTTCCATCATGAGTCTTTTGGAATTGTCTTATAACCCTGTATTGCTGAGAAAAGCCCAGTCTATCAAAGTCAGTCATCACAGATATGATGTATCTATAATTGTATACAATGTTGCCCTGGTTATGCTTCCCTCACTCAGCATCAGTTTATCTAAGTCTCTCCCGGTTATTATAGAGTTCATTTGCTCCTCATTTCTTTTAGCACAATAGTGTTCCGTTATATTCATATACCACAACTTGTTTAGCCATTCCCCAATTGATGGGCATTCTCCTGATTTCTACTTCTTTGCCACCACAAAAAGAGCTGCTATAAATATTTTTGTACAACTGGGTCCTTTTCCCACTTGTATGATCTCTTTGGGATAAAGCCCTGGAGGTGATATTGCTGGGTCAAAGGGCATGCACATTTTTATAGCTCTTTGGGCATAGAGGAATCATCTTCTAACCCTAACTATGAAAGGTACATGAACTGGTTCTCTTTTATTTATTTGTTTGTTTTAATGATGCTACCTTTAATATTCAGGTTGTATACCCATTTTAAGCTTATTGTAGTACATGGTATAAAAAGTTGATCTTAAACCCAATTTCTACCAAACTGCCCCATTTTCACAGCAACTGTTGTCAAATAGGAAGTGCTTCCCCCAACTAATTTATGCCTTCACATGTATTACCTCTATTGAATGGGGCATTAAAGCTGGGACCATAGTCGAAGATGTATGTCTCAGGAGCCAAAGCCATTCAGGACCAGGGGATTTCAGAGTCCCCAGAAACTGGAGATCTTTTGTATATCTTTATGCGTCTCTTCCCATCAAGCAGGGAGATGGAGTTTAATCAGTTTATAAGCCAAGGATTTCACAAATCTTCTTTGGTAGTCTCCTAAGTCATTAGAGTTTAAAGAGGGTGGCCTGAATTGTAGGGTAGAAAGATCCTCTCATCAGAAGTCTGAAGACACTGTATTATTATGGAAAGACTGCTTGGGGATGTGGATTTGAATCTCAGCCCTGTTACTTATTTACTGAGTGACTTTGGGCAAATCCCTTCTCTGCCCCAATGCTTCCCCCACGTATAATAAGAGGAGCTTTTTCCAGCTCTACATCTATGGTACCGTAATTTGAATTCTAGCTCCTACCCTTCTAGTCATATGGCTTCTGTCAAGTCATGTCAATACTCTAATGCTGTGGGTTTTATTTAAAAATCTGTAAAATGGGTATAATTGTCTTTGCCTTTTTGATCACAAAGGGGAAAAGAAAGCACCTTAATATCTCCAGGACTATTATTATTTATTTGGGTTTTTGTCCTTACTCCAACATGCTCATTAGTCACCTCTGTGACCACAGACAAGCCACTTATTTTCTTACCTTATTTATCTCACCTGTGAAATAGGAGATAATAATCCTTGTTCTACCTATGTTCTAGGGTTGTCAGGAAAAATACTTTGTGATCTTAAAGCGCTATGCTGAAAATGTTGCTACTTTGTGGTCGTGTGAATGGCATGGTGGTGTTACAAGTTCTATGGAGGCCAAGTTAGAACTCAAGCCTACTGAATTCCAGCCCAATCTTCTTTTAACAATCCAAACATTGCTTCTTTCTCTATGTATCTGGGTATTTATTAGAACTCCTTCCCTCTCCCCCTGAGTTAGGCGGTAAGTCAGGGAAGGACTCTTAGGCATCCTAAGCTCCCAGCTGCACCTCATTGAAGGGAGCTGACTTTTTTCCCCAAGCTCTTCCAGATGTCACCTAAACCCATTTCCTCTGGTTCTATTCTCACTGGGGGTTGAAAAAGTAGAAGGAGCAAACACGGCTGTAAGATCAACTCATAGTGTGCTTGGCCCTCTGACCGTCTGGAATACCCAGAAGGACCAGAGGCCTGGGGTTTAAGCCCAGCAGGACAATAAAGGCTCTTCCTTCTCTAGATTCAAAATTCCCCATTTTTGTCACACTCTTCAGAAATGGTCTCTCTCTTTCTGATTTCTAACAAGCCTAGAAACTTCAAGACCACCAAAAGATTCCTCTTTCTCCACTAAAATGTGCCTCCCTTGGGTTCAGTTATTATCTGGATATATATCATTATATAAATGATTCCCAGATATATTTATGCAGCCTCAAACTCTCTTGAGAGAGACTCTTTAGTTTCACCTCGCCAGCTGGACTGGATGAGGAAACTGAGGTACAGGGCTGAACTCTGAGAGTGACCTGAACACAATTAGTAAGCACCAGAGTCAGAACCTGCAGACCAGTCTTCTCATTCTAAGTTTTGTAGTTACTCCAGTATATCACATTACCTCCAATGCGTCTTTTCTCTGTTTATGCACCTTGTCAAGGTACCCTCAGTTGGAACTGTGGGAACTGTGTTTTTCACATCAACTTTTTGATACTGAGGAGAAGAAAGTTCTTCCTCATGTCTAATCCAAGTCCCTACCATAACCCAACCCATTCCCCCTTGTTAGGTCCTTAAGAAGAGCTGAGGAGGTTACCTAGGACACACAGACCCTGGGGAGAGAGGGAGTCTCTATGATAGCATGAAGGGATCAGGGTGTCTTTTCCAAGGGCTGAAACTTTGATGCCGTGAGCCAGGGCAGCACGTCTTCAAGCAGAAGTGCCAGCTCCAGTACTAAGAATTCCAACTAATCCCAGCTTTCAAAGTTCAGTTGAGCTGTTTTGCTGAGGACAGCAATTTGTTGCAGAAACATTGGGGGAGGGAAAAGAGCTGCCACCATCACCTGCCTTCTCTACTTAGCCTCCCAGCCCCCTTTGGGAGACAATTGTGGACATCCTCAAAAGCTCAAGACTCAGGATCCTGTAGCTGCAGCTAAGAATAGTAACATGGAGAAGCAGAGAGGAATTCAGAAAACCAAAAATTGGTTCTCATCCAGAGCTCATCTACTGATCTTTGGAGATAGCTGTTCCCTAAATGGAGTTAATGACTGCCTATCTCCCAGGACTCCCTTTCTCATAGTCAACTTATTTTATTCCCACAGAGGTACATCTCAGAGATTAGTGTTGGGATCATAAAACTATTGTCCACTGAATATTAAATAGCACATTTTTGTCCATGTAATGGCAACAGCTTTTCATGGAGCCAATACCCATCCAATCTAATCCAACATGCTTTCATTGAACACTTGCTATAGGTGGGGCATCCTTTACATGCTCCATTTTGTGGGAGATATTGTACTAATTATACCAAGTCCAGGAGTACTGCAGAGCTTCCTGGATGAAGCCTACACTCGTTAAGAAGAGCTCAGTCTAACTATTCACTAAGGAAAAGACAAGTAGATGAAGAAGGGCTGTTCTACTGACTAGGATACACTATTGAATGGATGACTCATAGAATTTGCCCATCAGTATATGTGTCTTCTCTAGGTAGGGAAAATGGAAAACAAATGAATAGGGGAGGAGAGTGGGCGGCACAGCCTTGAGAAATTACAGACTTCTTTTAATTACCTTCAACTTCTTTCTTTAACAAAGGTCTACATTTTAAATTATTATTATTATTATTATTCTGATAGGGAGGGGTAACAAGGCAAAATGGATAGGAAGCTGGCTTCAGAGCCAGGATGGATTAGATCAAATCTCAGTTTTGACACATATTGGCTATGTGACCCTGGGCAAGTCACTTAACCTAGAAGTCTTATACTCAACTGTCTAAGACTGTATTAGTAAAAAAGGTGCTGACCTGCATTGGTAGAAGGGGTCTCTTAATCTGGAAATTCTATTTATCAAAAAAATTGCAGGTCCAGTTGGTTCCTTTCTCCATCCATATTCTTCTGTTATTGCTCCATGGTTTCTTGACATAGATATGCTATATAAAAACAAGTAAAAACGAATGTCAACAAGAGGATAGCAGAGAAGTACATGGTATATTTCAATGGGTTATAACCCATTATGAATAAGGAATTATAAAGGAAAAGTGAAATACAGATGTCATCAAAGATATAAGTAAAAATCAGGTTGTTCATGTGGGCAGAGCAAGGAATAACCAGTGGACCCACCTGTGTACTCCATTGGAATTCTCCTAATTTAAAGGGAAGATATTGGGTAGATCCTCATGGTGAACTTGTGGAAAGACATGGAATCATTTGCTCTTGAGGATAATTGAGGCAGTGGGAACACAAGGATGAAATTTTTAAAAGTTTATTTCCTCCACAGGGAGTCTGCATTCTACTGGGTGAGTAAAATATGTATACAGATAAATACATACACAATAATTTGAGAAGGGCTAGATTACTACCAATTAAGGGTGTCAGGATGCACCTCCTGTAGGAATTAGCACTTGAGTTGAGCATTGAAAGAAGGATTCTAAGTTGTGATCCAAGTATAAATTCTGGGCATGGGGGACAGCCTATTGCATCAGCAAGCACCCTAGCATACCCAGGATGGCTGCTAGCACAAGTTCTTAGATCTGCTTTTCTAAAGGAAAGCAACTCAAAATGGGTTAACAATCTTACTTTAATCAATCAAAAATATATCATTTACCTCGTTCAGGGGGAAAAGTCAGCACCCTGAACTTCAGAGAATTCAAGCAGAATACAAACAAGAAGTTATGAGCAGAAGTTACAAGCAAACAAAGAAACAGATCAGCAGATGGGCTTCCAGCTGTCTGACCATTAGATCCATACCTATTCAGTTACCAGAGAGGGAAGCACCAACATCTGGGTTTTTCAAAAGGGTGGTGGGGCTCAACGACTTCCCAGAGTCTTATCTGGTCAAATCACACAACTCTTCTCAAAGTGAGCCCTAATGCAAAAACTCATCAGGTTACATATAGCCTTCTCCTGGACTGGACAATGTCACAGCCCTCTTGACCCACTGCCCAATCACAAAGTAATAAGGTGAGGGCATTCCTGAAGAACAAGCCTCCTGCCACAGGCTCCCTGTGACCACATTCAGCCTATTAGGGGGCAGAGTATACTTTCAAATCAGGGAAGGTTCTCAGAGCCACTTAAGTTTATCAAAGGGCCCAGGGGCAGGGAAGATCTTCAGATTCCCATAACATCTATGTAAAGTCATGAGCCTAAGACCCCTACTCTTTGACTCAAGAAAGACCAAAGAAAAGGACCCAAGAAAGCTACCTGGCTTGGGTTAGGGGTTTAGTTAGTCTGTTGCTGGGAATAGAGTTTCTTTCTGGGTGAAGCCTGGGTGTACACACACATACACACACATATATACATAGTCTAAGTCAATCTCGTCAGAGCCTTACTCCACCTTTGATGTAACCAGACATAAGCAGAAGAGGTTTTATGTTCCCCATTTGACATAAATCTTTGAAGCTTGTCCAAGGTCATGTAATTTGTTAGTAGAATCATGGGATTTTTGTAGGATTTGTATATTTACTTCTCCAGGTTCTGTACAAATGAAGTAGAGATGTGGGGAGGGGGTCTGGGGGTAGACTGGAAACAGAAGGGCTTCAGAGTTATACTCTAAGACCAGTCTCAGGGCTGATTTTTATCAGCAATGACTTCTGCATGTTGTAGTGGGAAAAGCACAGTATCTGAAATTACTGTTGTTTAGTCATTCAATGATATCTGACTCTTCATGACCCCATCGACCATACCATCTCTGCTTTTTCTTGGCAAGGATACTGAAGTAATGTGCCATTTCCTTCTCCAGAGGCAAACAGGCTCTATCTGCTGTGCCACCCAGATGCCCCAAAGAGCAACAGTAACATAACAGGACATAATATCACATACATTACCAGACACATTTACAATAGCAACTTTTTTTTTAATAAAAATGGTCTTTGTTACAAAGGAATATTAAATATTGGCTGTTGCATGTACATAAAGACACTACTGTTTTTTTTAAGTTAAAAAGAATTAAAACAGGCCAATATACCATATACTTACTGTTATGATGTCCAATATCCTAGGTACCCTAGGCGTCTTCCTGTGGAATCTCTAGGCAAAAGCGAACCCAAGAGAGAAAGCAGAAGCCTACAATTGAGACCCATGGCACTACACTGTATCTCCTCTCAGTCTCTGATTATAGTTTCCTCTTTACTGATATATACTCTTGTGCATGGGGGAGGTGGTAGTAGGACCCAAACTCCTTCCCTTTCCCCTAACACACAGTTTCTTTTCTCACCCCCAATCACTGTCACAAATCCCAAAGGCATTATTATGACTCCCCAGCTCCATACTTGAACCTGAAGGCACTGACTTAATGTCTAGCCAATCCCAAATATTCAGTTTCCGAAGACCATTCTCATTCCTAAAACCTTTCCTCCTTACTCCCTAATTTCCTGTGTACATGTAAGCTCTGCATTTGCACCATAATCGTTTGTGTCTGCCAGGTAAGGTGACTCACGGTTCCCAAGCCAGTCTCGCAAGCCACCAATTGAAATATATCAGCCATGAGGCTTCTTCCTTTGGCTCTGAGCACCCCCTACAAAATTTCAGACACTTGCTTCTCTTTGCAGCAGTCCAACAGAGACAAAAAATAGGGAGGAAATCTTTCACAATAGCATATACTTTCATCTTCCTTTTTCTTGTAGTACAGTAGAAAGCTCAGTGGCTCTGGAGTCAAAGGACCTGGGTTTAAATCCTGTCTCTGCTTCCTAATGGTGTGATCTTCAGCATATTATTTAACATCTCTGGATCTCAGTCACCTCATCTGTAAAATTAGATTGGATTTAATGGCTTCCCAATTTCCTTCCAACTTTAAGCTGATGATCCTACGAGCCCTTTCAGACCTCTGCTGTCCCACAGAAGTGCTGATTGCATTGCCTGCTCCTCTCAAATACACAGACTCCATATGTGTGAGATCTCCAGGATGCTTTTGGGACTCCATATGTTTGCCATTTTTCCCTCCTTCACCAAAGCTCTAACACATATTCTCTCTTCTGCGATGGTATCATTGTCTTTGCCCCACCATCCTAAGGACTCTTGGGTATTTTAAAACTAGCTTCCATTTTCATAATTTTCCTTTATTTAAGAGTCTCTTCCACAAGGCCCAACCCTGCTGCCGATCCGACCCATTAGAGGAATCATTGCTCTGGTGATTAAGAGGTTGATCAGGTTATTGAAAACTGTGGCTTGAACGACTTCTCTTATTCTACTTTTCACTGCTTCAGATTACTCATTGAGCAGGGCAGGAGAAGGTACCCATTTCCACTATTAATTTTTCTTCTAAATGCCATCTTGTAAGAGAACTCAACTAACGGGCCTGTATGGGGACCCATTGTCCTCTGAGTTTCCTTTTATCTGCCATATTATTCACGTGTTTCAATTCAGTTAAATTTAGTAAGGATTTACTTAATGTTTACTATGGGCCAAGCTTTGTGTTTGGGATATGGGAGTATGAAGAAAATAATGAAAGAGTTCCCTTTTCTCAAGGAACTTACAATCCAGCTGGGTGATGCCAGTTCCTTCCCCTAGGACCAATGCAAGGTACCATCCCAAAGGAAGGGGACAAAGAAGGTATCCCCAAAACCAAACCCCATCGGATCTTGCTGGATTTCTCTGACATTTACTCTGCTGATCATCTGAATTTTCCTCAAGCCTAGGCCTGCCTGTCTTTATTACCTTTGCCCAGTTCAGTTCACCACCCCTCCAAATCTTCCTCCAGCCAAATCTATCTGAACTGGGTTTTTTTTTTATGCTGGGAGGAGGGGCAGAAAAAGAGATTTGTTCCAAACCTTTCCTGGCAACCTTGGGAATTAGGACTGAACAATGGGTTGGGAGACTGGAGGAGTCAATAGAAGAACCTATAGCTGAGGCCATTTTTTTTCTCTAAGATTAAGGGATTGATTGCTTATACAGGGGTATGGAACCTGTAACCTTGAGACTACATGTGGCCTTCTAGGTCCTTGAGTGTGACCTTTTTACTGAGTCTAAGTTTTATAGAGCAAACCCTTTTATTAAAGGGATTGGTTCTATGAAATTCGAGGACCTAGAGGGCCACATGTAGCCCTGAGGTTGCAGGTTCTCTACCCCTGGCCTATGAGATAGTAACTTGCTAGAACTTGCCTATTTATTAGATCTTTTTTTATAGTTGATGAGTTTAGAAGAGGCCCAAGCTCTTATCTCTTTAGACATAAACTGAAACAGCTTCCTAACTAGGTTCCCTGCCTCCCTCTTTAATTCATCCTAGAACACCTACAGGTTCTAGGTCACTGGGAGTCAACAGTTTGATTTGGCAGCCAAAGAAGTTTGTGCTATTCTAGCCACATGATGAGAAGCAAGAGAGACCACAGGTTTGGATTTTGCCCCCAAGCAGTTAATGTAGTAGTATAATGATAATAATGAGTTCCATTCTGGATGTCATATTTTAGAAAGGACAGGAGCATGACCAATAGAGCAACCATGATAGGGAGATGACTGCAGACCATGTCATTTGGAGATTAGTTGAAAGAAAGGGGTTTGCCCCAATTGGTAGATAGTCAAAGGATATGAACAGGCAGTTTTCAGAAGAAATTAAAGCTATCTATAGTCATGAAAAGATACTCAACATCACTATTGATTAGAGAAATGCAAATTAAAACAACTCCGAGGTACCTCCTCACACCTATCACATTAGCTAACATAGCAGAAAAGGAAAATGATAAATGTTGGAGAAGATGTGGGAAAACTGGGACGCTAATGCACTGTTGGTGGAGTTGTGAACTGATCCAACCATTCTGGAGAGCAATTTTGAACTATGCCCAAAGGTCTATAAGATAGTGCATATTCTTTGACCCAGCAATACCATTTCTAAGTCTGTAATCCAAAGAGATCATACAAATGGGAAAAGGACCCATGTATAAAAAAAGACTTATAGCAGCTCTTTTGTGGTAGCAAACAACTGGAAATTGAGGGAGTGTCAATCAATTGGGGAATGGTTGAACAAGTTGTGGTATATTAATTTAATGGGATACTATTGTGCCATAAGTAATGACAAGCCAGTAGGTTTCAGAAAAACTTAGACATACATGAACTGATGCTGAGTGAAGTGAGTAAACCAAGAGAACATTGTACACAGTTAACAGCAACAATGGTGATGGTCAACTTGCTAGACACAGCTCTTCATAGCAATACAATGATCTAAGACAATTCTAAAAGACTTGTGATGGAAAATGCTATCCACATCCAGAGAATCATGGAGTCTAAGTGAAGACTGAAGCATGCTATTTTCACTTTGGGGTTTTTTTCTTTCTCATGGTTTTTCCCTTTTGTGCTGATTCTTCTTTCACAACATAACTAATGTGGAAATATGTTTAAGTTGTTTGTACACACATAGCCTATATCAAATTGCTGCCGTCTTGGGAAGGAGGAAGGAGATGAAGAGAGGGAGAAAAATTTGGAACTCAAATTTTATTAAAAAATAGATGTTGAAAACTAAAAAATATAATGCTCTTTATGAGAGAGAGATAGGGAGAGAGGAAGAGGAAGAGAGAGAGAAGAGAGAAGAGAGAGAGAGAGAGAGAGTGAGAGAGTGAGAGTGAGAGAGAGAGAGTGAGAGTGAGAGAGTGAGAGTGAGAGAGAGAGACAGAGACAGAGACAGAGACAGAGAGAAAGAGTGAGAGTGAGAGAGAGAGAGAGAGAGAGAGAGGGAGGGAGGAGGGAGGGAAGGAGTCAAGGAGGGAAGGAGGGAGGAAAGAGAAAAGGAGCTCACACTAGGAATGGTTAGCCTGGAGAAGAGATCTATGGTAGTCTCCAAGTATTTAAAAGACTGTCAGGTTGACCTAAGACTGAACTCGTTCTGTTTGACCGCAGAGGGTAGAATTAGGAGCTATGGGTAGAAATTATGGAATAGGAGATCTAGTGCTTTAACTTTACCAATATCTAATTTTATTCTTGCAACAATTCTGGGAAGTAGGTGCTATTGTTATTCTCATTTTAGAGATGAGGAAACTGAGGCAGACAAGTGACTTGCTCAGGTCTAGATACATAGCAAATATCTGAGGCTGGATTTGAACTTCCAGCATTCTATCCATTGTACTGTCTAGCTACCAAGACATTTCTTTTTTTTTTTTTCTTTTATTTTTGGAGGGGAGAAGACAGGGCAATTGGGGTTAAGTGACTTGCCCAAGGTCACACATCTGGTAAGTGGTAAGTGTCTGAGGACAGATTTTGAACTCAGGTCCTCCTGACTGCAGGGCTTGTGCTCTATTCACTGCACCACCTAGCTACCCCTACCAAAACACTTCTAACAACTAGAATTCCAAAAGTGAAATAGACTGCCTTTGGAGCTGGGGAGTTCCTCTTCCTGGAGGTTTTCAAAGGAATGAGGGGCTTTAATGAGATAATATCTATGAAACACTTTGAAAAATTTAAAAGTATTATGTGAATATAAGTTATGTATTATCTGCTGGGTGCCCTCCACATCTTATTGACATGGATGTTTTCTCCTGGGATGGGTTCAAATTCCACTTTTCTTACCAGTGTAAACTTGGGGAGATTACTTTGGGGGCCTCAGTTTAAATAAGAGGTTTAAGATTATAGATTCTTAGGTCCTTCCCAGCTTTAAATCTTTGATCCTCTGACCATAGATGTTATACAAAGGCTTCTCATTCAGGGATAGTTTGGGCTACACTGAGGGCTCTTCCTGCTCTGACACTGGGATTCTATGACCTTTAGAATGTGCAGATCTAGCATGTCACTATTCCACTCAGAAACTGTCAGCGGCTGCTTGCCATTTACCCCTAAGGAGGTCCCCAGAGTGTGGCTGGCTACATTTTACTCTCTATATTCTAGGGGTAAGGGCAGTTAGGTGGTGCAGTGAATAGCACTGCACCTGGAGTTAGGAAGACTCATCATCCTGAGTTCAAATTCAGTTTAGACAATAGCTTTGTGACCCTGGGCAAGTCACTTAACCCACCTCTGTTTATCTCAGTTTCCTCATCTATATTAGTGGCAAGAAAACCCCAAATGAGGTCATGAAGGGTCAGACTTAGCTGAAAATATTACTGAACAACAACATTCTAGGGGTGTCCCTAGTGAGATTTCCCTAACTTTACCCGTTTAAAGCTTTCATTCTTGTCTTTCTTTAATATTACTCACCAATGATCACTTGCCTGGATATCATTTACCATCATCAGTTAGTATCTCTCTAGTATCATTTAACCAGTTGATATCCTCTTGATATCACCAACAAGAAATTAGCATTCATTGCATTTTACAAAGGAATAGTTACTGAGAATATATAACAAGAAGGAAAGTCCCTGAACCTTTGGAATTCCAGAGAAGTACAAGTGTTGTCCTTTCACTCATTTCCCCAGCGACCCATTTGTCATATAGGAAAGAATCTCAAAACACTTAACCTAACCCAAATCTTATTCAGTGACATATAGAGGTGAAAATCACCATTGCTACCCAAATACAGAGTTATGCAGATTTAACAAAGAGAATTTCCTAAAGCTTATTAGCCATTGCTGCTTGCTTAGTATTTAAGAACGGACTGTCTTGGTGGTCCAAATGACCTTCCCCAATCAAAGGTGAAAGAAGAGAAACAGAGACAGAGAGGAGAGAGAGAGGGAGAGAGGGGGAAAGAAAGAGAGACAGAGACAGAGAGAGAGGAAGGGGGGGAAGACAGAGGAGAGAGAGAGAGAGAGAGTGAGTGAGGAAGACAGACAGAGAGAGAGGAGAGAGAGAGAAAGGGGGGGGACTGGGCAAAGAAAATCAAGTTTTCTCAAATTGCAGTGGCCAATTCCCCATTACAAGTACAGCTTATTTAACCTAGCAGTCTAGGCCTCCCTCCAAGTGACCTTTCTAGACTTATCGTCTACCCTTCTTGGAATACATTTTCTACACCAGCTTGTTCAATTTTTTTACTGACCAGCAGACATTCTGCACTCACATGAGACCCATGGCTGCTGGTGAGATCAGAAATAAGAAACTGAGTTGCCCTCACCCTGCCAGCTGTTTCCCAACTGCCTTCCCCGGGTAGCCAGGAAGCACCTGCCTTATCAGAGGCTACAGGAGCAGAGCCACCAGGCTCCACTAAAGCTGGCCTTTCTCTTTCCTGCCCATGTGGGTAATAAGAGCCCTCTGGGCCAGAATGAAGTGTGCTCCCATGGGGTTTTTTGTGCCTGTTCCCAAGGCTAACCCAAGCCCCTCAAACTTGTTTTACTTTTTTTGACCCGATCAGCCATCCCCACCTGCATCAGCTTCTTTCTCCCTCAATTTTCACAGCCCCTTCCTTTCAAAGGCAGAGGGAATAGTTGGGTACAAAGTCTGAGATGAATGAATCCCCCCCCCCCCCCCGCTTCTTTTTTGAAACAATTGGAGTTAAGTGACATGCCTAGGATCACACAGCTACTAAGGATCCCGGACCATATTTGAACTCAGATCCTCTTGACTCCAGGGCTCTGTACCACCTTGCTGTCAGATAATTCTTGATACTGTTGTGCAAATTGAAACAGTCCAGGAAGAAATGCAGTAGAGCCTGGAAACAACTAAGCTGTGACCTACTAAAAAATGTGGACCACCTGTAAGTCAATATGACCCCCACTCAAGCAGCTCTGGTCTTTCCTTCCTTTGGTTCTTGTTCATGGTGGGGCCGGCCTTCGGTACCACTGTGAAGATGACAAAACTTTGTATCCTATGCTTGTGCCCTCTGCCCCCTTTGTATTTATTCTTCAAACATTTGTTTTGTATGTACATACACATTGTCTCCCCCAATAGAATACAATCTCTTTGAGAGTGAGGACTGGCTCATTTCTTTATCTTTATACCCAGTATAAATACAAATAAATAAATATATATATACTAGTATCTTACACAGGGTCTGACATCTTCTCCCATAGGAAAGACTAACTAAGGGTGAGCCTTTGACTAGGGTGGGGTAACTAGGACTTTGGCCCAGGACGCTGAATTTAGAGGATGTGTAATTTGGAAAACCCTGCAGCACCTGGAGTCCTTCAATGGCCTAGAAACAACAGAATTTAGTACCCAGTTGGTATGAATAATTAGTTCAATAGGAAGCAATCATTCAGCAAGATCCTCCCCTGTTTCACCATTCTAGCACCCTTCCTCCCATTATCTCTCCCTTGTGCCCTCCCCAAATGAGGGTTTGCTTCATGTTACTTGATCCAGGCATAGTTTGTGGTGCAAAAATTCCTAGTCGTGGCTTATTTCCAATAAAGGTTTGAGATGTTTTTCAAAATTATCCTAAAAAAAAGATATACGAAGAAGGCCTCTATCATATCCTCCCTGGGTTATATCCTCTATGAAAGATTAATGGACTTCCTTCCTTGGTGGTAAACAAAGCAATAACTGTTGTAAGGCTACAGGTGTGGAGAGATGTACCCGTGGTAGAAGTGACAAGGGCCTGCTGCCTAATTGTCCCACCCAGCTGCAAATGATCTGGTAGAAACATACAAATGTCATCAATTTTTGGATTCATATTTGAGTCAATAGTCTTTGGTTTTGTTTTTAATCACCAGCTGTCCTCTGCTACTAGCAATTGGTAGAGCCACTCCCTGAGATCACAGGGAAGAGAGCAGTGAGCTAGTGGAAATCATACCAGGAATGGAGGAATGGACATTCCAGATCTTCCCCCCCACCACACACAACATTATGATCTGACCTGACATTTTTATGGACATTGGAAGTGACTCTGGGGTAGCATTAATCCAAAGTCAACCAAAAGAAGAGCTGGGCTTGGTGTAATATGACTACATATTTAAGTAGCATCTGCTACTTTAGTCAATTAACACCAAGAGAACCTCACTATGCCATTACGAATTGGCAGTTGCTGGTCATGACAGCAACTCCAGAAACACAGAGGCATTTTCTAGAAGGAGGGTAACACTTCACAACCGTCCTCATTGATCACAGAAATTTAATGTACCAGAATGTTCAAATCTCAGTAGGATGCCATATCCAAAAAGTATTATTATTTTTAATACTTAAAAAAGGGTATATCTTCCAGGAGCCACCAACTCATTAGCAAATATTTTCCTTATTAATGGGGAACCTAGTTGTTTAGCAAAGGAGACAGAGACAAAATGATTGTTTTCTCCTAAAAGACTTGTGCTGCTGTTGCAAGCACTGAAGCCTCAAAGGCTAAAGTTTCACCAAGAGCAGTGACCATTCTACCCTTTCAAGGTGTTCTGGAGATTTGCTTCAAGTCCACCCTGATGTCCTTTTCAACAGGGCAACCAGACAAAGAAATGGAACCCAAATGCTATTGGTGGTCAGTCTGGAGCCTGGATATCCAATAGTGGTTGTGGTCAATGGGTTATCCATTGGGATATCCAAATGGGATATTCAATAGGATTGTGGTCAACGCCAGAAGACAGAGCAGGTAAAGAGGAAAACATGGAGATTCAATATATTGGCAATGCTACTCTGACCTTGGCATTGAGTGGGGCCCCTTTTCATTATCGATTTGCATTATGCTTCCATTTCAAGGTTATATAATCTAATCCCATGTGCTAAATTTTGCTCAGTTTCTACAGATGGCATGACTGTTCCTGAAAGAAATAATACAGCTCCTTGGACCGCCAACCCATTGGTTTCAGATATGATGTCACAATGTGGTGTCCATTTCTGGAAGATGTTGCAATGCTTGGGGCCCCGCTGTTAGCAGTGGTGTAGTATGTGTATTAGCCTTGAACAAACAGTCAGCCAGGGCACACAGATCAACAGGCTAAAAGCACTTGTGGCAGCACTAGCCCGGTGGGTGTGGATACTCTTCTGTATTTTGTTATTTTTGCTTAACGGTTCATTTAAAAGAAAAGGAATCGTCGACTTATTACCAGGTCTGGTCAAAATAATGTGCTATGTTCTTCCTTAGACTCTTCACCACTTTAGTTTGTCTGAGGGTTCCCAACTGGTTGAACTTAAGGGATATAATCCAAGCAAGATTGATGCTGACTCTCCTCATCCCATTGAAGAAGTATCTGAAGATGGGGTTTCATCAGATGCCAGAGACACTGAAATGATCCAGGACCCAGTGCAGGAAACAAAAGGACCAACACCATTCAAAGGCATCACCTTAAGATCTTGAGACGAGGGTCTGATTGAATTTGATAACAAACATTTATTCACATGGCATAGTTTGTTCAGCCATTCCTTCATCTTTGTTTCCAATTTTTAGAAAAGGTACTGTTATGATTATTTCGGTGTATGTATTGGGCCTTTCTTTCTATCTTGGATCTCCTTAGATACCTTAAAAATGTCCTGCAGTCAGGTGCCTCCACACAAGAAGAAACTGGAAACATGGCAGGTGGAACTTCAATTGTGCTAGGTCAGCCATTGGGCCCTGGGAAAGAGATGTAACAGAGTTGGGATCATCAGAGTGGTGACTTCCTCGGTCTGAGCATGGGAATAGAAACAGTCATGCCATAGATGGAGGGAGCTAAGGTATAGGTACTACAAAGCACTCTAAAGTGCAGAAAGATGGCTGGGATGGGGGTGGAAGACAGATACCAATTGCTACCCTCAAGAGGCTTTTATTTGTGACAGGAAGTTTGTGTGGACAGATCCCCATCTCCACCCCTACCTGCTTCCTGTTACTTTCTGAAAATCTAATCTTTGTTGGCTTCAAACTCTTGGATCATTCTCTACCCACCATAAACTCCCCATATTACATCTAGTCATTGAAAACCACTTAGAGCTCATATGATAGGTTTTTTTTTTAAAAGAAGTTCTAATATTAAGAAAACACTATTTTCTCCCAAGCCCATGGAGGGAAAAGTTTGTGGAACTAGCCTTGTCCTGGCCCTGTGGCCCAAATACAGCCTCCAGGGCAATCTAGAGAGGCTGAACACCTTCCAGTTGCTATGGTAATACTCTGTCTTCAGGATCTGTGAATCACTGCCCCCCAACATAGGATACTCAAGTGTAGGAGGTGACATCTGACCAGGGTTGAGAAGGCTGAGAAATAGGCATCCATAAGACTGAGGAAAGCTCCAGGTGCTGAATTTCTATGGTTGTATCAACCCATATTGTCTGGTCCCCAGCAGGAGAGGAGGGGGAAACACAGCTGCCCAAATTCCTGTTAGGACGCAGTCCGGTATACCATTTTCTTTCCTTATCTTCCTTTTTCCTCTTCTCAGGGTACTTTTCGGTGTATCCTTTTGGCGATCAGCACTTAGTTATTCAATGGCCATTGGGGGGCTGCTTCCTCAGTTGTTATTCCCATTACACATTCTGCTCGGAAGATACACTATGTCCACAGATAAGTGGAGGAAAACCTGAGTAGGAAAAAGCAACCACGATTAGAAGGAACAAAAAAGGCTTCCTATTAAGAATCCACTCCTTAGCTGAGATCTGGAGCAAGCTAAGGACTAAGAGAAGGGAATAGAATGTGCCTTCTAGGCATGTGGGACAATTGCTGCAAGGCAGCAGATGAAATGCCAAATTCAGAGAATAGTTAATATGCCAAATTGGCTGAAACGTAGAGTGCCTGACGGGGAGTACTGTGAAATGTCTGGAAAGGCTGGCTCAAGCTAGACCATGCCAAGGCAAAGAGTTTGCATTTTATCCTAGAGGTAATAGGGATGCCTGAGAATGGGAAAGACCTGGCCAGACCCATACTTTAGAAGATTGTTTTGGCAGCTGGGTGGATTTTGGCAGATGGATTGGACAGAGAATAGTCTCAAAGTAGGAAGACCATTTGGGAAGTTACTGCAGGAGTCTAGCTAATTGGTAATGAGGGATTGAACTAGGGTGGCGACTATATGTGGTAAAAAGATGGGGACATGAGAAAAATATTGAGAAAGTAGAATTGACTTGTCAACCGATTGGATATTGAGGAAGAGTGAAAGGTCTAGGGTGATGCCTTCAATAGAAATAGTTAAGTTCAGAAGAGAGCTGGGTATCTTCTCCTCCCCTTCATTGTCTTCCCCTCCCTTCCTTCCCCTTCTTTTCTCTTCTCTCCTCTCCTTTTCTCCTCTCCCCTCCCTTCCTCTCTTCTCTTTTCCTTCTATCTTCTCCTCTCCTTTTCCCTTTTCTCCTGCCCTCTACTCCACTCCTCTCCCCTCCTTTTCTCTCCTCCCCTCAATTTCCCTTCCCTCTCCCTTTATATATTTCCCAGAACCAATTCAGCTTCTGCTTTCTAATAATTTCTTCACTAGTTCAAGTGTGTGCATGATAAAAACAAGATCTTTTTCTTTTGTCCATGTAAAATTCTGCACTTAGGTTAAAAAAAAAATAAACCACATCAAACAACTATACAAGAACAGGACAGAAAATGATGGCATATGAATGGAATGGAATGCTATTATGCTACAGTGAAAGGGATGGTTTAGAGAAGTCTGAGAAGAGTTAACACAAAGTGCAATGAGTAGAACCAGAGCAATCTATATAATAACAAAATTGTAAAGACAAACATCTTTGAAGACTTTAAGAATTTTGAGCAATGTAATGAGTAGCCACATTCTAAAGAACCAATGATGAGGCAGGTAGGCGGTACAGTGAATAGAGCACCGGCCCTGGAGTCAGGAGTACCTGAGTTCAAATCCAGCCTCAGACACTTAACACAAAAAATTAGCCGTGTGACCTTGGGCAAGTCACTTAACCCCAACTGCCCTCCAAAAAAAAAAAAAAAGAACCAATGATGAAACATGCTATCTACCTCCTGCCAGGTGATAGACTCAGATGCAGAGTGAAACAATTATTTTTGGACACAGACAATGCGGGAATTTATTTTGCCTGATGATGCATTTTGTTACTTTTTCTTTTTTCCATTTGGAGGCAGGGCATGGTGAGAGAGAGAAAACAGATTTCACTAATTTAAAAATAAAGTAAAATAAAAGTTTCTTTAAACATAAAAAAAAGAGCACAGGATGGGAAAGACATCTATAAACAAAAGTAGCTGGTCATTTAGTAAGCGTTTATTAAATACTTACAATGTGCCAAGTACTACCTAAGCCCTTGAGATACTAAGAAAGGTAAAAAGAGGCCCTGCTCTCCAGGAGAGGTCAGCATACACAACTTCTCCAAAGATTCTTTGATCTCATCCTTCAGATGTATTTGGGCTTAAAAGACACTTTGGGAGGATGGGGAACAGTAAATTTGCATTTTTAAGGTTTTGGCTCTTTCAGAGTCTATTAATTTAGGATTACAAATTTAAATTACAGGTTGAAAGAGACCTTAGAGATCATCAAGTTCAACTCCCATTCTTCCCACTTCCCCCCTTTTTTTTTACACATTGGGAAACTGAGGCCCCAACAGGTAAAGAGAGTTGTCCAAGTTTTCACAGAGCTGGGCTTCAAACTCTGGTTTTTATGATTCCAAATCCAGGCTCTTTTACTGCCGACCAGCCTGTGTTCTTTCTGTGCTGATACCTTCTCAGTGTTGGTTGTGTGTAGAAGAAGCAGAAGTCCAGATCTCTTGGAGCTTTTGGTGATGAGTTCTAGAATGAGCCAGGCAGGTGTCTCTTCCTCGTAGCCTGACTTGTTCTTCTGCTAAACTCTGGGCCACTGTCCTGGCCCTTCTTGCTATGGATGGCTGCTTTTAGCCAACTTCTCCCCATTGCTCCATTTGCCTTCACGACCTCCTCCGTGGTGCAACTGTTGGTGAGGTTTGGAAGCTGCTCAGGGACAGAGTTGTATGGGGTCCTACGGAGCTGTACCGAAAATACTAGATGGAAAGGACTCCAGGTGTTTTAAGAGGGGAGGTGGCAGCAAGTCCTTCAGTGAAAGGCTGAGAGTGGAACAGGGTAAGGAATGGAAGGACAGACCAGTGAATATGAGGTTTTAGACACTGTGTGTCTGTGTGACCCTGGGCAAGTCACTTAACCCTGTTTGCCTCAGTTTCCTCATCTGTAAAATGGACTGGAAAAGGAAATGACAAACATTCCAGTATCTTTGCCAAGAAAACCCCAAATGGGGTTGGGAAGAGTCAAACATAGCTGAAAACGACTGAATAACACAAGTAAGTTTGAAACCATGGATGACTTTATCTACAGGTAGGTCAAACTGAGATCTTGTGAAAAGATGTAATTATATGGTTTCTGATACAACGGATCCATCTGGGAAGCTGGTTAGGGAGAATCCTTTGCTAAGGGAAATTTACTTAAAAATTATTTTTACACAAGTAATTCTATAGAGACTTTTAAACTATGGAGACTGGAATGTTGGTGAATAGCAACAATCAGTTTCCATCCATATTATAGGCTCTTACTACGTCAAAATACTATTTATCATTAATTGGTTCAAGGGATCCATAATTCCAGTGATGTAGGAATTCCCTCCATCGGTGAATATCCTATACAACTATCGTCCATGGCCTCCTATGAATCCTCCAGACTAATCTGCCTAGCACAATGAAGGACTTTATATGTGTGTATAAACACACACACATACATATACATACATAATACATACATTTGTATACACACATACTGTCTCCGGTGTAGATACTCTTTGGAGGAAAGCTACATACACACATATACATATCTATGTATCTATATATTTATCTATGGTACCAGTGCAACATTCAGTCTATCTATCTTGTTAGCAAAGTGCCTAGCACAGTGTAGGCACTTAAGAAATGTTTGTTGATGGGCTGATGATTCATCCATCTTGCTACACGTTCAGCCCACATTCTTTCCTGATCATTCATTTCTAGGGGGCATCTTTTATGCCACTGGACTGACTGGGGTAGATACAGGTGTTCTCAAAGAGCTCCTCCTCTCCCAGGGTGGCCCTTGGGACTGCCAGCAGACCACTGACTTTTTCACCTTGTGATTGTTGGCTCAAATCCAGGCTGCAGTAAGATCACCTATTAAATCACCCTCTCTGGTCAACTGTTTGTGTAACATAAATTGGTGGCTTAGACTTGAGGTTGATGATGATGCCATATAGATGCTTCATGCTGAGTTAGCTCTGATTTATAGCTGTGTCCTGTAGAAGTGGAGGGCTCTGGGAGTGTCTATTTAGCTCCTTCAGAAAACACAAAACTTTCCAAGCCCCTAGCTGCCACCAGCTTTGAGAAAGTTGTATAGGAAAAGAGAGAGATGGTCAGGGAAGGAGAAGGGCAGGGAATGGAAGGGAAGTAGGGAATCTCAGGGGAGGGCACACATAGAAGAGAGAAGGCACTTAGGTACCATGACACTGGCACTGAGTACTGGTGCTTTATGAAAGCAATTCCTGTGTCTCCCTTTCCATATCTGCAAAAAGGGAGCAACATTTAGCAAACAGTGAGGCTAATCTAATACCAGAGGTTAAGCAGAAAAAAAAGCTCTCTCTGCGTACACTGAACTCATCCTTAAAGTCTGTGATAAAAGGGGCTTCAATCAATCCAATCAATAAATGAGCATTGGTGACGAGACAAAGATGAAACTCTCTCTGTCCTCAGTGAGTTTACATTTTACCCAAAAATATCTGGGGAAGGAGGAAAGCTGGGCTAGGGGGCTGTAATGTTAATGAAATCAGAAGATCTTCCATGCCCCTTTCTATTGGCACCTACTAAAGGCACTTAGCACCTTAACAGGAAGGGGCTGAACAGGGAGGGGCTCATCGCAGCAGGCTGGGAGCCGAAGCCAG
>CM053598.1:48575941-48581432 GCA_028646575.1 Pseudocheirus occidentalis | reverse complement strand
CTCTCTCTCTCTCTCTCTCTCTCTCTCTCTCTCTCTCTCTCTCTCTCTCTCTCTCTCTCTCTCTCTCTCTCTCTCTCTCTCTCTTTCTCTCTCTTTCTCTGTCCCTTTATTTCACTCAGCTGGTAGGTAGGCCCAGACTTGCTAGCCGCAGCACTCATGCGTATATTTAAGTCTTGCCTGTAAGTAAAATCCTCAAGGGTAGGGCAAAGATCTTCTAATCTGTCCTAATAATAAAACTTTGTATTTGCCCACTTCCACTAGGGACTTCCTCTGATGTCCTGGAACCCCCGAGGCTGTTTCAGGGAAGAACAAGCTAGGAATTAGGGTTTCACATCCATTATTTAATTTGATTCCCTTGAGGTAGTCCTGTTAACATTCCATTTTCCAGACGAGGGAGAAGCTTGGCAAGGTGTCCAAGATCATATAGTGATTGCACCACATGGTCAGGAGAAGGGACTTTAAATATCATGCAATCCAACTCTTCCTTTTGCAGACTAGAATCCAGATCTCCTGAGGCCCCACTGCTAGACATCTACTACAAGGAGGGTAAAGGCAGAAAGAAAGACCCCATGTGCACCAAAATATTCAAAGTAGCTCTTCTTATGGTATCAAAGAACTGGAATAAAAATAGATGCCAGGCATGGCATCATTGGATGGGTCATACAAATTGTGGCAAGTGCATATTATAGAATAGTACTGCTCTATAAGGAAAGAAGAATATGAAGAATCCAATGACATCGAAGACATGTCAACTGATGCAGAATAAAGTAAGCAGTAGCAGTAAAACGGTATGCAATAATGATAATCATCTAAACGGAGAAAAATAATGAAATCCTGAAACTGAATGCTTTGTAATTATAATTGGCCCCAAGAAAAAGTTGAGAAAATGTAGCTCTAACCACTCTTTGCAGATACAAGGGAACCAAGGGTACAGAATACTGCATATACCATCAGAAAAGTTTGATCTCTTGGTTGGTTTACTGAACTGATTTATTTTTCAGATTTTTAAAAGCTTTGTTATAAGTGATGAGACAGATAAAAATATAATTGGAAATTAAGGTTTTACCCAAATGAAAAATATAAATAAAAATCAAACAAAAATCTAGGTCTTCCTCTTACTGCTTTTTCTATATTACTAATTAGTAATTACTTTTAAAATATTACTTTTTCTATATTAATAGTCTCAAGCAAAGAGAATGGTTGTGCATGTAAAATATGCAGTCAAAAAACATTCGTTAGGGGCAACTAGGTGATGCTGGTTCAGGAGTCTGGAGGTCCTGCGTTCAAATCTAACCTCAGACAATTGACACTTACTAGCTGTGTGACCCTGGGCAAGTCACTTAACCCCTATTGCCTCAAAAAAAACCCCACCACTAGCTGGCTTGACAATTGATGGGTTGGCAGCATACTGTCATTATCCTCTGCTTTATGTCAGTCATATCCCCAGTTAGACAGAAAGCTTCTTGAGGGTAAATATCTTCTATTTCTTCTGTATCTAGCACAGAGCTGAGTGAGTATATGATGAGTGCTCAATTAATAACATTTAAATTCAACTGGAAACATGGTTCCTTCAGTGCTGTACTTAATGGCTGATGATGGTCAAGGTTAAGTGACGACCGCCAGGGCTTGAGGTGGCTTCTCCCCTTTTCAAGTATTTCAAGTTTTGAGCCAGGCCTCTCCCACCTGTCTGCTTACACAGCCCCACAGCCCGTATGGTAAATGTGACAGGCTGAAGCCTGGAGAGGTCATCCAGTGGACACTCCTTTTTCTCTAGGCAAGACTGTCCGTCAATAACATTTATGGATTCTGTGCTACTAGGTAAGGAATCAGGAGTTGTGCATAAGATTTTGTATGTATGTATGCTCTGGGCTAAGGATTAACAAAGTGAGAAAAGAAATTATTCTTTCCTTTAGAGATATCCAGCTGAGGGGAGAAAACAGACCCCGTGAACAACTATACAACAAAAGACAAAGGTTCAGATTAACACAGGACAAATGAAATACCTCAGGGAAAGAGCAGAGAAAAGTTCAGGTACACAGGGTGGATGGGTGAGGGAAGGCTTCTTGGAAGAGGTGGTTTTGAAGTCTATAAGTCACATAGGTAGGAGAGGGCAGAGGCCACAGAATTCAAGAGGATGGGGACAATGACCTTTAAGTAGGCATGGAGGCAGGACAGCAAATAGAACGACTGTGAAGAGGAGAAGTCAGGACAGGAGGTGGACTTTGGAGAGTTCATAGGTTTGTAGGATCACATATTTAAAGCTATAAATCAACTTGCTCAACTAAGTCATCTATGCACAGATAGTCACTGGAACCATGGAAAGAGAGAAGCTCCAGCCACCCTAAGGAAGTAAGTTACTTTTTTTCTGACCTCCTTCAGTTCTATCCAAGATCCACTGTTTTTGGGTAAAAGGGGCTAGGGTCTGGGCATAAGGGATCTGACTCTGAGGTTTGGGCTTTTGACAAAGGGGGAAAACTTCCAAATCTTGAACCAAGACTTGATATGGAAGAGGAAGAGAAGGGAAGAGATAAGAGAAATAGAAGTAAGGAGAGGAAGGGGGAGAAGGCAAATGGAAGGAAAAGAGAAAGGAGAAGAGCAGAGCAGAAGATGAAGAAGGGAAGGGTATTGATAAAGGTGGCAAGTCAATCAAATGAAAAGAGAATACAGAAGAAGAGAAAGAAAAGAACAAGAAGAGGAAAAATGGAAAGGGGGAAATAAATGAATTATGAAGACAAAAAAAGGGAGAAAAAAAGAGGGAGAAAAAGAGGGAAGGAGGAGGGAGAAAGGAGACTTTTGGGGGTCAGAAAATAGAAATCTGATCACTGGATGATTATGGAGCTAAAACTCTGGAGTCTGCATCCCCTCAAAATCTCCTGAATTATATAGAGTTTCCTTTTGGAAAAAAAAAAAACTGTATTCGTACTGAATTTCCAGATGGAAGAAATTAGAAAGAAAAAGGACCCACAAGTGATATTAAGTTGAAGAAGGAAAAATGTGAAAGGGTGAAAAATGGGGAGAAAAGGAGAGGGTGGAGGGAGAGGGAGGAAAGGAGAGTCAGAGAGAGCCAAATAGAAAAAAAGAGGGGAAAGGGAAAGGGAGAGACAGACAGGCATACGGGAGGAAAGAATGAAAGAAAGAAAAAAAGAAAAAGAAAGAGAGAAAGAAAGGAGAAAGAAAGAAAGAAAGAAAGAAAGAAAGAAAGAAAGAAAGAAAGAAAGAAAGAAAGAAAGAAAGAAAGAAAGGAAGAAAGAAAGAGGAGGGAAAGAGAGGGAAGGTGGGAAAGAGAGGAAAGGAAAGATGGAAGGAAGGAAGAAAAGAATCCGTATGATTCAAATTGAGATCTTTCCAGGACAGTGTCCACATCCTAAGGGAGCCCAGACTGACCGAAGGGGAGAGGCCGGCCTTTGATTGGCCCGGTGCTTGATACATATGCAGATAACAGATCCCTCCCCCGTGACGCCCCCAGTCTACTCCCCCGCCTTCTTGTCATCCCCCTGGTCAAAGAACTGACCAATCGGGATGGGAGAAAGTTCGGGGCGGGGGACGGGAGGGGGGTGAGCGGAGGCTCCGCCCCGTCCCCTCTGCAGCCCAGCTCCAGGCTGTCTGAGGGGTCAGAAATAAGACAGATAGCGGATCGGCCGCCGGGGCGGAGAGAAGAGAGGGGGGCGGGGAGAAAAGTTTCCTGTGGAACTTCTTCCCCCACTGCGGGCTCCGCGGCCGCCTAGCCGGGGCCGGCCGGGCTGCAGAGAGGCGGGCAGCGACCGGGCTGCTGGACCGAGCGGAGGGCTAGCGGCGGCGGCGGCGCTGGGGGGGCTGGAGGACTAGGCGCGGGATCGGGCCCCCCCTCCCCGCCCCTCATTAGAGCGCAGCGGGGCAGCCGGGCAGCGGGCCCGGGGAGGAGCGGTGGAGGGGGCCCGCGGGCAGGAGCCGACGGCGGCGGCGGCCGAGGCGTAGGGGCGCAAGCAAGATGAGCCTGCTGTCAGCCATCGACACCAGCGCTGCCTCGGTCTACCAGCCGGCCCAGCTCCTCAACTGGGTCTACCTGTCCCTCCAGGACACGCACCAGGCGAGCGCCTTCGACGCCTTCCGGCCAGAGCCGGCCGGCGCCTCCCACCCGGAGCTGGGCTACGGCAAGGGCAGCCCCGAGCAGCTGGGCTCCCCTCTCAACTCCAGCTATCTCAACAGCTTCCTCCAGCTGCAGCGCGGAGAGGTGGGTGCGCTCCCCTGTCCGCCGATCCCTCCCCAGCCGACAGGCCAGGCCATCCCTCCTCCCGCGCCCAGCCTGGCCCGGCTCGCTTCCAACTTTGCAACACTTTTTTCTCTTCCAACTTTACAATACTTTCCCCCAACTTTGCCAAAGTTAGCCCCCGAGGGCGCTCTGTAATCTCCCATCCCGCCGCGGGAGCCCCCCACCCCCTACCCCCTGAGGCGGCCCTAGCTCCTTGTCCTCTGCAGGGTGGTAGGAGACACCCCCCACCCCAATTCCGCGTCAAGCGCGGGCCGGGGCGGCCTCCTCATTCCCTCTTCCCCCCCCACCCTCCCATCCCCTGAAGGGCCCTCTCTGGCCCGGGATGTCCGGCCCGCGGAGCCAGGCGGTGGGGAGCCTGGGAGGAACACTGGCCGCCCTGCAGTTCCTCCTGACAGGCGGAGTCTGGGATCCGTGACCCACAGGAGGCTCTGGATTCCCCACCCCACCCCCACCTCTACTCCTGCCGGGAGGAGAGACCGAGAGACCGGAGGGGGAGTGCCCCCCTCCTCAGTATCCTTCCTACGCCAAAACCCATCTCCATCCCTGCGCGTTGGGAGGGCCTGGGGCAAGCCCAGAATCTATTCATTCTGCAGAGTTGTTGGGAGTTGCCCAAAGTCTGTTTTCTCTTCCCTG
The DNA here is from genome assembly GCA_028646575.1 of Pseudocheirus occidentalis. Lineage (NCBI taxonomy): Eukaryota > Metazoa > Chordata > Mammalia > Diprotodontia > Pseudocheiridae > Pseudocheirus > Pseudocheirus occidentalis. Next base: position 48,576,550 of record CM053598.1, on the reverse strand, counting down.
GCTTGACGTGCTTATGGCTACAGGATGAGCCCCAAATGATTTCATAGAAGAGCCTTTGCTAGTGTAAAGAACACAGGAGTCTCGGATTCGGGCTTGCTGCTTCCACGCTGAGTGACTTGGGCGACTCACTTAACTTGAATGGTCTGAGTTTCTGTCTTTGTAAAATAAATGGACTGAACTAGATTAAATGTAAGGTTCCTCCAGGCTCTATATTTTATAATTCCTTCAGAGGGTCTGCAATCCTGGGAAAAATTGACAGCAGAAGGAGGGTTTTCGCTCCTGCTTTCTGGGTCTGGGGACTGTCCTTCAAATCCACTCAATTTACATCCACCAACTCCTCCCCCACTCCCTGCCGCTCCCACCTCAGTGGGTCGCCTGGGACCACATAGGAAGTGGTTTTTGAGGGCTCGAAGGTGACCCTGCAGACCACTTCCCCTCCCCCAGCCTGGAAAAAAAGTTAGTAGGAAGGCAGCCCCAGGGTGTTTTGCTTTGTTGGGGGGGGAGGGGAGAGAGGGAGTGGGAGCTGGGCTGGGGAGAGTGAGGAGATGAAAAAAGAGAGGTGTTCAAGCTTCCCTTGGACGTTTTCTAGAAACCTGGGCTTCAGGCAGG
>CM053598.1:48395941-48570941 GCA_028646575.1 Pseudocheirus occidentalis | reverse complement strand
TTGGACTCAAACACCTCCCAGCATAAAATGAAGGAAATTGGGTGAGGCAGCACTTTAGATAAAAAGAATCTAGGGATTTTAGTAGACTGCATGCTCTCTCTGAGTTAGCAGCCAAAAAGCTGATGTTATCCTGGACCACATGGAAGACTTAGCTTCCAGGAAGGAGAAGGTGCAAGTCCCTCTGTACTCTGTCCTGGTAAGACCACAAGTGGAGTATTGTCTTCAGTTCTGGGCATTATATTTAGGAAGATTGTTGATAATCTGGCAGGTGTTCAGGTCGGCAATCAGGCCGGTCGAAGGCCTTGTATCCATCACATCAGAGGATTGTTTGAAGGGAACGAGGAGGTTTAGCCTGGAAAAGAGATCCAAGGGGGCTATGGCTTGGTGATTAAGTGTATGAAGGGATGTCTTATGGGAAAGGGATAAAGTTGTTCTGCTTGGTCCTGGAGAACAGAACTGGAAGTAGGTGGGTGGAAGGTGCAAAGAGTTTAATTTTAGGCTTGTTGTCAAAAAAAACGAAACAATTAGAGCTGTCCAAAAGAGAAATGGGCTTCCTTGGGAGGCAGCAAGTTCCCCTTCACCGGAGGTCTTTAACAAGAAGCTTGGTGTCCCCTTGTTAGATATGTCATAGTAGGGATTCCTTTTGGGTATGAGTTGGCCACTAAAGTCATGTCCACTTCTGAGTTTATGTGATTCCATGAGACTGGTTGGTTTGCTTCTCTTCTTGAATTGAGGGAATGTAGGACTACCTAGTAGTACCATGGAGCGCTGACAATGAGTACATGACCTATGAAAGCAGCACATGAACTTCTGACTGGTCTTCAGGCAGGAATGGGTACAGTCCTTGGGCAGGAGTAGCCGTTTCCTGAAACCACCTTTGGTTTGAACATTTGAGGTCCTGAGAAACTCAGACGTACTGACCCAGACAGGGAAACTCAGTAAGTACGTACAAAACCCTCCCAAGCTGCCCTTGGGAAAGTTGAGGAGGTGAATCCAACATGAAGTACGTTGGCTTTGGGAGCTTTGTTGGCTGAGGCCCTGACCTTGACTGATCTCATGAGCTAATCGGGACTTGGCTAGTTGCTGGGCTCAAAGGACAGACCGCGCCTTGTGGTCTCTCTGAGTCAGGCAGGAGGGTGGAGAGCTGGACTAGGAGATGAGTGGGGCAATGGGAAGGAACCGGGGGGCTGCCAGAGAGCCTTGAACTGCTTGTTAAAGGCATCGAAAGAGGGAGAACCATCGGATCAAGAGAAAAGCTGAATGGTGAGCGTGATCCCTTACGTTTGTTAAGTCTTTGACTTTTGCCTTCCACGTTTACACCCATTTGTTGTTCAGTCATTTTAGTTGTGCTCGGCTCTTTGTAACTCTGTTTGGGGTTTTCTCGGCAAAGACACTGGTGTGGTTTGCCATTTCCTCTTCCAGTTCATTTTTATAGATGAGGAAACTGAGGCAAACAGGGTTAAGTGACTTGCCCAAGGTCACACAGTCTATGAGGCCATATTTGAACTCATGAAGACGAGTCTTCCTAACTCTAGGCTTGGTACTCTATCCACTGCACCATTTAGCTGCCCCCATACATTACCTAATTTATTCCTATACCACTCTTTGTGAAATAGACAGGGCAGGCTTATTATCCCTATTTAACAGATGTGGAAACTGAGGTCTAAGAGATTATGTGATTTGCTCATAGCCACATAGTGAGCTAGTGGGATTAGACCCCAAGTTACTTGACTCCTAAACCTAGGTTCTGACCACTGTCCTACACATTTTTGTCTTGACAAGGAGTCCCAGGCTTTAGGAAGAGGGTAAAGCCTTAATGATAATCAAGAGAGGAATTGAGACCTCTTGAAAACTCTAGGCCTAATGGGAATGCTGGGAAATGCTTTTCTGTGGCAAGGGTTCTCCAAACAGGACCACTTCCTGGATACAAAGTACCACCAGCTTTGCACTCCTGAACTATTCACTCATGATCCATCCAGGACTGGGGCGGTAACCCTAATTTTTTTCCTCATATGATGCTTATATGATCAATAAGACAGATTCACTTTTTCTGAACTGCTCATCTGATTGTTTTCTCCACTTTTCTACGGTTGATTGATTCTCCGAAGGAAGACTCCAAGAAAGGCATTGGGTCTAGTAGGCAGTGAGCTGGCCCCATAGCCAGGAAGGCTGGGGTCAATGAAATCACAGGGCTTAAGACCATAAGCCACATGTGGGCAGGCACACTATCTTTTGTTCTTCTTTTGTTCTTCTCTTGTTTCTCTCTAGCTGACAACGGAGGGAAACTTGCAGCCTTGTGGCCAAATGTGGCCCTCTAGGTCCTCATGTATGGCCCTGTGACTAAACCCAAACTTCACAGAATGAATCACCTTAATAAAAGGATTTGTTCTGTAAAACTTAGACTCAGTCAAAAGGCCACACCTAAGGAAGGTCACATGTGACCTTTAGGCCACAGTTCCCCCCCCCCCCCTCCCCGGGCAGCATGTAGCCCTGTGATGGGCAGACAGGAAATCTAAAAATCAGTTGGGATAAAAAACCCTCCTCATAGTCTTTAGCTTCTTTTCTGTGTTTCATTCATTCAGCAGGAATATAGAAAGAAGGTGGCCACTGCCCTGCCCTACAGAGCTCTTAATCTAGGTAGGGAGACCAGATGGACCTTTAGGAAATAGCTCAGAAAAAGGAGTCAGTAGGTGCCAATGAGTGCCACCTTGTGTGGTAAACATGACAGGTACTAGAGGAGGGAAGAAGACACTGGGATGAAGCAGCTGCTTCTGGCATCTTCCCTCTGCCTTCTTATTCTCTGCTTTCTGTCTGCCTTCTCCATTCCCCTTCCCTCTCTCTCCCTCGCTTTTTCCCCTAGGCATCCATGCCTGGGGGTGAGATCATCAGCTGTTCTCAGTGGGAAAACCGGCTGTCTTAAAAAGAGATGCTGTGCAGCTTTCCTTGTGTGGTGGAGTCGGCACAGTCTCTCCTCTCTGCTCCAACTTTGGTTCACCAGTGTCAATGACTCCTTCCTTCATTGCTTTCTTCCTTAGTTTCTCTCTCTCTCTCTTTTCTCTCTCTCTCTTTCTTTCCTTTTAGACAGTCTGTCAAAGGGTCCACCCTTTTCCTTTAAAACCCAACCCAGCGTTTTCAAACCACAGGTCCAATTTGGATTTGTTTCCCTACAGGAAACACAATCTTTATCGGAATTTAACTGAGACTGTGGAAATTAGAACATAAGGGTCCCTGCAGAACTATGTGCTCCTTAATTGCCCTTCTTCCAGACCACTTCTGAGTCTTGTGTTCTCTAACACAGAGAACTCCAGGTGGGCTCAGATTCACTGGTCCACACTCTGTCTCCCCTCTCTCCACTCAGCCCTGCCCCCTCCCTTCTGGAAAAGTACGCTGTGAGGGAAGGGCTATCAGTGCCTCTAGGTAGGACCCACCTGACTTCTGGAGGTAGAGAAATTTCCAGAGTGAATAGCCCCCTTTTCCCCCACAGAGGTCTCTTGAAGACAGGTCTCTAGTATCAGAGGGTGGCTGTTTCAGAGTTGAAAAGACTCCACCCACCCCGACCAGAGCTGAGGACAAGGCTGGAAAGTCCTCTGAAAGAAGTTAATTTGTTCTGACCCTCCTCTGTCTCTGTCTCTTCCTGTCTCTGTTTTCTTGTTTCTGTCTCTCCCTCTTTCTTCTGTCTCTGTCTGACCCCTGCATCTCTGCTTATTACCATTGTACCTGCCTGCCTGTCTACTTTTGTCGGTTTCTTGTATTCCTACCTGTTGCCTGTTGTCTACCTATCTCCTTTCTTAACTTCTCTGTCTCCATGGCCTCAGCCTGTCTGTTTTCTGTCTGGCTTCTCTTTCTGTTTCTTCCCATGTCCACCTCCTCTTTCTCTGCCTGCTTTTTTTTTTTTTTTTGTTGTTGTTGTTGTTTTTGCTTTTTGGAGGGCAGTTGGGGTTAAGTGACTTGCCCAAGGTCACATGGCTAGTTTGTGTGTGTGTGTGTGTGTGTGTGTGTGTGTGTGTGTGTGTGTGTGTGTGTAAGTGTCTGAGGCTGGATTTGAACTCAGGTACTCCTGACTCCAGGGCCGGTGCTCTATTCACTGCGCCACCTAGCCGCCCCCTCTGCCTGCTTTTTCAACCTTTCTTTTTTTTTGGTCAGCTGTCTTTGGATATCACTGCTTGTTTCTAATATTCATTCCCCTTCATTATTTTCTGAGGCTCTTATCTCCTCTGAGTAGGAACTGCAAAGAGAATGATCTCCAGTGATTTTTTTTTTTTTTATGAGGACACAAAAAGCCTAAGCCTCAATTCCAGGGTCTAGAGCAGTGGTTCTCAACCTGTGTGTTGCAAGACCTTTGGGAGTCACTTTGGAACTGAGACCACTCCTCTGTCCTCTCCAGGAGGGTCCGCCCACATGCAGATAGGCCCACATACAAGTATTAAAGGGTCGTGGCATTAGGAAGGTTGAGAACCACTGGTCTAGAGAGTTTACCTACTGGGGAACCACATGTAATTACTAGGAAACCTTACTTGGCATCTGCAACTTCAGATCCATTGGATGATCAGGGGAGAGGTGGAGCTACATGGATTCTGTCTTTATTTTAGAATATTTTGCAGATTCCTTTTTTTTTTGTACCACAGTTATTGCCATTATTGCTTCCCTACAAGACAACCTTCCCCTGTAGCAAAGTAAAAGATAGATAACACCGATCTCATAGGACAAGTACACGACATTGTACACTTAGAGTTTTTCACCTCCTTTCTTGGGGGAGAAAGGTGTGTTTCCTCTGCCTTCTAGGATCAACACGGTTAATGCATTTACTGTGAATTCAGATGCCCATTTTGTGTTATTTTATTTATATTATTGTCATTATGTCATATTGTTCTTGAGATTCCTAGCAGCTGAATTTTTTATGAACTCTTTGCAAGCTAGATCTTCATCTCCCTGGGGATAGAGGGATGGAAGAGATGACTTCTCACAATCTCTTCTAGGGGTAGCTTCCTTTGAGGCCACGTAAAATGGGGGGGAGGGGGGACTTGGATGGATTCTCTGGTCCCTTCTAACTCAAAAATATGTGATCCTGTGATCTCCTTCATCTCTATGTCTTCTCCTCCTGGAGGATGTGGTGGTGCAAAGGGAATGGGCTATATGTTACCAGAAGATCATCCTGGAGCTTTCTGTTTTCAAGCTCAATTCCTGGTCTCTCTGATTGCAGTCTGGAAGGTAAGAGAGGCATTCATCACCAGCTGAGTTGGTATCTTTCAAGGAGTAACAAATGGGAAAGAAAGAGGAAAGAAAGGAGTAGGAACCTAGAGGCCTTGGTTCAAATCCCTCTTCTGTCTCTTTTCCTTATCTGTTAGGCGGGGTAATGAAACCCCTTTCTACTAGGTAGGGTTATCTTGAGACTCTGGATGAGATAATATATATGCAAATTGCTATAGAAATCACCATTACCAGCAGCTGCAACAATTCAGTTCAATTCTGTGCTAGATGCTAAAAACAAAATCATTTTAGCTCTTGAGGAATCTATAGTGTGCTAAGGAGACACAAAATGTACACAGATGAGTAAACTCAAGACAATTGGATGAAGGAGAATACACTTCCTGGGGGAGGGGGACACAGGAAAGAATCCAGGAAGGCTTCATTTCATGGTGGAAGTAGCACCTAAGCTGATCCCTGAAGAAAGATAAGGATTTGGAGAGGGGGCAGTGGGGGTGGAGTGAATTTTCCTCTTGGAAAATTCTATGGGAAGGTCTAAAGGTAGAAGGCAGGGTGCCATATCTGGCAGAAAAGCTATTAGTCTTATTTGGTTGAAACATAGCATACATGAAAGGAAATTATATGGAGCAAGTCTGGAAAGGTAGTTTGAGGTCTGGGTTTGGTGGGTTTTAAATGCCAGATTGAGGACTTCATTTTTTGTCTTAGTGTCAAGGTGAAGCCAGCAAAGATTCTTAAGCAGGAAGTGACCTAGTCAAACTTGTGCCTTAGGAACATTATTTTGATGGATTAAAAAGTAGAGAGACTAGAAGCAGCAGTAGAAATAAAGACTACCAATTAGGAAGCTATTACAGTAGAGATAAAGAGAATCTGAACTATGATGGTGGTGGTGGTAGAGAGGAGAGAACAGACTTGGCAGATGGTGTTGAGATAGCATTGGCAGAACTTGGTAAAAAGTGGGGGGAGTGGGGGAGAAGTAAGTATCTAAGATGACTCAGATATTGCAAACCAGAGTTACTGGAAGGATTGGCGGTCCCTTTAACAGAAGTAGGAAAGTCCAGGGTAGGAAAGAGTTTAGAGGAAGAAGACAAGTCTGAGATGCTGGCATAGTATCTAGGCAGAGACTTCTACCAGGTGTTTGGAGAAATGGGACTGGAGTCCAGGAGATATATGAGGTCTAGATAAATAGATAGATAGATGGTTGGATAGATAGATCGGCACATGATTGGGTTGATGATAGACAGACAGATAGATTTGATAGTTATATGCATAGAAATGATAATTGAATCTATGAGAGTCCATGAGAATGTAAAAGGGCAGAGCCTTAGAGGACACCCCTACTAAAGAGGCAGGAGCTAAATGATAATCCAGCAAATGAAATAGAGAAGTAATTAGACAGGTAGAAGGAGAACCAGGAGAGAGCAGTGTCAGCAAACAAAGGGAAGAAACAGTATCCAAGAGGAGGGTAGTGGTTGCTACTCTGAAGCTACAGAGACATCAAGTAGGAGAAGGACCAAGAAAAGACCTTGGATCATTGGTAACTTTTGAGGAGCCATTTTAGTAGGTAGGATTTAAACCAGATGGCACAAGGTTGAGAATTGACATGTAAATGAGGTCAAACGGGGAAAATTACTTTTTCTGAGTTTGGCTGAGAAAGACTAAGGATATAGGCCATTAGGTTGAAGGGATGGCAACATGAAGTGAAAATTTCTGAAAAATAGAGAAGGACCTGAACTCATTCAGAGATAGTGAAGAAGGGGCGGCTAGGTGGTGCAGTGAATAGAGCACCGGCCCTGGAGTCAGGAGTACCTGAGTTCAAATCCAGCCTCAGACACTTAACACAAAAAACTAGCCGTGTGACCTTGGGCAAGTCACTTAACCCCAACTGCCTTCCAAAAAGCAAAAAACAAAAAACAAAAACAGAGATAGTGAAGAAGGAGCCAGTAGATAGGGAAAAAGTGAAACTGAAAAAATGAGATACAATGGTCAAAAGGGACAAGCTCCTAGAGGAAATGGGAGGCCACAAGATCAAGAGTGTAAAGAGAGGCATTGGCCTTGCATGAAGAGATGTCACTTCTTTCTCAGACTGGAACAAAGAAGATGATGTCACAGAGTGTTGAGGTATGGAGTAGGGAAGAAGAGAGGGCTCACAGTAGAAGCAATGAAGGTCTGATGGAGATTAGATAAAATACATTGGTTGTTCCATTGTTTCCACCTCTTGGCGACCCCATTTGGGATTTTCTTGGCAAAGGTATTAGCATGGTTTCCTATTTCCTTCTTCTGGTCATTTTACAGATGAGGAAACTGAGGCAAATAGGGCTAAGTAACTTGCCCAGCATCACACAACTAGTAAGTGTCTGGAGCTGGATTTGAACTCAGGTCTTCTTGATTCCAGGCTTGACACTCTATCCACTGTGCCACCTAGCTGCCCATGAGGTGGACTCAATAGGCTTCCCACAGAATTTGAGCAGGAATAGAGAAGGCATCTTAAATGTGGATGATCTGGTGTTAAGGTTTGCTAAGTCCCACTATGTGTTTAGTACTTTGGTAGGTGATGTGGCAGATACCAAGGTATACACTATACAGTTCTGCCCTTTAAGGGCTTACAGTCTAGTTGGTGAGGCAGTTCATGAAAAGATAATGAACTGTACTAGACAAGTCATCAATATTAATTCTAAACTTGGTAGAAGTAGTAGTTACCGTTGGAGTTCAGGGAATGGGGAGACAGATCTCAGTGAATTTGGACCGAGTTTGTCATTTTGTTTTTTAACTGGAGGAAAAATCAGACTGGTTTTGGAATCTCAGTACCATCACTTTTAGAGGAAGCTTGAGTGAACCAGAGGATTCCTTTCCCCTCTCTCACCCCGCCTTCCCCCTCTCCCCTGCTCCAAGATTCCTTTGTAGTGGCTTGGGTCCAAATCAGTCCTAGGAGGCATTTTTGTGGTGGGTCTCCTGTCTTATGGGTGAGAGCCTGAGGGAGAAGTGGGGGAGAAGAGAGAAGGAGAGAAAGAGGGGGAAGGGAGGGAAGGAGGGAGAGGGAGAAGGAGGGGGGAGAGAGAGAGAGAGAGAGAGAGAGAGAGAGAGAGAGAGAGAGAGAGAGAGAAAGGACATAAAGGGAACTGTTGGGTCTTCTAGAGAAAGCCCTATTTCTTTGAGAACAACAGCCTGTGGGACAGAATGAATCAGCTTTCTTCTAAATTTCCAGTGTATTTTTTTTTTTCTGGCCTATATCTTGCATGGTTCTTTCTCCTTTCCCCAGGCTTTTGTGATAGGTCAAAAAGCTGTATTTTAGGGGGAGTGTTACCAAAGAAATCAGCTTTGATTGTGGGTTGTTTTTGTTTTGTTTCCCCAAAGAGGTCCAACAGCCAGAGATGTCCCCTCCCCCACAGGGAGTCTAGGGAGTCTAGGGAGTCTGTGGGAAACCATGGCGGGAGAATTGTCCAAGTGCAAGCTTGCACCCATTTACCTTGATCTCTAAGAAATTCTCCAGATCCAGTCCCTTCCTCCCCATCCCCCTTCCCCCTTCCTCCTCCCCACACACTCCTGGAACTGAGTAGCCTCTGGATAGCTTTGAGAGAGGAAACATTGCTGTCCCACCCCTAAGGTCACCAACCTTTTATGGAAGGCTTTGGAAAGAGGTCAAAGGGAGTCAGGGAAATGGCAGTGTGCCTTAATGGTCAGAGCAGAAGTTTGGGGAGTTGGAGCTTGTGGGGAGGGGGTGGGAGAGGAGAAATGAAATATTTGGACCTAACACTTCCTCTTTCCCAGGCCAGAATTGAATTAGTGCCCCCAAATCCTCCTGCAAGACTAAGAAAATCCTACATAAATGTAAAAGTAGTTGCAGAGAGTGTTATGGAAGAAGACAGGATGCTCAGAGAGCCATAGGAGAAGTAGTTGTGGCAGTGGCACTGCCAGAGTGGGGAGAGCTTTGTAAAGACTTATCTGACATTTTGCTACCAGAATATTACTGATTCCTGTAGAATCTCATTAATATCTACTTTAAAAAAAAGTTGATGAAATTTCTGAAATTGTTTTTACTTGCCATGGAGGTTTATGGCATAGTTTGGGAGACCTGAGGTTCTCGTTTGGCTCAGCTTCTTGGTGTCAGAACCAGAACCCAATCCTAGAAGAGCTAAAAGTCTGAGAGTCTTAGCAAGTCATTTACATGGACCTTACATTGTTTTATCATTTGCAAAGTACTTTGATATCTATTATGTCATTTGAGCATCTCATTAATACCCTGAGGTAAGGCTGGCAGGGCAGAGATTTTTATTTCCATTTCATGAACAGGAAAACTGAAGCCAGTAGAAATCAGGTCTTTGCCCAAGGTCACATGGTCATTTAGCAGCAGAAGGAGAACCTGGGTCTTTTGATTCTTAGTCTGATGTTTTTTGCTTTCTGTTGTTTTTCAAAGAGCTCAAAAGTTTTGGAGGAAATGAAAAAGAAAAAATGTACTTGGCAGATGCCAGCTGCCTAGATTTCTTTGGAGGTGACTAATGTTGAATCCCAAATCATGGAAGGGTGGGTTGTGTGATAACATTTGTTCTCTTATCCCCGCCCCAAGGACTCCTTTGGAGCCACAGTTCAGCAGCTCAGAGATTCCCATTTTCCATCATGAGTACTATGGCTTGATAAAATGAACAGCTGCTTTAGGGGTTCAGTTCTGGGGTGGGGGGGATAATACATAATGAAGTGACGTGGGGATGAAGTTCTCAGTCAAGGAATCCAGGGAAGAGTTCCCTTTCCATTGCTTTCCAAGCCTACTTATGGGCCAAGAGTTTAGCTACCATCCTACCTTTTTCATTGTTGCAGGCAGAATGGGGTGTTAAGCTTTAACCTGAGAACATTTCTGGGGGCAGCGACTGTGGTGCCCCATCCTCCATATACTCATCACCTAGAATTAATTAGTGGCCCAACTGGGACTGGAAACTAGGAATGTCCGAGGTCTATTTCTGCCTTGACCTTCTCTTACCCCAGACTCCCACTCTGAGGGATACCATCTCTTTCAAGCTTCATTCTCTCCTGGGTTAAAATGAGGATATCAGCCATTTTCCAAAGTGGATTGTCACTGAGCTATGGCCCCCACCTCCACATAGTCTTGCCCATCCCACTGCTGCCTGTCAAATTCTTGTATAACAAAGCCCTGAGCTGGTGATGCCTATAAATAGCCCATGTATACATCAGGCTCGGGGGCCAGTCTGCACTGTCTCTGAAGCCCTGCCCAAAGGAGATGTCTGGTTTCCCTCATCCAGACAGACCCAGGAACCACTGCCTTGCTAGGAATTTGGACAGAGGCTGTATTCACCCATGCTGGGGGCTCTGGGAAGAGGGGGTCAGGAGGTTGACCCTGGGTGTCTTTACTGGTCTTTGCCCCAGTTGCATTAATACTTACTAACCATTCACAATGGGCCAGGTAGCAGTCACTTGGGTGAAGGGGGCCCTTGCAAGATTCAGCTGGACATCAAGCAGCTGTTACCACCTCAGCCTCACAGGAAGCAGGGGCAGGAATCAGTGGGTCTAGTGACAGGTTTGACCTGGGAACAAATAAAGTCAGGGTTGTAATAACAATGAAGTGTGCATGGAGAGCATCATCTGAGTCTCACTTTAGGTTTTTGTCTCACAACCAGCATTTAAAATAGGAGGCCATGTGAAGAGGGGGGAATGGAGGATCCTCTTGTCCCAAGCCTTGCTGCCCTTTCCAGCCTAGTCTTAACTTCCTTCCACATGCCATCTTCTGGCTTTCACACTTATTGGCTGTGGAAACATGGACTCAGCTCCTTCCCTTCTCTGTAAAGTGACTAGGTTAGAATAGATGGTCTCCAAAAGTCCTTCTGACACTAAATTCTGTGACCCTCTAAACTTCTCTCCTCTCAGGCCCTCAGCAGCAGCCTGTACAAGAGTGCGTCTCCCTATGGCTCTCTCAACAACATCGTGGATGGGCTCAGCTCCCTTACCGAGCACTTCTCTGACTTGTCTCTCTCCTCGGAGGCCCGCAAGCCCAGCAAGAGGCCGCCCCCCAATTACCTTTGCCACCTCTGCTTCAACAAGGGCCACTACATCAAAGATTGTCCCCAGGTAAGAACCGGGCTGCCCTAGCATGGAGCTAAGGCTCCCAACCTCTCAGAAAGACTCTAGTTTTTCTGCTCTAAGTTCACTGGAAGAAATCACCACTCACTGTGGAGAGGAAGGAGACTTCTGACCTTAAACATTCCTTACTTCCAAAAATGAGTGTCTAGTGTAGCTTTCCGCTTTTCTTCAATATCTGCCTTTTCTTTCTCCTTCTCTCCCTCCCTTCTTTTTTCTTCTTCTCTTCCTTTCCCTATTTCCTTTCTTTCTTTCTTTCTTTCTTTCTTTCTTTCTTTCTTTCTTTCTTTCTTTCTTTCTTTCTTTCTTTCTTCCTTCTTCCTTCCTTCCTTCTTTCTATCCTTCCTATCTTCTTAAGAAAGACGTTGACAGGTGTGTTAGAGCTTGGCATAAAAATGATTGCATGCCCCATTTCCAATTTGGGTGGAGTTAGCAAGTGTTCTGTTGCACACTTTGAGGAGAAAGGGAGAAGTTTATGGGTTTGAATCCTGAGATTCCTGGTCCCAAGGTCCTGGCCAAGAAGGAACGCCAGAAAAGGGCCCCTACTAGTAAATTTGTCCTAGTTGGAAGACTCAAGACTGAGATTATAAGTTCCCTAAACCTAGGAGAAAGGTGATGGGTGAATTTTTTCCAAAGTCTTCCCTGGCCTCCTTTTTTCCCCTTTACCCCTGAAAGATCCATGGCCAGGTTTCCTGTTGGCTCAGGTTTCCATCTGGCCTGGCCAGGGGGTCCCAGGCCTTGGTGGGAGGGGAAGCTGGCAAACGCTGCAGCCTCCTCAGCACTCTCCCAAGGCCCCCGCCTCCTCTCAGTCACAGGGAAAGAATGTGGGGCTGGTGCCAGGAATCCAGATGTGCTTGGTTGCGGTGTTCCCCTTTATACCTCAGCTGCCTCACCTCCCTGCCTCTTCTATCCTGCAGCTGCTATTCTGGGAAATCCTAAGGGAATCAGAGGGTCTCCAAGGCCCAGGAAGGCTAGCCCTCAAGAGGGGAAAGGGCTGGGCTGTAAGCCAGAGAGGCTTGCCTCAGATGCAGCAGGGGAAAAAGGGCTTCCTGGGAATAGGAAAGTGCCTTTCTACTGTGGAACCAAAGGGAAAGAGGCAAGGGGGAGCGTGGCAGTCTCAGAAGGGCTGTGGAATTAAATTCACTGTCCTCCATCTTCAGTTCCTCGAGAGACTGAGTCTCCTTCCATCAGTTGCAAGCTAAGGAGACTAGGAGGGAACAAGAGGGACTTTGCCTTTGAGAATGAATTCTGGATGTGAGCATGGATGCTTCTTGCCCAACACCAGAGAGGTTACTTTGCGACTTCTCGCGTGGCTCAGCACCTCAGCAGTCTTCTTAGCTCAGTCCATAGGGGTCAAGATCGCTTTGTTGTGAGAGTAGAGCTGGGGACTTTTTCCTCTTCTTATCTCTCACCCCTGGCTCCAGCTATGGTCTGCCCCTCTGAGAAGCTCACAGAGAGACCTTGACCTTGGCCATGGCCCATTGTGAGAGGTAGATGAGGAGCAGAGTTCTCATCCACCAGGGGTTACTAAATCAGTGATAGAAGAGGTGAGCAAAGAACATCTGTTCACAAAAATCTAATCAACTCCCAGATATCCCCAGGTGGCTTATCTATTTTAGGGGCAGGGGGATCAGTGGCAGCAGCTGCTGAATTCCTCTCCTTTGTACTCAATCCATGTGGCTGAGAGAGTGCAAACTTCTCTTATTAGCACCAATGAAACAATGAATTAATATTATTCATCAATAGCTCTTAATTAAAATGAATAGCTAAGTAAATTCAGTTCTGCAAATATCAATCATGTACAAAACCTTCAGTGGTGATTTCCATGCCCATTTCTCATGTGACTCTGGGGCTGCTTAATCTCTGCTCCCTTTTCTCATTTGGAGGGAGGGAGGATGTAAGCAACTGTCTATTTGGTTTTCATTAACTCTGTGACAGTTCCAGTTTTTCACCAAGCAAAAAGAGGAATATGGAAACAAAAAACATAGCTCTTCCCTTTAAGGAACTGGCAGTCTATCAGAAGAGATGATCTAGATATCCAGAATAACACTGAACATTGTAAGACAGGATGGAAGCAATATAAAGTACTTAAACCATGGGCTACACACTACACATCGATCCCCTTCTATAGAGAACTCCAGAGGTGAGGGGAAACAGTGAGAGTGAAAACAGAATCAGACTCACAGATTATTAGAGCTGAAGGAGAATGTCGGCATCATCAAGATCGAGTATTTCACTTTACACATGATGAAACTGATCCTGGGAAGAATGAGTGACTTGTCCAAGGTCACACAGTAAGTTAGTAGCAGAGCTAGAATTGCAGTCCAGGCTGTTTGACAGGTATCTTTCCAGAATGGCAATGCCATCTTACCAGAAATATGGCTGCCTGGCTGTGCTACCCATCAGCATCAAGGCAGCTTGTGATGGTTTTTAAAATTTGGTTGTTATTTCATAGTTGGTTGTCCTGATGCTGGCAGACGGCTGAGTCAGTCAGTGTGAAGGAAGAGGCAGGAACACTGGAGAACTATTAGCCATATTTCATTTAACTCTCCTCCAAATACTGAGGCAGCAGAGGAGGAGGAGGAGGACAGCAAGGATACAAAGTACCCACCCCTGCCTTAGAAACCCTGTAGCATTAGTAGAGAAACCCTGTAGCATTAGTGGATGGTGTGGGTTCCTCAGCCTAGTGCTTAGTGTCTCCATGTTATACATAACTGGGATGGTGGTGACCATAGGTGTGTTTCGGCTGAGTCCTGGGCATCCCCCGCTGGGACAATGTGCTTAATCTTTTGCATAGGTGGGATAGACAGCTGTCTACATGTTATTTTTACCTCCTAGGGCATTCCTCAGTCTTCCTACCTTCAGTGTCTCCAATCCGTTCTTCATAGTGCCATTAGATTACTCTTCCTCATACGAAGACCAGCTCATGTCACTTCTGTGCTCAAACCCTTTCCTGCCTTCCTGTTTGCTCCTGACTATTTGTCACATGCACTCAGTTCACGTCCTAAGCTCTCCTGGTTTTGTGGCCACTGGTCACTGCACCTGAAATATCCTTTCCTCCCTTTACTTATCTATTTTTTTTCTTTTCGGCTCAGATCTATGATGTCATAATAACTAGCGTTTGAATAGTGCTTTAAGATTGCAAAGGGATGTACATACCTCATTTCATTTGATCCTCAAAACAATTCTGGAAGGATCTATCCATGGAAGGAATGCCCAGTGAATAAACCAACCCCCCACAAAGCAGATCAGCTTTGCATCTTACTGTCTTTAGAGAGTTCCCTGGGGCAACTTGCCCAATGGCTCATAACCAGGATGGCAAGACCCGAACCCAGGGCCTCCTCACAGAGGCCAAGTCTTTATGCAGAGTGCTGTCTCTGCCTTCTTGCCTTACTGAGATCAAGCCCAGGTCACACGCCTCCTGCTTCATGAAACCTTAACCGATTCCCCTGCCAGAAGTCGTAGCTTCCTCTTTAGAATTAATAGTGCTTTGTCTCTCCTCTTTTCTCTCATCATGTTTTATGTTGTATTATAATTATATGTTACAGGTATTTGTATAGAAGGTCAAAGAAAGTATCGTATTTAATTTTTTGCATTTCCTCTCCACACTTAGCACAATACCTTGGCACATAGGAAACATTAAATATTTTCCTTCAATAAACAACTGTTAACAGTTATTAGAAAGTCTCCCTCCCCAAGTCATGGTACCTAAAGATACTCTACCCCACCCCCTTTACAACTTAAAATAATTATTGAACCTCTTACTGTTACAGGGCATTGTATTATTAGAGAATTCCTGTGAAAAATACACATTTACCTGTTTGGGGTAATATGGTTGTGCCATTACCAGACATTAAAACATTAGTGTGAATTAGTTTATTGACTTCTTTCCAGCTTTATGATTGAAAAGTAGGTAGGGTAGAGAGGGTTCCAGAACATCAAGCTTGGCTGGGGAGAGCTGGCTTGCTGTTGGAATTAGACAAATGGTCCTACGGAGCCAAAGGCTATTGGGTGCCTGAGGTGGGTGTAAGAGGGCATGAAAGTGGGGTGGGAGGGTGCTAAAGACAAAGCTTTATAATCTTGCGAGGGGCCACTGCTAACTGGAAACACTGCAATGTAAAGATTGGATCAGTCTAAACTCTAGCTAGTGTCAGCAAGGGCCAGTGAGACCTGGCTAAAGTGAAACCTCTGAAGAAACAGCCAGAATTTGCAACGTTTCCATCATTCGACTGGCTCTGGTTACTTTTAAGCCCTTGGTGAGTGGAGGAGACCACTTTGAGCCCAGTGAATAGCCAAAGCCTCCCCTGTATTTCTTCCAAAGAGTGAATATATTACTTAGCCCATGCCAGCAATAGCCAGAGTTTGGACTTTGACTGTAAGCTACGTAAATGCTACCCCATGCATTTAAAAAAAAACCAATTGGAGTTACTGAAACACAGTAGGCAGAGATGATTCAAATAGTAAGGGGGTGAGGAGATGAAAATACTCAGGGTGTTAAACCAGGCCTCAGCCTAGGGTGCTTCTTAGGGACCTAAAGGCTAGCGTAGAGTGTGTGTGTCTGTGTGTGTGTGTATGTGTGTCTGTGTGTGTCTGTGTGTGTCTGTGGGGAAGGGGGAGGGGAGTCTCCCTAGGATGATGTAGACTAGACACACCTGTGCATGCATGCTATCAGGATTCCCAAATGAATTTACTGTATCATGGGAGAAGAGGATTTGTCTGAATGTGGGTCTTGCAAAGAGCAGCTGCCTTTCATTTTGCACAGTTGTTCTGTTCCTTTTGCATTTCAGGGTGGCAACTGTCTAGGGGTACAGCAGGATTATGGGGGTGGGTTGGTTTTATAACCTCATTTCAAATGTAAGCTGCCTGGGAGTCTGAGACATCAAAGGCTCCTTCCCCGACATCTGCATTTCAGAATCTTGCTCAACCTGCAAACAGCTGGCTCTTCCGAATGCTTGGCGAGCCAGCCTGTAACTTAGACAGCTTCAGTATACAGAGGGAGCAGGGGCCTTGGTAACCACAACTGGAGCATTTTGCCCTGAACAAGCTGTCCTCACAGAGTACCAGAACTATGAGAGTGTGATTGTGTACATGAGTGAGGATCTTTGACATTAAATAGGAGTGTGTGTGTGTGTGTGTGTGTGTGTGAGTGTGTGTGTGTGAGAGAGAGAGAGAAAGAAGAAGAGAAAGAGAGAGAGAGAAAGGAGAGAGAGAGAGAAAGAGAGCAGGAGTGCATGTGAAATCTTCATTCCATGAAGATGAAGAGAAAGCTTGAGGTGAGGTAGAGGCCGACTGAAGGACCCTTGGGGCCTGGAGGCTTGAGGGGCCAGGGACAGCTTAACTCGGGGCAAAGGCAGCCTGATGTAGACACTGCTGCTATTGTCCCTGAATTCACCCCATATTCCCTATGGATACAGTGACCATGCCTTCTGGACTTTTTAGGCAGGCCTGATTTCAGGTATTCTGGTCTAGTTGTCCTCAGAAGTTGTGGAAATATCCTGTGAATCTCGAATATTTAGGAAACAGGACATGAATGAATCGAGTCAGTAAACATTACAATAAAAACACAGAGGCCACAAAAGTTTGCTAATGACAGACTGAAGAAGCATTGTGATTGCTCAAGAAGACACATGGTCTTCTATCCCGTTTTATATTCCACCTATAGCAAGGAATGCACTGTCTATGGGAGTCATGCGGAGCATCCTCTGGAACAGTAGGGGGATGCCAGGTAAACTATCTCTAACTGCAAAACACCACACTGTGTATACTCAATCAAAGCTTAAGCAAGTTCCCTGATTTGATGGATATACCTAAAAAAATAATCCTTTGTCAGACCAAGAAACATGGTCACCCTGTCTATGGAAAATGCTGTGTTTTTTAAAAGATGAGAAAAGGCATATCATAGGGGGTGTGATGGGAAACCTCTGAAAGCCCCAAATCACATTGCTACACTCATTCTGGGAGGGAGGAGGGGGCAGGGGCTGTATGGCAAGAAGGATGGTTTCAGGCAAAGAATTCTTTGGAACTGAGGAGACGTCCCATATGAAAATATTTGTTTGAGTGCACATCAGGGGGGTTGAGGGATCAGGGATGCAATGTTTCCTCCCTCCCCTTTGGTCACAGGATGCTGCTGTGGCCCCTGCTGCATCAAGCTTATGACACTAGGCTTCTCACCAGGCACTGTGCCCTTGGATTTGTGGGCCTGGATAGTTCTGTCTGGGTGGCTTAGCATAGACAGGACAGGAAGGGATGGTAAGCACAGTCTGACAGTTGTCTCACTCTGGGTAAATTGTAATTCTCTGCTTTTGCAGGAGTTTCTGTGATACAGGAACAGACTCTGGAACACTCTTGCTCTACTTTTTAGAAGGAAAGAGGGAATTTGGTCTAGAGAGCAGGGTTCTTTTGGTTAGGCTGCTATGTATGCATGTATTGTGTGACCTTGGACAGGTCATTGTTAAGGTAGTCGGGCAATTCTAAATATTACCAGCTTAAGGACTTTGAAACTCAGTAAAGCTAAATGATGACCAAGATCATGCAACTAGTTAATGGCAGAGCATGGTCTAGAACTGGGGTCTCTTTATCCTCAACCCAAGGCTTTTTCCTCAACCACTTCCTTAATTTCTACCTTGTTATTTTGTTCCTGTTAGAATTCCAGTCCCCAGGGTTAGGGTACAGGGGGTGGGGTGTCAGCAAGTTTTACCCAGACCCCACATCCCTCTGCCAGTGCTTTCCCTCCACCCTCTACCCCCATCCCAAGCCAAGTCCTCAGTCGGGTGGGGCTAGCAGCCAGATGGCAGGATGCCCAAACTCCCTGAGCAAGGAAGGGGGAGGGGAGTCTCTGGCCCAGCAGTCCCGCCTGCTTGCCTGTCCCCTCCTTGGCCAGCCATCTTTTAGGGCTTGTTTACTCTTTCCAGGGAGGTATCCTTTGGGGTTTAGAAATATACCCCTTCCCCCCACACACATATACACACACCTGTAGTACCCATTTGTGTGTGCAAGCATGTGAATGTATGTATGTTGGGGTGGGGAAGGGGTGTTGGAGGAGAGTTTCAGAAGAAGGTCCTGGGCCACTCCAAGAGTTTAAAGTCCCTCTTGTCCCGAGGGAAGAAACCATTCCTGATTCAGCATGCTTGAGGCCACTAATGAAATCCAGATGTCAGACACAAAACAATAATCTCTCCCACCCATCTGGCAGATCAAGTTTCTTGGAGATTGCAAAAGAAGAAGAAAAAAAAAAACAGGGAGAGATTCCTAGAACAGCTAAAACTTTAGAATTAGGCATGTAAATACTTCCAGGACTATTGGATGCATGGGGTAGGAGGAGTGTGTGAAAGGATGGGGGGGGGGAGAGATGACTTGGGGAATAAGGGAGATGAGGTAGGAAGGGAAGGCAGACAGAGCAGGGAGAATCTGACATATTTACTCCGTCCCCTTCCCTCATCCCACTGACTCTAAAGGCTTTTTATATCTTTGTTTCTTGGGATTCTCTGTCTGCCAGAGTCTCTCAGGAATTTCTGTCTTTGGGATCTGGGCCTGTGTTTTTCCTTCAGGACTTTATGCCTCTCAGGTATCACCAGCTCTTAGGTTTATACATATGTGTATGATCATTTCTGTGTCCTGAATGAAGGGAGATGGAAAAATCTCATTGCAACTAAGTAACTTGGATCCAAAGCAGGACAAATATGCTGGATTCCCAAAGATGGGAGACACTCAAGAAGAAACTACCAAGATCAGGAAAGAGTCCAGTAAAGCTTATGCCCTTGGAGCCGTGCCAGAAAATGCCCACTTAGGTGTTTCAGGATAGGCAAGCACACTTCCAGTTATGTCTGCCTGTGTCTTTTGTTGCTGCCATATTAGCTACAAAGCCACCAACAGCATGAGGTCTGTGTATCCATTAGATTGTAAACTCCCTGAGGGCAGGGGCTAGTTTTTATCTTTCTCTAGTACTGTGCCCAGCCCATAGTAGATGAGATACTTAATAATTGTGTGGCGTGTCTACCTTTTCCTCTCTCTCTAGGGCTGTTTGGGTGAAGTTCATGTGAGAAAAACACTTAAATTGGGGGTGGGGGAGGGCCCTGGAGGTTGTATGTGGCTCCCTTGAGTCAGATCCTCTGGGTCAGGTCTCTCCCATTCAACCAAGTACTGTGTTGGGTTGCATTTCTATGAGGAACCTGCTATTTCAAGGATCACAATTTCTTCCTTTCCAGCATGGGGTGCAAACATCATTCTCTCATTTTAGAGGCACAGAGAAATTAAGTCACTGGTCCACTGTCACATAGCTAGTAAGCTTCTGGTAGATAGGCTTTATTCAAATTCCGGTCTCCCTGACTTCAAGCCCAGGGCTCTATCTACTTTGCCACCTAGCTTGGGAGACTTTAGAGGTTCACAAGAGGCTTATAGTAAGTAGTATCCCATAAACCCCTTTTGTATCGACTGGTACTTACCCCCTTGGTTAAAATTGTACCCATCTTCCAGGGGCTCATACGTTTAAAAAAATCTTATTTTTGTTTCTGATATCACCTTCATTTTTGGAACATATCCACTACTGTCACCACTCCCTCAGTACCATGTCCCTTTTAACAAAAAAGAAAGAAGAAAAAAAAATCAGTTCAGCAAAACCAACCAATTTGTCAGCCCTGTCAGACATATGCCCAGTTCCATACTGAGCATTCCATCCTAACACTCCTATCTCCCCAAGGCACAACCCAAGAACTCAACCCTGCTGAATTGGCACTTTCCATTCTTGCCCAATAGGTGGTGCTCCCTGTGCCAGCTTAAATCATATTCTGATGAACTAGATGCCTTTGCCAGGGTGGACTGAATAAAGTGGTGCATTGTCCAGGCATGCTCTGACCTCTGTCCTTAAAAAAATGCTTGTAAGCTAGGATAAGGGGGAGGCCTATTGCCAATCTAAAAAGTATGACCTGTGTTTGAATATGTTTGAATCTGCTCCCTGTGTCACTTTGAACAAGTCACAAATCTCCCATGCCTCAGTTTCCTCATCTGTAAAATGAAAGAGTTGGACTAGATGATTTCTATCCTTTCATTTCTAGCTCTAAATCAATGGTCTCCCAACTCAGTGATTACTGGTCCTATGGCCCAGAGCCTGAGATTCCAGGCCAGTTAGTTGAGTGCAGATACTCTGGGGAATGGGCGTTCCTAGTCCCAAGATTCCCTCTTGGGGCCTCCTGGTGCTAGTTGGGAGCTCTGAGTCAAGCTTGACTCTAGGGCCAGCAAGTCTGATAGTTTTCTGGGATGGAGAGATTGGTGACAGTATCTTCTGCCTCAGCTATAATCTTTCAAGTTAATCAAGTGAGGTGTGACTCATGACATTTCAACCACACAATCCTGAGCACCAGCAAGAAGAGAAGAGAGTTAGGGAAGTCTGGGGTCTCCATTTCCTAAAGCTCTTCCACTTGTCTCTATAGGGAAAAGGGCTTGTCAGGTCAAATATCAGGAATACTTGTTATAGCCTCAACCAATATGGACCAAGGTCAACTGGAGACATCTTCCTATGGTGTTTAGGTGAAACCTGAGAAATGGCAAGAGGTCCATGAGACCAGGAAGGCTTAGTCCTGAAGTCCTTGGTTGATGGGGAGCACCTACTTGATAGGCAAGAATGGTTTGTGGCTGAAGAGAAGGTCTGAGGCTGTGGGATGTCTCTTTACTCCAGAGCCCTTCTGTTTCCCTAGAGACCTCAGTAGCAAAGGTAGCAGGTCTTGCTTCCCCTAAGGCAGGAGAAAAAGTGTTTATTAATCAAGATGCTTTATTAGATAAGCCCCAAGGAGACCTTCATTCTAGCATGTTTCTACTGGATAGGGTCCTTTGGTTTTTCATGGAATTAGTCAGAGTGAGGCTTCATCCTATTAGAGAGCCTGGCTCCATCCTTGGGAAATGCTCTGTATATCACACTCCTGAGCTGCATTTCTATTGATGCTGGTAAAAACATTGACCTTTGATGGTGGTAGGTTTTCAGATACACCCTGTACTTCCCTCATGAGGCATCAATGATGCTGTCTTCAGTTAGAAATAGCATTTAGTCCACCAGCTAGCATGGCTTACTAGCCCCGATACCAGAAGGGCCAAGGAGAAGTCCTACAGCAACACCTGAACCAAGAAGCTGCCTAGTTCATCTCTGTGGCCTGTTCCTTAAGGGGATTTAATGATTTGGGTGAAAATGGGGTTCCTAGGCTAGCTGTTACCATAGGTGCCGTTCCCTGGCATTACCCCCTGCTTCCTCTAGTGAACACCATCCAGCTCTGTCAGAGAGGGGACAGCACACTTAGAAGGCCTCTGTGTCAGAAGTCAGCTTTGCAGCCTCCTCTGCAGTAATTTGCCTTTGGACTTACGGGTGCAACCAGATGTTCTATGAAGCCAATAAGATGTCATCAGCCCTGCTCCTGAAAAGCCACAACCATGGCAGGCAGTAGAATACAAGAACCAGAGCTGGGGTAGTCCGTGTTATCAGAAGGAAAGTGGGGAAAAGTTAATATCCCAGGCTAGGACAGAAAGGAATACACAATGGCATTTTAGGGAGCTTCTAGAGAAGATCCCCAAAGAGGCTGTAAACACCCAGTGTAAAATGTACCTTCCAGTCAGTCACAGTGAGGGCAGGGTGACCAGGTCCCTGCTGCAGGGTGCTGAGTGGAGAGGGTACTCCCAGCAACCGTACTGCTTCGGTACCATAGAAATAACAGGACTTCGTATCTGATTAGCAAGATGATTTCAGGGGGTTGATGCTTCTTCTCCCTGGTGACCATACTCCAGGGTGTGTTCCCTTCTCCCATTCCTGTGGCAGAGCATCCTTACTGGGTCTTGGAATCTCTGCTCTCTTCCCTTTCTACCCTTTCAGGAAAAAAACAAAAAGAAAAACAAAGTCCGACCCTAACTGAATATTGTTCTTAAAAACAAGTGTTAGATGACTACATTTTTGGGGCTACATATTTTTGGGGCTACATGCCCTTGTTTCATTTTGTGAAGCATAAAAAACTGGTCATTGTTGCCCTGCTTCCTATATTATCCCATGCTTCTCTGTGTGCTTTGTTTGGACTTCAGTAGCTGAGAGCATATGGTTATTGTAGAAACTCAGAAAACCTGGAAAGGCCTTTAAATATCACTGAGCCTAATCCTCTCATAGATTTAAAAAAAAAAAAAGAAGCCTGGAGAAAGTCAGGGCCTGGCTCAGCTAACAAGGGGGCAGAATTGGAACTCCAAAGCCACGTTAGCAGATGGTTCTCTTTTGGAGTGTTGCAGCCCACTCTGGGAAGAAAGATTGTGATGGAGACATGTAGGAGGAAGAGAAGGTGGGTGTAGCAGCCAGTGACCCATTGCATCCACAGATTGACTTCATATATTGACACTGGGAATCCTTATTACCTCTTGGTACCCACTTTTCTTCAACTGCCCCCACTTCAGGCATGTTTACACACACACACACACAGACACACACACATTGTCTGATACTTTGTAAAGAAGTGAAGAAATTTTAGAGTTGGAAGGAATCTCAGTGGTATATCAGTCCAACTCCTACCTATAAAGGAATCTCTTCTACAATATAGTCTGTGAGTGGTCATCTAACACTTGTTTGAAGACCTCTAGAGCAGCGGTTCTCAACCTGTGGGTCACGACCCCTTTGGGGGTCAAGTGACCCTTTCACAGGGGTCACAGGGGTCGCCTAAGTTCCATGTAGGAACGGAGACACTGCTCCTCTCTATGTCTCCAAGCAGTTCCTCCCACATGCAGATACGCCCACATATTAAAGGGTATTAAAGGGTCACAGCATTAGGAAGGTTGAGAACCACTGCTCTAGAGGGAGAGGGAGCCCACTCTTTTCCAAGGCAACTCATTCTACTTTGGGGCATCTCTAAATGGTGGGAAGTTTTTACTGATCTCAGCCTAGTTTCCCTATTTGCAACTTCCACCTGGTTCTGCCCTCTGGGACCAAACATAACAAGTCTAAACCCTCTTACGTTTGAAAAAAATGTAAAGAAATGAAAGCAGTAGAAGGAGTGAGACAGAGAGGGAGAGGGGGGAAGAGAGAGGGGAGGGAAAGGAAGAAGGAAGGGGAGAGAAAGACAGAGAGAGAGAGATACAGACAGAAACCGATACAGAGAGGAAAGATATGTTTTTCTTTCTGCTTGTCAAAAACCTTTCTTTTCTACCACTATCCTAAACAAATCTCTGACTTCAGAATAACTACCTGTTTTCTTTCTCCTTTTCCCCTTCCTCCAAATCAGACTTCTTGTTGATGGTGGTCTGGGAATGGAAGAGAAGTATAGAAACGTGGTGATAAGGGATGCTAAAAACAACCTATTCTCTCTTCACAATTTTGTTAAGAAGATAAGCCCAGAGAGATGAGGAAAACAGTGTCCTAGTGAAAATTTTGCAGTAATTTAGGTCTGAGGCAATTTAAGAGAGAAACCTTGGAATAAATAAGGAAACAGCAAAAGAATGCCTAGTTGCCCTAAATGGAGTCATTTACCAAGCCTGAGTGAACTATCTCCTTCAGTCCTGAAAGAACTGACAGATATCATTGCTGAGCTATCATTAGTGATATTTGAAAGATTCCCGAAACAGGAAAAGCACCATAAGACTAGAGTTAAATGTCCAGATTTCCCCCCCGAAAAAAGAAGAATCTGCAAACTATAAGTCAATGAATTTGTTTCTGATTCCTGAAAAATTCTAGAATGGATTATTAAAGAGATGGTGGGTGAATGTCTAGAAAAGAAAGTAATGATTGCAAAGAACTAGCATGATTTTATCGGGAATAAGTCATTTTAGACTAATCCTATCAGACAGGACTGTTAAACTAATAGATGAGGGGAATGCTGGGGATATAGTTAATCTAAATTTTAGCCAAGTTTTTAGTCAAGTATCTCATGCTGTTCTTGTGAAAAAGATGAAGAGTTATGGAATAGGTGATAATACAGTCCTCTGGATTCAGAACTGACTGGATGACCAGGCTCAAAGATTAGCTGTTAATGATTCATCATCAGTGTGATAGGAAGTCTCAAGTAGACCACCCCAGGGATCTGTGCTTGACCTTGTGCTCTGAAAAATGTTTATCAATGATTTGGACAAAACCAAAGATGGTGTGCTCATCAAATTTTGCAGAAGGCACAAAGCTGGGTGAGATAGCCAGCTCAGCCAATGATAATCAGGACTCCAAAAGTCTCACGATGGAAAATGCTATCCACATCCAGAGAAAGAACTTTGGAGTCTGAATGCAGATGGAAGCATCTTATTTTCTCTCCTTTTCTTTTGTTGTTTCGTCTTGTTTCTTCTTTCTCTTGGTTCCTCCCATTGGTTCTAATTCTTCTTTACGTCATGACTAATGTGAAAATATGTTTAATAAGAATATAAAAGTACAGTCTATATCAGATGGCATTCTGTCTTGGGAGGGGGGAGGAGAGGGAGAGAAAATTTTAAACTCAATCTTATAGAAGTGAATGTTGAAAACTAAAAATAAATTATATTTTTTAAAATGTACAGCACGTAGCACAATGTCTGGCACATAGTAAATGCTATATAAATGTTAGCTATTATTATTATTATTATTATTAATTTGGATTTGAGTTTGCCTAGATGCTCGTGGAAGGGCCTCCACCTCTGAGATTCTGCTGGTCCCTTATCATGCTAATATTCTGCAATTTTAAATCCATCCCAGCACAGAGGCAGGGTTTTGTGTAAGATGTCCCACTAAAGGTCTCTTTTGATCTAAAGGGGTGGGATTGGGAGGATGAGGGGGGAACTGTGATCTTGAAGCAACTGAGGGCAGGTGGTTTAGGCTTGTCCTTGTTCTGCAACAGGAACTGGTACTGGGAGGCAGGGAAGGTAAAGAAGCAATCCCATAAGTCATCATGCTGTCCCTCCAAGAACCTAGATGGAGCGAGTCAATCAGGCAATCCAAGCAACACCCACCCTGGGTTTTCAAGCCAGAACAGCTGCAGGGGTGCAGTGGGGAAGGGGGAAGGGCACCGGGGTTAGCTTTCATGACAGCCTTCCTGTCTGCCAAACTCTCAGCAGGAAAAATGCCATCTGGGGCAGTTTTCATATCCTTGGCAGCAAGTTTTCAGTGAGTTCTCCTTTTTAAAGTGCTCATGAGGCAGTGACTCTGAGCTGCTTACCCCAGGCCCAGCTCTTGTGCCTGTCTGAAAGTCCCTCCACTTGCACTGTTAACCCCTGAGCTGGCCAGGCTTTCTCACATAGGAGACTTAAAAGAATCATCCTACTCAGGACAGTGGCCAGTGTCTGGCCCATTTGCTAACTGGTACCAGTGACAAAGTCAGGGTGGGGATAGCAAGCTCAGATCCAGCTTCCTCCCTGAATCCTTCATGACCCTTCCCTGGTTGTAACAATCTTTAATTCTGCTAAGCTCAGTACCGTAGAGCTTGTATTTAACTAACAGATGGTAGATGAGAGTTCTCTTGTCACCTTCTAGACAATAGCTCCACAAAGGCAGAAACATCTTGTCTTCTCTGTATGTGCTAGGTGCCTGATAATAATAACAGTAATTTTGCCCCCCTTGGGAGGACTCCCGCACTCAGCCTGCCCTCCAGGGTACAGAGTCCTTGGCCGGGGGCTCCAGCCATGCTGCTCACTTCCCTCTCTGGATTGCCGCCCCCCCCCTCCTACTACCTGCCTAGCCCTCCTTCCTCTTCACAGGTAATCCGCACCCCCAGCTTTTCCGTTTCCCTTCTGTTTTCTCTTCCCTGTTAGAATGTAATGGGAAATGTAACTGCTCCTCGAGAGTAGGAATTGTTTGGTTGTTCTTTTAAATTTGTCTCCCTGGTGCCTGGTGCAAAGTATGTGTTTAATTAATGCTTATTAATCTACCTGTCTATGAGGACAGCTTATGTTTCTATACTGCTATACAGCTATTGACGCCCTTTTACTTGCTTTAGCTCACACCTACCCCACAGAATAATAAGCATCAAAGGAGATAGCAGTGCAAGGCACTTTGTTAGCCTTGGCTTTATCGAAGATACACCCACCCTTGCCAGACCTGTGATTTCATTGGTAGAAGGAGTTCCTGGTAAGAAACTTTCTCTTCCAAGGTAGATCAGTACCTGCTCTACAGTTTATAGTCTTCAAGACTTGCCTGGGAAACTGAAGGATTAAATGACTTGCCCATCATCCCACAGGCAGCATGCATTAGAAGCAAGAGTTGAACTCAAATCTTTCTGTCTCTGAGGCTAGCTCTTTCTCCAAAGGCTGTATAATGGTATATAAATATCAGCATTCATCATCATCATCATCATCATCTCATTCTCATCAGCATTGTTATTTGTCATGTTTTCTGATTTTTATCTTCTCTGCTATAACTATGCCCTCCAAGTCACTCACCTGCTAGTATTCTTTTATATCTAATAAACCACAGGCTGATAAAATCATTGCTTTTAAAAAAAATAGCTAATTAAGTGGTAGGATGTAAGCTCTTCCTTTCTAGGCTCCTTGAAAGCGTTCTTGGATTCAACTCCAGTCACAGAACAATGGGAATGATAGGTAGCTAACTCTATTCTTTCCTCTGCTAGGTCTCTCTGTTTAGAAAGATTTCCATTCCTTGTAGTTTGGAGATTGTGAGTGTTTGGTATGGCAACATATATTAAAACATCATTTTAAAGTTCTTATGGATCAGTGTTATGCAGGTGATGATGGGTAATAGTTCAGTCTCTAATAATGATATGGTTTCAGTTCAGTTGAATTTTCCAGAATATTTTGAGATCTGTACTTGTAGTATAAAGATTTATTGTCTGTCAGCCCATGAAAGATAAATGTATCTGGTGTAGAATTCTGGTTACCAAATCATTTCTTGCTAGCTACTTTATTTTACAACCATCAGTGACATGTTACAGTTTCTATCAGGTTATATCCTGGGCCCCTATATACAGTCTTTCAGCAACTGCATCAGCTCTCATGGTTTTAACTGTCAACTCTAGGCAGAAAACTCC
This sequence comes from Pseudocheirus occidentalis, assembly GCA_028646575.1. Lineage (NCBI taxonomy): Eukaryota > Metazoa > Chordata > Mammalia > Diprotodontia > Pseudocheiridae > Pseudocheirus > Pseudocheirus occidentalis. The sequence continues at coordinate 48,543,708 of CM053598.1, read as the reverse complement.
CAGATGTATTTATCTTGCCCCAGTCTCTCTCTTGAGCTTAGTCTTGTATCACTAATTGCCTATTGGACATTTCATATTAGATGTCCCAGAGATACCTTAAATTCAACATGTCTAAAACTGATTTATTCTCTTTCTCCTTAAACTTTCCCCTCTTCCAAATCTTTGTTTCTGAGCAAAAGACCACCATCTTTCCATTGTCTTAGGTTCATCATTTTGGCATTATCCTCAACTTCTTTCTCTCTCACCTCAAATTTTCAATAGGTTTCCAGACCTTGCCATTTATGTGTTCACAACATCATCCAGCTCTTCTTCTCCCCTCACAGCATTACTGCTATCTTAGTTCATTAAAGTTCTCATCAGTACTTTCCTTGATTATTGCATTAGACTTCTAATAGGTCTCATGTTTTTTTTTTACCACTCTTGACCTTCCAGTATGCTAATGTCAAAGAAATTTTCCTTAAGTATTGATCTGATCTTGTGATTCTCCTCCTCCAACCCCAGTAGTTCCCTATTATCTATAGAACATGTCTGAGTGAAGGCAACCATAAGCTCCATGAGGTTAATGACTTTCATTTTTATCTGTGTATCTCCATTGCCTACCCCAATACCTGGCAGGTGGTAGCCAATTAATAAGTGCTTGTTGAATTGAGTTATATGTAATTCACTGCTAGGTGCTAGAGATATAGGTTCCTGACCTCAAATGGATTGTAATTTAATGGAGGGGGTGGGGAATGGTTGAACATGGCCATGCTAAGACGCATAGACAAATAATTATAATGCAAGTTTGAATGTGATAAATACATCGGAAAGATTAAATAGAAACGAATGAGTCAAGGAAGAAGAGAGAGGTCCCTTCTATCTGGAAGGTTCAAGGCAGATTTTGAAGTTGCAGAGGCTTTCAATAGGTGGAGAAGTTGTTATTGGCAGGTTCCACCTGACACTCATGTCCAGAAATGTGGGATGTCACGGGCAATGTCAAACAGGCAGGAAAGGCCAGGATGAGATCAGGGAACAGCCAATAATCCAGTTTGGCAGGAACATGGAGTACATGAGGGAGGAGAGTGAAATGAAAGAAGAAAGTTGAAGCCCAATTGTGGATGTCTTTCAATGCTAGACTTGGGAGTTTTGAGTTTTGACCTGTAAAACAACAGGGAGACTTTGAAGGGTTTCAAGCAGGGGAGTGATGTGCTCTGACCTACGTCAGCGGAGTCCGCTATTCAGGACTGACTGCTACCGCAGAACGGGGAGGACAGGTGAGGACAGCGTGCCTTCGTGTTGGCATTTCTGGCTCAGAGCAGCTCACAAAGGAACGGAACTCTAGTTTCTTTATTAGAAGACTTGTAATAGAATCTTTCTATGAAGTAAGAGTGCGGCACGTTTGCCACCAAGAAAGTCCGTGTGATTTAAGTGGTGTTTCTACCGGTTTAACAATGTACCTAAGGGTGGATCTCAGTCGGCATTTTCCCATGAGCACCGGTCTTCATTTTAGCCATTGTGCTTTAGAATACAATAACCATTCTAGTCTGGAGACTTTCATATCAACTATCTTGTTCGATTTTCCCAACTATCCAGAGAGAGAGGTAGCGTGTGGGGTGGCTCGCCATTTTTATAGGTGAAGGAAATGAAGCCCAATAGGATGAGTGAAGTGACTTACTTGAGGACGATATAGCTATTTAAGGCAGAGATGAAAACCCAGGCCTCCTCATTTTTAATTCAGCATTATTTCCTCTACAAGCTTTTTTGGTATTAAAAGAAAAAAGGCCGGTGGCTTGCATAAGGGCGATTGTTGTTTAGTTATGTTTGACTCTTCATGACCCCATTTGGGGTTTTCTTGGCAAAGACAGTTTGCCATTTCCTTCTCTAGCTCATTTTACAGATGAGGAAACTGAGGCTGACAGGGTGAAGTGACTTGCCCAGGGTCACACAGCTATTAAGCGTCTAAGGTTAGATTTGAACAGGTCTTTCTGACTCCAGGCCCAGTGCTCTATCATCTACTGTGCCATGCAGCTGCCCCTTGAGCCGGGGTACTGGGAACATATTTCATTACCTTCCCCTCAATCTCTAGATCACACGGGACTCTTACTGTTTTGATTGCTTTTTAATTTTAGTTGGCCTAAATATATTACCTAGTTGTTCTCCCCCTACCTGGGATCTGGTCCCAGGACTGCAGATCATGGGGAAGAAAATGATTTATCTGAAGGGTACATATCTGCTCAGGCAAGTCCTCCCTAACTCAGCAGTCCTTATAGCATCTGCCCTGAGAAGTGTATACCTAGAGCCAGAGCAGTCACAACCTGAGAGGGGGCTGCCCAGGCCAGTGTAATCCTGGGAAATGGGTCCAGCTATGTCCTCCACGACTCCCAAAGTATAAGGGAAAGAGCACTGATTCTAGAGTCAAAAGAATATGAATTCATATTCAAATCCAACCACTAACACTCTCGACTTCTGTGCCCTTGGGTAACTAAATTCATCTCCCTGGCCTCCAAGTTTCCTTATCTTTGAAGTGAGGGGGTTGGACTGATGCCCTCTGGGGTGCCTGCTAACTCCAGCACTATGGTCCTATGAATAAACCCTAAGCCTTCTAGTTTCACATTTTTTACTCTTGCTGTTTTACCATCCTAGAGTGCTTTCACTCTTCCTTTCCACAATCCTAAATCCTCATCATTGGTCAAGCTCTGTCTCAAATTCCACCTACTTCAGGAAGGCTTTATGGACTTCTTCCGTCCACACTGATCTTTCACTCTTCTGAGATCCTAATGCAAGCACATCTTTATCTATTATGTCCTCATGGGGTGGGCCTCTGATGGCCATGGGAGTAGGCTGAAGAGATGCAGCTCTAAGCTGAAACTTTGACATATACTTCTGCTCACTCAAGAGTCAACTATGTGTCCAGACTCAGGAGCTGGGCTCACACAGTTGTGGGCTCACACAGATTGCCCAAGACACACCCCCTTCAAAATTTCAAAACAACTCCCACATTTCCATGCTCTTACACGCTACTCCCTACCAGGTACTCCATGGTCCATTGACACTGACCTCCTGGTTATTCCATGGACAAGACACCCATATCACAGCTCTGGGCATTTTCTCTGGCTGTTACTCATCCCTTCTCATCTCTGCCTCCTGACTCCCCTGACTTCTTCCAAGTCCTTTCTAAAACCCCATCTTCTCCAGGGAGCCTTTCCCAAAACCTCTCAATTCTAATGCCTTCCCTCTTGTAAATACTTACTGTTTATCCCATATGTAGTTTTTTTGTACGTATTTGTTCGCTTATTGTTTCCCGCATTAGACCGTGAGTCCCTTGAGGACTGAGACTGTCTTTTGCCTCTTTTTGTATCTCCAGAACTTAACACAGTGCTTGGTATATAATAGGCACTAAATAAATGTTTATTGATTTTACACACACACACACACACACACACACGCTCTTAGGTACCTCTTCCACATGATTGATGGTCAGCATGTAGGCTTGCAGAGATGAAAGGCAAAAACTCACCAAGTGTAACCAATCTGCTGTGCCCCCTTATTAAATCGTCCCCAGATCCTAGTGCTCAGCCCCTCCTCCCAAGATTATCTCTGCATTAGCACTGATGGATCAGCTCGTTTGAATTGACTAGCAATGGAAGCCTGGTTTCTTCCAGATCTTACAGGTTAGTTGTAGGCAACCTGGGCTTGGAAGAGAGGCCAGTCAAGTCATCCCAGCTACTCGTGGCAGCAATCCCTACTATTACCACTGCCCATCCCACAGCTCAGTTGGCTCGTTTACCTGACTATGCTTCAATTTTTCACTTGTTATATACTGCCCAATTTGTTAGTTTTGTTTATGTTCAGTCTCTCCATGTAGACAAAGAGCTTCCTGAGGGCAGGAATTCGATCTAATACTTCTGTCTTCCTCACAGTGCCCAGCACACAGTAGACCAGTACCATGTAGTGGGGCAGATCACTGAGCTTGAAACCAAAAGACCTAAGTTTGAATCCTGCTTTTGCTACTTACTAGCTAGGTTCCCATGGGCAAGCCTTCTTATCCCTACAGCAGGGATAATAAGACCTGTACTACTTACTTTGCACAGCTCTCATAAAGGAAATGCCCTGTCAGTTATAAGAACAACTCAGAATATGCTCTAAGATATATAAAATGCTTTCCTTACAGTCATCCTGTATAGGAGAATATGAATTTGATCATTCCCAATTTACACATGAGGAAACCAGAATTCAGATCAGCCAAGTGACTTATTCAGAATCACACAGCTCGTGAGAGGAAGAGCCAGGATTCAAATGCATTTCTCCTGATTCCAAGCCCTGTGCAGCTGTCTTAGCATGGAGTGCTCTATAAATGTGGCCTATTATCATTGAAGCCTTCCTGATTGGTTGCTGCTCTGGGCTGCTGTGGGCTGGGAGCAGGCCTGGACGGGGTTTCCTGAACAAGGCTTAAAGCTGGCTAGAGGCCAACAAAAACCCCCGCTTTCTGACCTCAGATGTATTTTTTTCATTCCCGGGGGCTCAGGTCTTAGATTTTTGGGCTGCTCACCAGCTCCTCCATTTCCTTCTCACTCTCCAGAGATGGCTGGGGAAGACGGCTGATGCAAAAGAAGGGAAAAAGCATAAAGGGAGGCCAATTCCTGGGTGTTTGATCCAGATGGGTCAAGGAGTAAGTTTCATGCACACATGGCTTTGTACTGGGGTAAGGGTGATGATGGTCCATGGTCTGAGGTAGTGAGACTGGTGAAGATGGAGCTTCAGGGCTCTGGTCTTCCTGGGCCTTGTGGACTTTTAGTTTTTAATTTTGCTATGAAGATGAGTGCTGGGTCATGAACCCCAGAAGTATTGGATGTAAGTTCTAGGAAAAATAATGAAGCTGGCCTAGTTAGGCAGTGGGCCTAAAAGAAATAAGGCAGCATAGTTTAGTGGAAAGAATGCTGTGCCTAGAGTCAGGAGACTGGGTTTCTAGTTCTGGCTCTGGTATTTGCTAACTACGTGCCTATGGGAGAGGCGTTTTACTTTTTCTGGAACTCCATTTCTTCATCTGTAAAGCTGGGAGAGTAATACTTGCATTGCCAACTTCATGGGGTTGGAAGAACATTGCTTTGTGACCATCAAAGTAAGATACACATGTGAGTTCTGATTATTTATTATCCAGCAGTGAGTCAGCCCATAAGGAAGTGTCCTCTGCCTCCATTTTCTTCTCCATCTTGGTACAGGAGAAAGAGAATTAACTCTGGGGTCAGAGGACTGGATTCATATCCTGCCTGCTATGTTTATTACGTCTGGGACCTCCTAACTTCCCTAGGTCTCAGGTGAACATCTCTTAAGATCCCTAGGCCATCTCTTTAGAATGAGGAGGCTCTGAATGAGACTCCAGAGAACCCATCGTGAAGCATGTGACTCACACCTCCTGACAGAGAAGTGTTGCATTCAGGAGAAAGAATGAGACATATTCTTTGGATGTGACCAGCAAGGGAACTTGTTGTGCTTGACTATACATATTTTTTACAAGGGTTCTCTTTCTTTCTTTCTTTCTTTCTTTCTTTCTTTCTTTCTTTCTTTCTTTCTTTCTTTCTTTCTTCCTTCCTTCCTTCCTTCATTTCTTTCTTTCCTCTCTGTCTTTCTGAAGGGAAGGGGAAGAAGGTAGGAGGGAGAGAAAATGAATTTTGTTCATTGAAAGGAATAAAACTTAGTTTAAAAAGAAAAAAGAATAAGGGATCTGGACTCTATAGATAACCTCTGAGGAACATTCCAGTTCTAGAACCGAGATCCCATGTTCCTTTGACCTTTGATGTAGCAAAGGCCCATGGGGTTCAGAACAGGAAGTTGGAGTAGGGATAGCATCAGGTTGGGATGATCTCCCTTCATGGGGTTCAGAACAGGAGGTTGGAGTAGGGATAGCATCAGGTTGGGATGACCTCCCTTTCCCAAAGGCTCTGCTTTTCTTAGCTCTCACACTCCATCCTGGGGACTGTGTGGGCCTCAAACATAGATGGAGAGTGATTTGAGTCTTGGATGGTATGCCAAGTTTGGCAGTGAGGAGTCATTGAAGGGTGCTGAGAAGGAATTGTGGTATACCATTTCCCTGGGGAGGTAGGAGCAGTGGCTCAGTCTTGGGGGCTGGAACAGTTTTCCTGCCCTGGGGTTCCTTTCAAGTACAACGAAGAGGGTACTGACCCTTTTCTTTTTTTTTTTTTGCTTTTTTTTTTGGAGGGGAGGGCAGTTGGGGTTAAGTGACTTGCCCGAGGTCACACGGGAAGAGGGCACTGACATCTCTGCCATGCCCTCTTTTCCACACACCAATGAAAGACAATGGGACAGATAGGTTTTATCATTTTTTTAGTGTTCAAGCTAAAAGCAAATTATTTAGTACAATCCCTCCATGTAGGGATACAGAGATAAGGAAACAGACCTAGGGAAACAAAGTGACTTGCTCACAGTCACGTGCCCAGTTAGTGGCGGAGCTGGGATTTTGCCCCAAATCCAGAGTCTTTTCTGTATACCATAAAATAATCCAGAAGCCACACATGCTTGGTTTTAAAAAGTGTTAGCTAACTTTGTTTTTTAGTGGAAATTTACTTTCCTTCTTGCTTAGATGAGCAATAATTCACATTTATGTTGCCTTATAAAGCTGACAAAGCGCTGTGCTCATGATAGTTGTGTGAAGTGGATCGTGAACGCTTGTAGTTATCCGTGGCATTCAAACCTGCGTGGCCAAATGTGTCCGTTGGCTCTCGACTCTGCACTCAGATCATCACTGATGGAGCTGCCCCTGTGCTGTCTGGCGGAGAAAGCTGGCCTGGACAGTCTCTTTAGTAGGTAGCTCCAGCTGTATTGTCAGGCCCCTTGGAGGGGCTGCCTGCCAATGGGTTTTAATCTTGGCTCTGCCAATGACCACCTCAGTTACCTACTCTCCTCACCTGCCTAGACCTCAGCTGGTTCATTTGCTAAATGAAGGCTTTTGATTGGATGATCTCTGAGGCCCCTCAGAATCTAAATCCTGTTTGAGCTCCTATGGGGGTCAGCAGTGAGAGGGGTCCATTGCATGCAAACTGTAGACATTGTTCATTGATTGGGGAGACAGAATCAGGCTGAGAGTGGGGAGAGGGAGAGGGAGGGGACAGAGGGGGAGGAAATATGGAGAAAAAGGAAGCAAGTCAAGAGATAGATAGAGACAGGGAGAGTGTGAGATGGCATAGAGAGGTTGAAGGAGAGAGATGGGAACTGCCTGTAGACAGCACACCATGGAGCCAGTGCTAAGGGATTGTGCTTCCTTAAGAAGGAAATGGGAAATGCTAAGAATTTGTATGGGTTTCCTGCAGGTTTGTAGAGGAGGTGCCTAATTCGGGCTGGTCCTGTGTCTCCCAGTGGATGCTGGTAGTGGACTCCTACTTCCGGGGTAATATAGGATTTAAAACTGACAGGAGCTGGAGACATGGACAAATCCAGCCCTTTCATTGTTACGGGAAAGGAAACCCAAGTCCCTTGCCTAATGTCGCCCAGGTCATCAGTGTGCAGGGCCAGGATGTAAACTGGCTTTTCTGACTCATGATCCAGTGTTCTGGGTCCTATATCGAGTTCCTTCTGTCCGCTCCAGGCAGGTAGGGCTTGCTCCTCTCCCTCCAGGGTCCCTGCTCTTCCTCAGCTCCCCATCTACTTTGGCTCATCTGTCTCTGCCTTCCTCAGTTTCCTTCTCAGCAGCTAACTCTTAGTAGCCTTCCTCTGTTCCCACTATGGTTGACAGCAGCAGAGTGATTCAGCCCCAGGCCTAGCCTCCTCACACCCAAGAAAATATCCGGGTGGAATTCCTGAGCTTCGCTCAGATGCTGGTATGGAGGGCCCTCCCTTCCTTTTCTCTCCCCGTTTCCTTGACTTGGGGGTGGGGGGAGGATTGTGAAGGAGCTTCCCAGCCCTTTTCTCTCCTCAGATCCTGGAAGGGAGCTCTCTGCTGGACAAAGTTGTTTCAAAGAAGAAAAACTTGAAAAGTCTCCCTCTTCCCTTTGCGAGGGTGTCGGCTTCCCCATATCAGGGAAACAGTCTGCCTGTCTTTTCCTCTGTCTCTGTCTCCATCCCTTTCTTTAGCTCATCTCTGTCTCTGCCTCTTTTCCTCTCTCCCTCATCTCATCTCTTGTTTTATGTTCTCCCTTTTCTCTTTTTTCCCTTTCTCTTTCTCTATTGGTCTCTCTTGTTACCGACTCTGGTCTCTTGTGAGAGTAGAGGGTGTGATTTCGAGGCACTTGGTCTTTACGATCTAGTTAGCTTATCCCTAGCTTAGTTTGAGCTCTTGGTGGCCAGAGCCAGGGCTGACTCTGGGACCTGTTCTGGCCCATGCAGTGGAAGGCTATGGGTAAGGGCCCTCTGGGTGAGGATGCTAAGGGACTTCCCTTCGCCTCAGCAGAACATTGTATCCTAGGCCCTGCTAAACATTCCCTGGGTCATTTGAACTGGGAAAGCTGTATTTAACAGCTAAACTCTACTTGACCCTCTGGGTTGGGAAAGATGGGGCTGAGTCCCAGATACTAACCACTCAGAGATCTCTGACTCTTCTCTGTTCCTGACCATCCCAAGGAAATAATACTCAACAAACTTTGGGGGCACCTCAGGCCCTAAATATCTGCTGCAACCTAAGCTGCCCGGGGTCAATGATCAGCTACCAGAGAACATTGACCTGTTTATTACAAGTAAGGCACTTTACTTATATCATCACTTCATTTGTTCCTTCAATAACCCTGCAAGATAGATGCTGTTATTGACTCCCTTTTAGAGAAGGGAAAACTGAAGCTGGGACAGATTATATGACTTGCCCAGTGTGAGGGGGAGGATTTGAACTCAGGTCTTGCTGACTCCACATTCACTGCTCTGACCCGACTCTCAGTATGAAGGAAGAGCTCATTCGGGAGGCTTTGCAGAAGTACATTCATACTCAAGGGAGAATGAAATGATTTTTCTAAATTATTGTCTCCTTGCTATTCAACTTCATCCTCAAGCCACAGGCCCAAGGCTCCTTCCCTGTACAAAGGCCTTGGATTTTCTCTTGGGGTCAGCTCCATTTTAGGGGCTGGCAGTGAGGAGAAAACAGGATTCCTGCCCTCCAGGAGGTGTCAGTCTACCTGGAAAGGCCATCTTATCCCCATAAGAAGACAGGAAAGAACAGAAGGCTATACATGAGAGGGCAGCAGTGAGGAGTTTACAGAGGCTGATGGAAGACTGGAGGGCATCATTGTGGTCTGGAGAAGGCCCAGGTCACAGGTACAGATCTCCTTCTGTTCTCTGGGAGACAGTGAGAAACAGAGACACACAGAGAAAAGGAGAGACAGAGACACAGAGAAGAAGAGAGAGACAGACAGAGCAAGACAGGGAAAGACAGAGACAGACACAAAGAAAGTGGTAGACACAGAGAGAAAAAGACAGAAAGAGACAGAGTTAGAGACAGAGAGAAAGAGAAAGACAGAGATGAGACACAGAGAAATTGAGAAACAGAGTTAGAGATAGAGACATACAGAGAGGGGCTTTTTTGCCTTCCCAGCCCATGAAGGACGGGTCCTGCATGGTCCGCGGCCTCCCGTACAGATATTTGCCACAGACACAGACATAGACAGAGTTAAAAGAGCCCAGAAGTCTTATAGTCTAGCCCTCTCATTTCACAGATGAAGAAGCTGAGATCTTGAGAAATGCAGGGACTGCCTGGGGTCACCCCAGGAGTGTGTATACAAAGTGGGTGTTGAACCCAGTCCCTGTGGCTCCAGTGGTGCAGGAAGCAAATATCTGGGGCTTAGTACAGGCTGGGATGGAACTGAAATTCTTGGAAAATTGGAAGAGCTCTTTGCTGAGGAATCAGAAGACCAGGATTCCGGATGAGCTCTTTGGTGGCTTCTAGCTTTCAGACTCAATGGTACAGAAGCCCCATGGGTGCTTCTGACCTGTATTCAAGGTGCATTCAGACCTGTATTCAAATCCTGGCTTTACCACTTACTGCGTGGCTGTGTAGAAATCTTAAGTTCTCAGCCTCAGTTTCCTCATCTGTAAAAGGAGGGGGACTGGACTAGATAGGCCTGTGAAGTTAATTCCAGCTCTAAATCCAGGATGCCACAGTCCTCTGATGCTTATCTCGGCTTTCCTGTTTGCTAGCCGTGTGACCTTGGGCAGACCATTTAACCTCAAATGTAAGGAGTGGTTATCATTAATTGGAAAAATATCAAAGCTGTTGACTCAGCAAAATCAAGTAAGATCCACTCCCAGTTAAGCAGGTATTTCTTCAGCATTAACCAGCTCACAGAACCAGATCCCTTTTGACCCCAGTGTCCTCAACCTCTCACCTCTACTTGTTTGGGGGCTGTGACCTAAGGTGAAGAAGTTTTCTGCAAACACCTCTTTCCCTATGGGTGACTAGAGGAGGATGGGGGAGCTTCCTGCAAGTTTCTTCCAACAAATGCAAAGGGCAAGAGATTTGTAAAGAAGGGAAGAATTGGTTTGGGCTTTTCTAACTTCTCGTGTTTTTGCCTCTTGACTCTGCCTCTTGACTCCCCCTAGACCTCTGTGTCTTTGGCTCTTATTACAGGAAATGGGGAGAAAGACCCATCCCCCTTCAGAAAAGAGCTGCACTCCTCCCCCGACAATGGGAGTTTCTACCAGCTCCATTCATATGGAGTAGTAGGGAAGATGGCAGGCTGGGGGTCATAGGGTGGTGGGTAGGAATTACCATTGCCACCATCTCCCCTGTCTCCTATCAGTGAAGACAGCCTCTAAACAGTCTCCTTGACATTGTGATGGGTCAACCGAAGCTCTGACTTTCCTCTATGACCTTGTCCTTGGTAATAGAGGTAGGGAAATAGAGACAGACACAGTGAAAGGAAGAAACAAAGGTCTAGATGGAGACAAACGCCGAGAGAGAGAAAAGTAACAAGGGGGGGGAGGAAGGATCCCATTTGGTCGAGTCCTTTCCCCCACCCCACTCTATGAGACAGGCAGGAGAAACTATTATCCCCACTTTGCAGATGGGGAAACTGAGGATGAGGGAGGAGAAGCAATATCCCCAAGGTTACACAGAGAGTGGCAGTACCAAGTTCAAACCCATTATCCCATACTTGACTGCCAGAGAGAAAACTAGAGATGGGGTGAGCAGCTTAAGCGAGTGTCTGTCTGCTTGGGGAACAAGCAGGTGAGTTAGTGGAATGGTCTAAAACAAATCCAGGTCTCCTGCTCTCTAGCACAGTGTTCTTTATTCCAAAAAAAAAACTTCCTAACAAATTGAAATTTTAATATAAATAAAAACAACTTAGCTAGCTTGCTAACATTTTGTGTTTGTGTTCATGAATTCCAGAGCATTAAAATAGTGACAGGGTCGGCTACGTGGAGCAGTGAGTAGAGCACCGGTCCTGGAGTCAGGAGGACCTGAGTTCAAATCCAGCCTCAGACACTTGACACACTTACTAGCTGTGTGACTTTGGGCAAGTCACTTAACCCCATTTGCCCTCCAAAAATCAAAAAGAAAAGAAAAGAAAAAAAATAGAGTGACAAATTTTCTATCACTTCCTCTAAGTTCCTACTGAAATTCTTTGTTCGTTCCCACCATTCTCTGTTCTTCTGTGCTAATAATTGGTCCAGATTCCATTCTTTGGGCTTGGCCTTCATTCCACATTTTTAGTTATGCCATTAAAGGTTTGCAAGGTTACTTTGTTACTTGTTGCTCTTGTTTGCAATATGGTATTAGTTACATTAATGTATCACAATTGATTCACCCATTCCCCAGTTGTTGGACACAAGTTGCCTTTGTTGTTTTTTTGATATTTTCATATAAATACTGCTATGAAAAACTTTGGACAGCATGCTCGTTTTTGTTATCATTTATAATATCCATTAGGAATATATTCTCAACAGAGGAATCATTGAGTTCAAGAATAAGATTATTTTTGTAACTCATACTGAATACTGTCATATTGATCTCTGAAAGATTCTCCAGGTTTGCAATTCTACCAGCAATGAATGAGTGTGACTGTTTATCTGTTTCATTACTTCATTACTTGTGTTATCACTATTGCTAATTTGATGTGTAGGCGGTAGTACCTCAAAGGTTTTTTTAAATTTAGCATACCATCCTTTCTGTAATACCATGATACTTTTCATAGTTATAATTCTACCAAGAAATAGGATGTCCAGCCCACTTCTGTCTCCAGCCCCCTTTGAAGCAAAACTGGAGGGTTCTGTCCACATTTTCTTTGGCTACTTCCTTCTTCCTTCCTTAGTGGCCTCCTCACTGGCATCATGGTGTAGAGGAAAGGATGTTGGCTTTGCTTTGATGCTTGTCTCTCAGCTACATGACTGGGCCATGCACAGCTTCCTGGGGCCTGTTTCTGTATTGCTGCATATACTTCACAGGGTTGCTTTGGAAAAAGCATTTTCATTGAGAACTTTTTTTTAATCACCTTAGTTTTAAAATTCATCCTTCCCGAGAGGTGTTTCAGCAGAATTCAACATGGTGTGCCCATAGCCACACACATCTGCAAAGAAAGTAGGAAACATGCCCCTGCTTAATTTCCCTCTTCCGTTAATTTCAGGGACCGGTTAGAAACCAATATGAGAAAAATCCAATCAAATGTTGGAGAGATAGGCAGTCAGTCAAAAAGCATTTACTAAGAGTTTACTATGTGTCAGGAGGAGGTCTTAGGGATCTACTCAAGATCTCATAGCATTATTTATCTGACCAGTTATCTCCACTTCTGCTACAATGAAAGTTTGTTCCATCACCTAGAAAACAGAATTCAGTCCATCATCACTTCAGTTCAATTTAGCAAATAATTGATAAGTACCTACTTGTTCAAGCTACTGTGCTAGGAAACAAAAATAACAGTCCTTACTGCAAGAAACTAAGGAAACTGAGTCTGCCCCCAAAGTTCAACAAGTGTCTACTCATAAATATAAGTAAAGGGGGAAGAAAGGTGGCAGTGTGGCCAAGAATTCATTCAGTCATTCAGTCATTCAGTCAGTCAGTCAGTCAACAAGCACCTGCCACCATTCATTCTAGGACTACCTTCAAATTTGCCAGCTTTGCCCCCCCAGGGCATAGCAGGTTCCGTGAAGACCTGAAATGTTCTTTTCCTCCCCATCTGAATAGACCTGTGAGGGGCACAGAGCCTCTCTACTGCTGTGGTCTGGTTTTTCAGCCCCTGATATATGTCTCAAACCCCAGTTTTTCCCATAAGCAAATTTAGAAGTGCTTCCTCACACTCCTTAAGTTTTTTATTTCCTCTTGCTCCCCTTCTGCAAAAATATATTTTGTTTGGTTCAAGTCAGACCTATTTAGCCAACATTCCACCAGCATCCATGCTGCCTTGCTAGGTGCCGGGGAAATAAAAATAGATAGGATCGGTACTGGCTCTCAGATGGACTCCCTATCCCATGGGAGGTTGACATCAACATTTAGGCAAACCTATTTTTCCTGTCAGAGGGAGAGCCCAACTGCGTTTGCAACACAGGTGGGTGGAGAGAGAGAGAAACCTGGACTGGAAGTTATCAAGAGATAACTGCTAGTTGCTGCAGTAAGAACTGCAGAAATAACTGAATTTCGACAGCACTTTAAGGGTTTCAAAGTGACTTACAAGCCTCATCTCCTTTGACCCTCACAAACAAACATGAAGCAAACAAAGCCAGGACTGGGAATTTTTCACTTGAAAAACCTTTGGGGAGGGGGGCAGGCAGAAGAGGGGAAGGGGAGGTAACAGGAGGTGGACTAGACAAGGACCTTCAGCCCAACTGTATACCTGGGCCAGGAGATGTGAGCTTCCATCTTCCAGTGAGTCTATGAATCTGCCCTCATACAGAGGATCAATCAACAAGTATTTATTGAGTACCTACTATGTGCCAGGCACTGGGCTAGAATCTGGGGGAGCAAATATGACAAGTGAAACAATCTCTATTTGAAGGGAACTTGCATGAGTTTTCCCAAAGTTCTCAGAATTTCTAGCTTTCATCTCTTTTTGAAAATTGTGTAAGAATATTCCATTACCTTCTCAAGCTCTTTCCACAGCGCCCCATTGCCAAACGATTTTGTTTGTATTCATTTGTTTATAGAGAACCTCCTTTGTGATGCTGGGGTTGGGATCAGGACAAACATCTGCGTGTGCTGGTCATTCACCTCACAGAACTGTCGGAAGGAAAATGTTTTGTAAGGCTCACGTTGCCCTATAAATGTGGGTTGAGAGACATGTTAATAAGTCATGTTGTAACACTGTCTCCCGCAGCTACTTTGTTTATGTTGTTCTATAATGACAAGAACACCAGATTCAGAGTCTTGATTTACTCCTTTTGTGGCCTCAAACAAGTCACATCACCTCTCTGTTCCTGTTTGTGAAATGAAGGATGAGAACTAGATGACCTCTAATGTCCCTCCCTCTTTGCTTTATATCAATATATTTCGATTGCTTAATGGATGGATTTCAGGGATCAGAAGCAAAGAGATAGGAGCATAGGACAAGAGGATTGTTGATGTGGAGCTGGAAGGAACCTGAAAGGCTATGTAGCCCATTTTATAGGTGAGAGAATTGAGGACTGAGAGTGGAGGGAGGGCAGTGTGGCCAGGTAGGGAGAGCCCTAGACTGGAAGTCAAGTGACTCCATGCCAGCATGAACCTGCCGTGTGTCCTTAGGTGTGGCTCCAGACTGGTTTGTGTCTTTACTTTTCTCTGCCTTTAGAATTGGATGGTGTTGACAGCTAGGTCTTCCATAGGCCTGAGGAGAAGTGCCCCAATGGGGGACATTTCTGAGTGAGAGCTCCAGGGCCCTGGGGGTTTTTAGCTACTCAGGAAGCTTGACACCAGATGCTCACTCAAGCCCTAGATCTCAGGAGCATCCCTTGGTTACTCCCTTTCTCTCCGTCAATCCCTACCATTTTACTCACTTAATAAATGGGAGCGGAAGGAAGAAGCATTTATTATACACCAACAATATACCAGGCACTATGCTAAGATTTTTTTTGAAATATTATTTTGTTTGATCCTCATAACAGCTCTGTGAGAGAAGTGCTTTAAGATTCCTAAACCCATTTTACAGGTGAGGAAGCTAAGACAGACATTAAGTGACTTACCCAAAGTCAACATCTAGTGAGTGTCTAAGGTCAAATTTGAACTCAGGGGGTGCTGCGGATACAGTGCCAGACCTGGAGTCAGGAAAACTCATCTTCATGAGTTCAAATCCAGCCTTACACATTTATTAGCTGTGTGACCCTGGGCAAGTCACTTTACCCTGTTTGTCTCAGTTTCCTCATCTGTAAAATGAGCTGGAGAAGGAAGTGGCAAACCACTCTAGTATATCTGCCAAGAAAACCCCTGATGGGGTCATGAAGAGGCGGACACAACCAAAATCGCCTAAGCAACAACTTCACCTGACTCCAGGTCCAGTGTTCTGTCTGAGGTGCTACTTAGCTGCCTATAACACATAATTACATTAGAGAAGCACCAAAATGCTTTGTGAGGCCCAAGGGGGAAAGTGGTACTGACTGGATATATTAGAATGGGTAGAAGGTGAAGAGAGGGAGGGACAGAGGATGTTCTAGGAACAGGGAAATAGCATCAGTCAAGGCACAGAGGCAACAAGTTGTGTAGGTAGGGAACAGAGGGGGAGTGGTCCCGTTTGTCTGAAGGACAAAGGACATGGCATGGAGGGGAATAATAATGCCCAAGGGGGTGGAGCCAGTTTGTGGCCAAGCAAGTAATTTGAACTTGGAAATCGGGAGAGAAACACAGCAGCAAAAGAGAGACAGGCTGAGATCTCTGTGTAAGAAAGATTAACCATGGGCAGTGATATGAAGAGTGAATCGAAGCAGGAGAGACTAGTGTCAGGAAAACCTGATAGGAAGCTATAGGAAATAGCTGGTGTAGATGAGTAATGGAGGGCCATTCCTAGGATGGTGGCAGTGGGAAGAGAGGTGGAGACAGGACTGGTAAATGCTTCTAAGGTAGAATTGACAGGCCTGGAGGGATCAATGAAAGGAAGGCACCAGGATCAACACCATGGTTTGGAACATGGGAGGTTTGGTGACTATGGGGTGACATCACAGATAAGAAGAGTGGTGGAGTCAGAGGAAGCAGGTTTAGGTGGAAAATGAGCTTGGCTGGCACCATTCTGGTTTGAGGTGGTAGTGTGTCCTGGCAGACGTGTCCCGTAGGTAGTCTGAAGTGTGGGGCTGGAGCTCGGCCAAGGGCTTGGGGAGGAAATAGAGATGTGGTAGTCATCTGTTTGGAGGGGATTGCTGAAACCATGGAAGTGAATGAGACCAAAAAGGGAGAGAGCACAAGGAGGAAGAAGAGGGCCACGCAGACCCTTGGGGAATGTCAAATTATGCTCTGAGTTGTCTTGGTTCCAGGGCTGGATGCCTGGACTCAATGTGCTTATCCACAAAGGCTGGCCTTTTACATAAGCAAACCAGGTGCTTGCTTCCATGCATGGTTATTCCCTCCTTACCCCAAAACTAGCTTTCCTCTACTGAAAGATATTTGTTCACTAAAGGATCAATGTTTCATTTTTATAGTGAGATGCCAGCATCTTTGGGAAAAGGATGGTACCAAATCACTTTCAGTGAGTCACAACACCTAACAACAAATGACTAAAAGCAAAACCTTTTGTTTCTGCCAGTAGGGTCTTGCTGGGCCAAGAGATAAAGCCTAGGATTTGAGCTAGGGAGATGGGGCACAGACAGGGAAGTATACAGGTGGCAACAAAGGCAAGCTTTGTTTTGCTCAGTCCTCATTTCCAGACCTACACTGTTGAGGGCGTATAGATAACCGAACTACAGCTACCACTAACATAAACCAAGGAGATTAATTGTTTGTTTTACACTCAAGTCCCAGGGAAGTACATTTATGAGTTAGTGAGTGCATGTTTATTTGGGGCAGGTAGGTGCTAGGGTTTCATGTTTTGATAGAAATTGCTGGGAGAAATCAAAGTCTGATGCCCAAACACTGTTAGAGCTATAAGGGCCCTTAGTATATAGAAGATTGAGGCGAGGGAGCCCTGTTTAATGGAAAGAACTCAAAGCAAAGGCCTGCTCTTCATCCTCAGCTCTCATTCTTACTAGCTCTGTGACCTTGAATGAGGGCCAAGCCCTCCCAGCCTCAGTTTCCTCATTCTATCTTTTAAGGTTATTATGAGGCAAGTTCAAATGCACTATTATTCTAGAATATCAGAGCTGTTAAGAGACCTTAGACCCTGACCTCCTCATTTTGCAAATGAGGCTGAAGCAGAGAAATGAAACATTAGGAAGATTCCCCAAGGGAGGTGGAATCTGAGGAATGAAACAGAAGTATTTCTTTTTCTGTACCTCTTCTTCCCCCAGCCCTCACTAGCCTTTGCCTAACTTCTTTCTAGGCAGCATGTCTAGGGTCCATCACTATTGCCTGGTTGACCAAGGCCAGTGGCTAGAAAGAGGTTACCCAGTCCTTAGAAAACACAAAGGATGGATGGTTGTGGTAAGGGTGGTAGAAGGTGGGGTAGAGAAGAAGGGACTGATGTAGGGGAGCCATGTGAGAGATACAGAGAAATATTCAGATTTCCCACCTTTGCCCTCAGAAACCCCAACTGCCTGGAGTCAGCAGATGAGTTTCCACCCAGAAGGCCACTAGGGAGAGATAAAGAGATAGGGTAATCTGTGGGTTCCACAGAGGGATAGACCTCAAATACCTAAAAATCTGTGCTCTCTCTCTCTCTGTCTCTCTGTCTCTCTGTCTCTCTCTGTCTCTCTCTCTCTCATTCTCTGTCTCTCTCTGTCTCTCTCTCATTCTCTGTCTCTCTCTGTCTCTCTCTGTCTCTCTCTGTCTCTCTCTCTCACACACACACACACACAATGTATACATAAGCATCTGGATACCATATATACGGGTAGCCCCCAAGGATCTTCAAGAACAGCTCAGCCAATTCCTCCTCCTTCTCTTAAGCACAAAGGAAGAGCTTTAAGGAGGAACTATCCACCTTAACTACCAGACCCAAGACTATTGATTTAAAACAGATCTTGGAGGTAATTATAACCTGGCTGTTCCTGCAGCCTCGCCTACAAGTGTGTTCGTGCTAGCACCCAGCTGGCCATAGAGCCAAAAACAACTCTAGGGCTGCAGAGAGTCAGAAATTGGATTGGGGAAATAGAATGGTCCTGGAGCTGTAAGAAAAGGAAGAAAAGGTCTGTGGGACAATGTGGAAGGGGGAACATTTAGGAGCAGGATAAGTGACCGCAAGATAAAGTCTGGCTTAATGCCCTCCTCCCTCTGCCCTCAGCAGCCCCCTGTTGCCCCTACCAACAAGCCTTCTTATTGTTGGTTAATCTGAAAGACAAATGCAGCCACCGGGGAATGGCTTCCTGACTCTTTTAGCTGGCAAGACAAGACTTTCCTAGGCCAATATCGTGTTTGTAGGTCAGCCCATTCAGCCAATGCTGTCCACACCCTTGTTCTAAGGGGACTTATCTGAACTGAAGGAGAAATCTAGATGGAGTAGCCTTTCCAACCTTTAGGGCCACTCAGGGCTTAAGATCAGAACAAATTATTAGGACCCCCTGGTCCAATAAATTATCAAGACTACTGATACTTCTCTATGGAATAGTCTTGATTTAGTAAAGGTCTAGACTTTTAAATGATGATTCTCCACAAAATACTGCAATATTCTGCAGCCTGGCCTCTCCCAGGACCAGTTGGAGCACTCCTACTCCACTCATATTTGACTGAGCTCCAGGGGCAAAGTAAGACTTTCATCTCTTAGAGAACAGCATTCAGTCAACTAGGGGAAATGATGCCCTGTGTTGATACATCATCATATTGGCTGCCCTCCTCTGGACTTGCACCAGCCTGTCAGTGCCCTTCACAAAGTGTGGTACCCTGTCCTAAACTCAGTGTTCCAAATGTGGTTTGACTATGGACAAATAGAGGACTATGATTTCCCTTATTCTGGGCATTGTGCCTTTATTACAGGTAACCTAAGATCACCTCAGCTCTTTTGGCTGTTGACTCTTTATAAGCTTTCAATCAACAAAGACACCCGGGTGCTTTTTATAGTATTTGTACTTTTGTGGTAGTTTTTTCACCACAAGGCCAGGGCTTTACATTTATGCCTATTAAAATCATTAGATTCTGCCCATCATCCCAAATGGACCAGATCTTTTTGGACATTATATTGGCTATATTAGCTCTCCCTCTCAGCTTCAATATCAGAAAATTTTAAAAGCATGCCTTTATCAAACTCAGTAAAAATATTGGGAGAAGTTCAACGTTAAGGATAGAGTCCTTTGGAATCATGCTAGAATTGTCTTCCCAAATCAATCACTATACTTTGGCCTCAGTCCTTCAACCAGTTCTGAATACTGATTGTACCATTAGATAGCATAATCTAGCATAATCAACTAATTAGTGTGTACTGTATAGCTTGCATATATAAATATATGTATGTGCATATAGCATGAAAGGCTTTGTTAAATATCTTTCTGAAATCCAGGTATATGAAGGCTGTAGCATCCTCCCTGATCTACCAGTATGTCCAGCATAAGGATAGGGACTGGAGCCATGATTAGTATGGGGATGATAAGGAGACTCCCTCTCCTAATGCAGACCACATCTTCTCTATTAGAGAGTTTACCTAGGTTACTAAGAGGTAGTGAGTTGCTGAAGGTCACCATAGAATATGTCAGAGGGAGAACCTGATCCAAGATCTTCCTGATTCCAAGACCAGTCCTCTACTTACTATGCCATGCAGACTTTACTTTCTGCCCTACCATAGGTGAAATCCACTTTCCCTAGGGAACTAGGGTACACTTCAGATTGTCTGACATTCCCTTCCTTAAGTGTATAGTCACTTTCTATTATTTTCACTTACTCTTCTCTGCTTTTTCTTTTTTCTTCCCTTTGCTTCACCTTTCTTAGGACCATCATCATCATTATTACTCATATGCACTAGTCTTTTCCCACATTTAATCTGAGCATTTAATTTAACTTATAGGTAAGGGTCCTATGACTGAAGTTTATGAATTAGCTGTTGGCCAGAAATCTCCTGGGTGAAATGACAGGTACAGAGATGAAAATAAACTTAAAGTGTCCTCATTTATAAAGTTGGTTGGACTAGATGATCTCTAAGATTTGTACCAGCTCTAAATCTATGTTTCTATGACCCAGAATTGGCTTCAATACTAGCAGCCAGAGCCTTCTGTAAGATGTTGACTATTGTGATCAGCCTGTCCCTCCTCCATCCCACCCCCTTCTCCTCATTCTTGACATGGGATAGGAGAGGTGGGGACTGTGGATGGAGAGTGAGGCAGGGTGGTTCAGGGGATAGATTTATGGATTGTTGACAGGTAGTGATTTCAGGAAGGAATGCTCTTCATCTTATAAATCAAGATGACTATCAGGAAGGTTTACAGTGAAGACCGTCTATGGATCACTGTCTCCAAGCAGTGTGTAAGATGTTTCTTGGTCATTCATCACCTACTTAGTTTGTCATTGTTTCTGTCTCCTGGACACCCTCGCTCAGTTTGCTTAACTCCTCTCCTTTCAGTGGTCCCATCATTTGTCCCCCATTTCATAAAGCCAGTGCCCTTAGGCTCTTCTCATTAAAACCCAAAGGTATCTTATAAACTTATTCATACAGAGGTATTTGGAACTTAATGTACAAACCCCCTAGAGGAATCCAAAAGAATAACTAACTCTCTGGTAACTTCAGAAAGTAGAGTAGACAGGTGTGGAGAGGCTTTGGGGTATGAAGACGAGTGGAGTGAGAAGAAGATGAGTTATTTGAATTCCTAGCACTTAGTGCAAGACTGAACCCACAGGAATGGATTAATGGAAAGAATTTAGATATCTTGTAAGGATGCATTTAGAGGCCTTTTCAGAACTCCTGAAATTGAGTGACTGGTTATGCCTATGTCCCTTCCCCCAAATTGAGTGCCTGGCTATTCCTCCAAGACTGAAACCAAATATACAGGATACTCTTCCTCTTCCCTCCCTTCTACTTCCCTCCCTACTAACCAAATCCTTTGCTTCCCTTGAAAATGTTGTCCCACCCCTGCCTGGTGGCTTCCTACTCAATATGTTTCTAGGAAGCAGTGATAGGAAGGGAGTGAAGTGAGACCTTTGGCCCTTTCCTGTAAGATACAATCTTACTCAGCTGCCAGAAGTATATGACATGGTCCCCTGCCCTTAAAAATTTACAATCTAATTGGGAAGCCAGAATTGATGTACATCGAACCACTAAAAATGTGTTCAACTATATGGTCCTAAATATAAGTAACAATAGGAGTTCTGTATTAGGGAGAGATCTGGATGATTGGGAAGGCAAGGCTTGAGCTGGGTCATGAAGGATGGATAGGCAACAGGTAAACCAAGACCATGGAGAGCATATTCCAAGTGTGTGGCTTAAGAGAATGAAATGAACAAAGTCAGAAATAGGGGTAAGGAGAAGTTTGAATAAAAAGTTAAGGAGTTAGGTCTTGGTTGTTTGGGCAAGGGAGAGCCATTGTAGGTGCTTGGCCAGAGGTGCAACATGACAAAACACCAATATGGAGGTTGTTGCAGTCCAGGATTATTTTGGCCAGAGCCTTAGAATGGCTGTAGTGTCAGATAGAGCCCCCTATTGTCTGTGGATCCTATTCTCAAGACCAACATTCATCTATGGGGAATTTAGAACCTCTCTTTCCACTTGTATGGGGCAGGAGAGAGCTGACATTCATATGGTGCTTTAAGGTCTGAAAAGTGGTTCATCATCTCATTGGATCTTTACAATGAACTTGTGAAGTAATACAGGCGTAACTCAGAGATGTTGTGGGTTCAGTTCCAGGTTACTGCAATAAAGTGATTATCTTAATAAAGCAAAGTACATAAATTTTTTTGTTTTTCCAGTACATATAAAATTACATTTACACTACATTGCTGTCTGTTAAATAGTATTATGTCTTAAAAACAATGTACATATCGTAATTTTCTTTTCTTTTTCTTTTTTTTTTTGGGGGGGGGGAACGTAGGGCAATTGGGGCTAAGTGACTTGCCCAGGGTCACACACATCTAGGTTTTTTGTGTGTGTGTGTTAAGAGTCTGAGTTCAGATTTGAACTCAGGTCCTTCTGACTCCAGGGCCGGTGCTCTATTCATTGTGCCACCTAGCTGCCCTTACATATCTTAATTTTAAAATGCTTTATTGCAAAAAAAAAAAAAAATTAACCACCATCTAAGCCTTCTGCAAATCTCAATCTTTTTGCTGGTGGATGGTCTTGCCTCACAGTTGGTGGCTGTTGACTAATCAGGATGATGGTTAAGCCATGAATTCTGGGTAACTGGGTAACTACCCTATCTTCCCTTTTCTGTTTCCTTTTGTGTTTTATCTCCCCCTCCCTATTTGATGGTAAGCTCCTTGAGGGCAGGGACTGTCTTTCTTTTTGTTATTTGAATTCCTAGCACTTAGCACAGAGCCTCACACTTTGTAGGCACTTAATAAAAGTTTAATGACTTTTGATCTAACTGCCTTTTGTCTTTGCCAGTTGGATGATTTTCTTCTCCCCATAGAAACAGGTATGAGGAAGCTTGAACTCTAGTCCTGATTCTGCCACTGACTCATGCTGTGGCTGTTCTGTTCCCCAGTCTCCGGATGAGCCCCATCTTTCTCTCCAGATCTAAGAGTTTACATACCTATAACTAAGGATGGTTTTGAGATCCATCACCCAATTCCACAGTATAAGTGGTCATTTATGTTTCCAGAACACAAACTCTTCTTTGGTCAAGGGAGAGGAGATAAACTGGGTAAGAATGAGTGGATGAGGAGAGAGTTATCTCTGCTTAAGCCAGAACTCCCTCTCTTATCACTCCCTTGGCCACTGAGGTCTTCTGGGTGTAAGTCTCAGGTCACTCTTCTTAAACCTGGGCCAAGATTGTTCCTCTGAAACCTACCCAAACCCTCAGCAATTTCCCTGAATTCCGTTTATAAAATCTCTATTTATTCTAAAGTCTCTCCTTTGGGGTCAACTCCCCTGCATCTTCATGGGCTGCTCCATATACTCCGATGATCTCTGTTCACCTACAGTTTTTCTAAAAGCCACACAAACTGACCCCTTACTTCTGTGTTGACAACTTGGACTTCTAACCTCCTCTCTTAGGTTCGTTTAAGAGTATATATTAAGTTTAGCCCAATAGTAACAAGATTTTACTTTTGGTGTTCTATTCTGAACATTTTCTTCTGTGTGTTTAGATGTTTTTATTGATGCTTTCATTTTCCTTTTTATTTTTTTATATCCATGACTACCCACTAACTAACTCACTCCTCCCTTAAAAAGAAGCTCCTTCTTGTAACAAGTAGTCAAGTGAAAAAAAAAAAAACCTCAAGATATTGGTATGGCTGAAAATTCTGTGTTCTTTCCATTAAATAAAGGAATTCTTCAGGAGAAAAGAAACAATGCTGACTGGGGCTAGAGGATTCCCCCCCCCCCCGCCCCCCAAACTCTCCTTCAAACTTGTATGCCAAGCTTGCCTTTAGGGTTAGCTGTATTTATGTGTAGAGAGATACTTCTTCTTCTTCTTCTTCTTCTTCCTCTTCTTCCTCTTCTTCCTCTTCTTCCTCTTTGTCTTCTTCTTCTTCTTCTTCTTCTTCCTCTTCTTCCTCTTCTTCCTCTTCTTCCTCTTCCTCTTCTCCTTTTCCTCATAGTGCCAGAGCATAGAGAGTATATAAGGACCTGGAGAGCAAATAGTGATTGATAGACTCTCTAATTGACTGACTAAGTGATGGGGGACACATTGAATTCTCTTTGCTGCCACTACCTAAGGCTCTTTCTTGCCTTATTTACCTATCTGTGTCCTATCTCTCCTCTGAGTAAATTAGGCGCATCAACACTCTCTTAAGCTAGGCATCATGGCACAGCAAAAAATTGTTCTGGGGGTGAGGCTTGCTCAAAGCCTAGAATTTATCCAGTGACCCTTAAATGAACATAGGTGCTGGGAACAGACAGAGACTACTTTAGGAAACAATCTTGCTAGTGATAGAAAAAGCCTTTTCTTCTGTTCCCTATTGAAATATGGAAAGAAGAGTGCTAGGGTTCCAGTCCTAGTTCTGTCATTCCGTCAGCACCCTGACACCAACCAACTTCCAGTCCAGCTGCTCCCTCTCAAACCTGATCCCGCTCTGCCTTCAGCTGGCTAGGGAAACTATAGTTCCTCACCTTCCTCATATTTGTTCCTGACCTACTTCCCCATGCAAACTGGTCTCTTCCAGTTAACCAGATTCCAATGAATTGTCCCCTATGCTCTCTTTAACTATCCCCTGCTGTCTGCCTGGGCTTATGGGACTCTGATCTTCTGTCTTTCCACCTGGATCCTTTTTTAAAACAAAAAATCTATGACTTATTTCTTCAGACCTCAAATGTTTGGGATTTCATCAGTAAGGGCACACCCTCCAATTTGAAATCTCTGTAGACAGTCTTCCTGAGTCCTTGTGACCAAAGAGGGGGGAAAAAATCACCCAGTGGTGAACCTTTCTCAATATGAGTTGCAATCCAGAGTAACACTTGCATCCTTAGATGACAGTATTCAAAAGCATTCCAGGTGGTTGATCCTGCTTTCAGAGCCTTTAAGAAGCCATTGGTACCATCAAATAGTACATGATAAATTCACCATTTCATAAGCAATTCTCTTTTTCTGTTCTTTCTGTATGGAAATGTTCATGCTTCTGGATGACTGTCAAGTTCGTAGTATTTTTTTTAAAGAGGAACCCAGGGTCATCTCCATGCTGGTGAGTGAATTCTTTAGTCCTAATCTGAAAAATTCTCAATAACTAGCTGTGAGCAATTAACTATGGCAATTAGCATATATGAGCACAATCATGCAGCATTGATGGACTGAAAGCATCATGTCAGCAGCAACTGATATCACTCATCACACAACTGGCAGCTAAATTTAGTTGGTGTTTGAGGACAGAGGAGTGTACAGGGGCTAAGCTGTCTGCGACTCAGCTCCTGATTCTGTCTCCTCCACTGTCCTTCCAGACTCAGCTCCAAGGGTCACCCTCTAACTATGAAGTAATGGAGGTAGCGATGGAGTGGACCAGGGTCCAGTACACCTCCCTCTCTCCTGTCTCTCCTGCTTCCATTTCTCTTTCCCTCCCCCCCCTCTCTTTCTCTCTCTCTCTCTCTCTCTCTCTCTCTCTCTCTCTCTCTCTCTCTCTCTTTCTCTCTGTCTCTCTCCCTCCCTCCCTCTCCCTGTTTCCTCTTCTCCTATCTCTTCCCTCCCTCCCTGAGCAGCTGGGCATCTTTCTTCTCAGGCGAAATAGATGGATGCTTGTCTTTGGAGTGCCCCCACCCCCTCAGTCACTCTACTTGCTCCCCTCCTCCGCCTCCCCAAGTCCCATCCTAGACACATGGCGCCCAGGACAGGAAATTTCTGAGCTTCCCATCCCAGCTGCCCTCCTTGTCTAACACACACTGTGTAGTGCTCCAGCAGGACGAGCAAGCTGTCCCAAGGTCTGACAGAGGCCTCATTGAGCAGGGTCCCTCTTCTCCCCCATCTCAGAAACAATGGGAGTCACTGATGGTGCTGGTCCTGGTCCCATGCCTTCCCCACCCCCACTCTGAAAAAAAAATAGGGAAATGTGCTCTAAACAGGGAGTCTCTTCCTCCTTCTCTGTACCTCCTTCTCCTTCCCACTTACCTCCCCCCTAAGGAAGAAAACTGTTCATCTCTGATCCATGTTGAAGCTTTCTCAAATCTAGCTCCTAGAAGCTATCCTGACTGCGTCTGCCTCCATCCCTTTCCCCCCCAACTTTCTTCTCCCAAGGAACCAGTCTGGCTCCCACTCTAGCACCCAGGTATGTTTGTATCACCAATACACCTCAGTTTTGCTCCCAGCCCAAGAGGATAGATCTTTGAACCACAGAATAACCCAGTAAGACCAATCTGTCTTCCTATAGATAGCCTCTTCTGCAGAGAGCCCATAAGTTGTCTGAGGCCTGGGATCACATGATCTTTTGGAAGTGTGGTAAGGTCACTAGGGACAGGAGCCCTACTGGTCACTGGCTGTGCTTAAGGACCACAAAAGACTACTTGATGGGAAGAGGTAAAAGGCCTTTCCAGACTAAACCTATTATCCTAGATGGATAGGTAGAAAAATAAATAGAGAATTGATTAAGGGCTTACTATGTCCTAGGCACTGTCCTTAACACTGGGGATGAAATACAGGCAAATAAGATAATCTTTACCCTGAAGGAAGTTACATTCTAATGGGGAAACACAACATATAAAAGAGAGCTGGAAATGGGGAGAGGGAACAGATACTGGAGAATCAGATGGGGAAGGGGCAAGGCTGCTAATGAAGAGGGAAGTCCAGAGCATATGTTCAAAATAAGATCTTGTTTCCCAGGCCCTGACATGTATTAGGTGCCTAAAAGATACTTGTTCTCTTGTCCCTTTGCAAGGCAGATTGGAGAAGTGGAAAGACCTCTGGATCTGATGAACTCAGTCAGCTCTGCTTCTTGTATAACCTTGGGGAAGACACTACTCCTTGTGGACCTCAATTTTCTCATCTGTAGACTGGAGGGTGGGGAGGTAGATGAAGTGATTCCAAAGGTCCCCTCTAGCCCTTATGTTCTATGATGACATTTACATGCACACAGAACAGTAGCAGGCGATGTGCATAAAATACATTGCAAATCCCCATATACCATACAAATATTAGCTAATGAAGTACGCTGACCCTAGGAGACACAACATGGCGGAGAAGACATCTGGCCTCCGAGTTACAAAGACCTGGGTTTGAGTCTAGACTGTGACACATGGTGGCTCTGTGACTGTGGGCAAGGAATTTAACCTCTCAGCTCCCCAAGTTACTATCTAAGACAACTCCTTAATCATAATAGTTAACATTTCTATAACATTGTACTTATATAATCTCATTTAAGGCAAGTGCAATTACTAGCCCAATTTTATACGTAGGAAAACTGAGGCTGTTCAAGGTTAGTGTCTGAGTCAGGATTTGAACTCAGGTTTTTTTCCTGGTTCCAAATCCACTACCCAATCAATTGGGCCACCCAACTAACTCTTGGAGAGGAAGGGTTGACCTCCATTAGTAGAGTGAGCTCCTTAACAGGTATTCCCTATGTAATGACACTACAAGTACAGAGATAAAAAAAATTCTTGGATTAAGTGTGATATTCTGAGTTACAGATGAGAAGAGCTATAAGAGGAGGCTTCATGGAGGCGGTGGCTCTTGGACTGGGATGTGGAAGTCTACTGTGCTGAATTTCTTTTGTGCCTCTCCTCCCCCTTTCCTGCCTCTTCTGACTCAGCCCCCAGTCCCCTGCTGACATTCCTCGGGTATCAACAAGTCTTCTCTTTTCCAGTCCCTATGGGCAGCCAGGACAGCGCAGACAAGGGAGACTCTTGTTTTCCACAAAGTCTCCTTGACCTCTTTAGCCTGGGTCTTTGCAGCCTTGGGGGAAGGGAGAATGAAGCAAGGCAGTCAAAGAATATGACCAAGGTCATGGACCCCAAGCCCTCGTTATGGGGGGATGGGGGAACACCAGACAGTCACTGAAAGTGGGTGCTGCAGTCTATACCTATTTAATCAATCAATAAGCATTTATTAGGCTCCTACTATGTTCTGGGCACTGTACTGGGCACTTGGGGTACAAATACAAAGCAGGAAACAATCCCTACTCTCAAGATGCTCACATTCTGCAGAGATTCCCAAGTCCTGTTGATAGAGGGTTTCTTCTCTAGATGCATTAGGGGCATAGTGGAAAGCAATCAAGGAAGTTAGGTTTGAATCCTGGCTCTGTGGGTTGTATGTTATTGATAAAATAGTAATAAAACAATCAGTTCTGTCATCACAGGGGGTGCTGTGAGGATCAGATAGGTCATGACTGAGAAAGTCCTCCTCAGTCTCCAAAGCCCTGGACAATTGGAAAGTTTGCAGCAGTTTTCCAGCATAAGCAGAGAAAATGCTAAATCCAGAAGGCCTTAGACATCCGTGACCTTGGACAAGTCCCTTGACCTCCTCTAGGCTAGTTTTCCTCAAACGTAAAATGAAGCTAAGATCTGCCTTCCCTCCTTCCCTGGATGCTTATGAAGACAATGCTTCACAAAGTATAGAACATTCCACACACATAGATATTGTGTTTATTGTGATTATTGCTGATTATTGTGATTATTACTTGGCATTGCTACCTACTTTCTGCTGAAGGCCACTGTCCAGCCAGCTACAAGCTCTAGTTAGCTTAGGAGGACTCAGGGTCTGGGAGCGGGAGAGCACAGCACCCACAGTGCCCAGCAAAGGGGCCTGCCTTGAGTCTAGTCAAATGGCTGGGTGTTTCAAACACCTACAGGGGGCCCAGTTAATGGATCAGTGAGTCAACAGGCATTTATTAAGGAATTATTATGTCTGAGGCACTGTGCTAAGCTCCAAGGATTCTAATAAAAGGGAAAGCGGTCCTTCTCCTCAAGGAATTCATATTTTATTGAAAGAGACATCATGTTATGGAAATGCTTGTTTTATTCCATAATTTTTTTAAAAGAGACATCATGTATACATAGGTTTGTATAGTAGTAGGTGCTTAATAAATGTTTTCTAATTGATGGATTGACTGTGTATCTAAAATAAATACAAGGCAGTTAGAGGAGGGACTGCCCTAGCAGCCAAGGGGACCAGAAAAGAATAATTGAAAGTGGAGGGAGCCTTCCTTAAGGTGGTAGAGATGAGAAGGGCATACATTACAGGCATGGGAGACAGCCAGCACAACAGGAGATGGGGCATCCTGTGTGTGGAACACCGAGTCGGTCTATGTGGCTTACATGAAGTGGATGAAGGAGTAAGTCATGTGAAAGAAGATGGGAGAAGTAGGAAGGAGCCAATTTGTTAAGGCTTTAAAAGTCAGAGACACTTATATTTTATAATAGAGGCAATAGGGAACCACTGAAATTTATTGAGGATCGGGACGGGGTGACATAGGCTTGCAGTCTGGGAAGATCACTTTGACAGCTGCACAGTGGCTGAGTTGGAGTGGGGAAAGACTTCAGGCAGGGAGAATGAAAAGGAGATTAGTATTGGTAGTCCAAATGAGAGTGAGGTCCTGAAGTAGGTTGCATGAGTGGAGAGGAAATGTTGTTAGAGACAGAAATAACAAAATTTGTCGATCGATTGCCTATATGGGGTGAGACATTGAGGTTGTCATCCTGGCTAGGAGGATAGTGGTGCCCTCTAGCCTTATAGAGAACTTTGAAAGAGGGAAGGGGAAAAGATAATGAATTCTTTTTTACACGTGTTGACTTTGAGGGGCCTCTGGGACAAACGTCTAATAAGAGATTGGTGAAACAAGACTGAGCAGGGGAGAGAGAGAGAGAGAGAGAGAGAGAGAGAAACTAAGGCAGGATATGTAGATCTGGGAACCATTTGCATAGAAGTCATAATTGAATCCCTGGGAACCATCAGCATAGAAATCATAATTGAATTCCTGGGAGCTGATAAGTTCATTAAGAGAAAGAGTTAGTATAAAGAGAAAAGAGAAGATGGCCCAGCACAGAATCTTGCAGTTGTTGAGGCAATTTTTGGTCATTGCCAACTCCTCATAATCCCATTTAGGGTTTTCTTAACAAAGATATTGGAGCAGTTTTGCCATTTCCCCTTCCAGATAATTTTTCAGATGAGGAAACTGAGGCAAGCAGGCACAGGGTCATGCAGCTAGTGTCTGAGGCCAAAGTCTTCCTGACTCCGGGTCTAGTGCTCCATTCACAATAAATGATCATGAAACAGATGACAAATCAGCCAAAAAGACTGAGAAGGGAGAGACAGGAGAACCAGGAGCCAGCAATGTTCCAAAAGCCCAGAGAGGAGAGAGTATCAAGGAGGAGAGTGTGGTCAGTGGTGTTACCTGCACCTGCAAGGTGAAAAAGAATGGGGAGCAAAAAAAGACCTTTTGATTTGATAGTTAAGATCAATGGCAGTTTTGAAAAGAGCAGTTTTAGTCAAGTGATGAAGTTGGGAGCCAGATTGTAGGAGGTTAAGAAGAAAGTGAGGGAAGGTTAAATTGAGGTACCAGCTGTGGAGAGCTTTTTCAAGTTTGGCTGAGAAAAGGAGGGGAAATATGAGAGTAGTTAGTGAGGAAGGGGGAGTAGGGTGTGTTTGGTGGCAGCAGATGAGGAAGCAGTAAGTAGATCAGGAGAGATTAAAGATCAGAAAAAGGGGGCAATCGGAGAGCAAAGACAGGAGGGGGATAGATGAGATGAAGGGTGAGAAAAAGAGCCACCTTTCTATCAGAAACCAAAGTAAAGGAGGGTAATGGTAGGGAGTGAGGTTAGGGGATTGTGGGATGAGGAAGAACTATTAGATGAGCAGAGATTGATCTGTGGGAGCAAAAGGGTCCAGTCCTTGCCTTCAAGGGGATTTTAATAGGTTTGGAGAGCAAAAGTTAGAAGGGACCTCAAAGGCTAGCCTCTCACTTTACAAATGAGGAAACTGAGGCCGTAGGAGCTTTAGTGGCTTGTGCTCACATAAGTGTTAAGTGTCAGAGAGGAACTTGACCTGGGTTCCTCCAATTCCAAAACTAATGCTCCTTCCACCATTCTGTGCTGCCTTCTGTAAAGCTGATGAACTTCTTTAACTTCTCCTTATCCTTAAAATGGGGAATATGTGTGCTTTCTACCTCCCAGGGCTGTCAGGAGGAAAGTACTTCCTAATCTACAAAGCTCTGTTATGAAAAGATAACTAATAATACCAAGAAGTGAGTGGGAGCAAGTGGTTCCAAGAGTTACAGGAATAGTGTTTTCTCCTTCTCCTTCTTCTTCTTCTTCTTCTCCTTCTCCTTCTTCTTCTCCTTCTTCCTCTTCTTCCTCTTCTTCCCTTCTCTGATTACCACAGTTTGTAGCAGCCCTACCATCTTCTGACCTCTATATCATATAATCATATAAATCATGTATAATTACATATAGCTTTATATCATTACTTGAAGATAGTTCACATTTTGCACAGTCTTGTCTCTCCATCTCAAACATAAGTTACAGGAGAGTAGTGACCATGTATCAAAGTTATTTTGTATGCCTTATGGCATTTCGTCTAAGGCTGGGCATAGGGTAGGTACTTGGCAAGCATTTGTTGAATGAATGAATGAATGAACGAATGAATGAAATGTTGATGCTTCTATTACTGGAAAAAATAAACTTGGCTAACTATTAATCTGATGAAACTTAGTATGAATTGGTAACAATTCTAAACTATAGAGCGATTTTTAAAAGAATTGCACCGTCACTATTTTCAAGTGCATGCAGTTATTCCTGGGTTCAGCAAGAATTTTTGAGTATTGAAGGGCTTACTTTAATGAAGAGATAATCATGTTTTACTGAAATTGTTCTCGCTTTCCTAGATTTTTTCTAGCATATTGACCCATTCTTTTGCTTGGTAAATTACTTGCTGCTTTGTAACAAAAGCACAGAGGTCCGTGCTCTATCCCCACTAATAGGACACAGGTTCACATATACAGGATCTCTGTGATTTTTAAATCTTAGACTCATTGACATCTAGCACAGTGCCTTCCACACAATAGGAGTTTAATAAATGTTTATTGAATAGGTGGCTTAATTAAAGGAACGAGATGCAAAGTGTTTGTCCTATTGTTCCTCCCTCCTTCCTTTTTAGTTCTTTTCAAAAATAAGCTTTTACTAATTTTTAACTTCACCATAATTTCTCATTCGCCTTACCAGAGAGCCATCCCATTTAACAGATATTATTTTTAAAAGCCAAAAAAAGAGAGAAAAATCAGAGTAATTGTTCAATACATTGGGAAAAATATGAAAATATGTGTAAGACACAGCGTTTGTGGACCTCTAACCTCTGCCAAAGGATAGGGCGGGAGTGTCTTCCCATATCTTTGGGGGGGGGGGGAGAACCATGCTTATTCTTTATAATTTTGCAACATTCACTTTTGATTTTTTTCCCCATGTGACTGCTATTTCCATTTCCATTGTTGTAGTCACTGTATTCTTGGGTCCACTTACTTCACTCTAAATCAGTTCATATAGATCTATCCGTATTTCTCTGTATTCACCTCACACATCATCATTTCCTAAAGCACAGTAAGATTCTATTACATTCATGTGTGTTTGACCATTCCCCAATTGATGGGCATCTACTTTATTTCCAATTCTTTACTATCACACACACACACACAGACACACACACACACACACACACACACAATACTACTATAAATATTTAGGTGTATATAGGGACTCCTCTATAGTTTTTAAATATAGTGTTCTTTCCATTCTTAAATAGTGTTCTTTCAAAAAATAAACTATGGATTCTCATTGTTTTTACATTGCAGTCATTTCCCAGTGTAGCAGACCCCCACCTTCCTCCCAACCATCACCATTGGCTTCTCCCCTGTAACAAAGAAGAACATTGAGTAAAACCAACCAATACTGTGACTGTGTAAAAACTTATGCAATATTCCAAACCCATGGGCCTCCACCCTTCCCAAAAGCAGGGAGGTATATTTCATCATCTATTCTCTAGGAGCAAGATTGGTCAATACAATTAATGAAGTTCCACTTACTTTTAGTGTTCTTTTAATTTACATCATTGTAGTCATTGTGTATATTTTTCTTCTGGTTGTGTTTATATTACTCTCCATCAAGCAATTCATACGTGTTTTCCCATGCCTCTTCAAATTCCCCATTTTCATCATTTCTTATGTCATAATTCAATTACATTACATTTGTATATCCAATGTTCTTTTAAATAGGTTGATCATCACCCCTACAATCATGTGTATATGGCTCACTTGTTTAGTAAAGCAGTTTTTAAATTTCAGAGCCCAAATGTCCTTGGTGCTCAAGATTGGCTCTGTTTCTAGTCCAGATGGGTACAAATCCTGGTTTTGCTTCATCATGGGCCCATTTCTCTATTCCAAGCCCTCTGAATCCATTCTTTTCTTGTCCTCCACCCTCAATCATAAAGCAAAGGCATAAAACAGGCCTAATTTGTAAGGACACACCAAGTATTTGTTTATATTCTGGGCAAGCTGAACCTAAACATAGCTTTGTGTCTATGAGATGAGGATTTCTTTTGGACTCTGTTTGATTTGGTAACTCTGGATAAATTGGATCCAAGAAGAAACTCCATTTTTCCTCTCATTGATGCATCTCCCAGGAAGCCCAGAATCCCAGCCTGGCTGCTTGACTTCAGGTGCTGGGTAAGCAGGGTCTGGAGAGAGTCAGTATTGATTCCCAAATGTTCTGCCCACCCCAATAGGCTGCCTCTAACATGCACTGGGGCATAGAGTCTGCTTGTTGGGTAAGGACAGAACCCAGAGAAGGAAATGTCAACTGGTGGAAGTTCCTACTCAGGTTCTTTGGATCCTATAGGTTTGGGTAACATCCTATTTGGGATGGCCCCACCCTATGCACCCACCTCTTCCATGGGAGAGTTATTCTATCCAGAAAATGAAGACAGGACTGTATTTTTAAGAACTGGGAAGGAGGGAGCCTGGACTTTTGGAAAGAGGGAGGGGCTGGGGAAGTACAGAGGGCTCCTCTTGGCCCAGCCCCAAACTTTTGACTTTCCTCTGTAGCATCTGGAAGCCATCAGTATAAACAATGGAGTGTGAGGGCCTGGAACCTCACTCAGCTCCCTTGGGAGCTCTCTCAGGATAGCATGAGAACATGGCTGCTGGATTCCATGGGGCCATTTGTTTGGAGATCACCAAGACGTGTGCCTATCCAGGCGCTGTTTGGCTTGGCAAAGGCCAGCCACTCTCACAATAGAGCCCAGATGTTCAGAAAACTCCCTTGAAGATTTTAATCTCTTATTGCCTTTCATGGAACCTTACTTAAGTACTTTGGGAATGGAGTCATGGTCCCTTGATTAGATGATCCAGCATCTCTAGTTTTCAGAGCTCCAGCACCATAGAACCATTGAATTTTAGAGATAGAAGCATCCTTGGAGGTTCTCTTCTTTCCCTTGTCTAGGTGAGAGGGTAAAAGTTTGCCACAGAAGCAACAACTAAGCTGAAATACTTTGGGAACATCCAGAGTTAAAGGGAGATGCAATTGGTAGAGAGTCTCTCAAAGCCAGAGGAAGAGAGGAGGTCTTACCATGTTGAGTACCAAGGTAGGCCTGGGCATGTCTCTTGTTTTTTTGGCAGGCCTGATGAGGGTGCTGCAGCAATGCCAGTAGGACATCTATTATTTTGAGCTATTTCTGTTCTTTGGGATCAGAGGACAGAGAAATCTCTCCCCCAATGAACTATCTACGTGTGCAATTTATCGTTGATTGTAAAGTGAAAAAGTTGCTTTGCAGCAGATTGCAATCACCATTTGTTCATCAGATAATTGAGTGAACAGAGTCCAGGGTCCAGCAAGATTTCATGGCTTTAGAATAAGATTTGGTAATATGTATTAGCAATATTGTTGTAAAATGGTGTTGGTTGAAGCAACCTTATTTAGGGCCATGCCTTTCCAACTAGGGTGTGTAGATCCTAATGAGAAATTATTCTAGACCCTAATACCCATCCCTATTAGAGGCTGAAGAAATATTGTTTTCCTAGTGCTTGAGAAAATATACTATACCCTCCTGTGAGAGAACAGTTGAACTAACAGAAGTAGATATGCTCCAAAACATTCCTCCTCAGCTACCTCCTCAATGTCAGAATAAACTTCTATTTTTAGACACTTTCCCTGACCATTCCAGACTTGTGTATGAATTTCCAAGGTCCTTTCCAGGACTAGGGTTCCATGGTTCTATGATTCTAGATCTCTGAAGACTAAGGATGATTGGTTATCCATCCTAGGGCTGATGACCCATCCCCCAAATGCCCAAGAAAACCTCTGTGAGAGGCAGCAAGAGAGGTTGTAGGGGGATGGATATTCCTGAGAGGTATAGGGTCCATGATAGAAGTAGTTAGTGTGTGCCAAGATAAACAGTTAAAAAGCACAGACTAGGCAACTGATTGTGTATGACTGTCATCTGAATACCAGCCCAACAAGTGCTCATACAGCATCTTAAGACTGAGGAGGAATCTGCCATTTCCCAAGGCAACCCATGACACTTCAGGAAGTCTTTCCAGAAATCAGACCTAAATTTATCTTTTGGGACTTCTACCCTTTGCTCTTCAAGCCAAAAAGAACAAGTCTTCCATGGGACAGACCTTCCTTTAAGAACTTGAAGACAGTTATCATACCCCCATGAGTCTTCTCTACCCTACTGAATATTGCTGGTTCCTTCCACCTATCCTATTTGACATGAGTTGAAGGTCCATCAGCATCCCAGGTGCCCACCCCTGGATGTTCTTCCAAAATTGTGTCCCCCAGAACTGAACACAGTAATTTAGAGGTGCCCGATCAGAGGTCCCATCCCCTACTTATGAGGAACTTAGTTATTCCTTAGCCTACCTAAGTTTGAAGAGACTTACCACCTGATTAGTCACAGGGTGAAAGATTTTTTTTTTTTTAGTGATAGAAACTCACAAAGATAAGTTGTGATCTACATTAGTAGTGGGAGTACTCACACTGATGAACCTTGATCTCATTTTCTCAGAGAGCCTATATGGAAAGAGTGCTGGATTTCACATGAAAGGATGTGAACTCGAATCTTGGTTCTCCCTCTTTGCTACCTTCTATGATCTTCAGAAAGTCATTTCATATCTCCAATTCTCAGTTTCTACATATGTAAAAGTAATTGTACACAACAGCCCCTTCTAACCCTCAATCCATGATCCAATGATTCTTGTACTCAGGTTATAGATTGGGAAGCAGAGGTCTGGAGAAGTTAAGATATTTATCCAAGGTTGCTAGGATCACTATTCCATTTGTCATCCCAAGGTCAAGGGTACTTTGGGTATCCCAAGGGAATTCTCTTCTCTCAAGTCATAGAAAGAAATGCCAAGATCGAGCCCATTTTATAGATGATGAAAAGGGACCCAGAGAGAATAAATGACTTGTTTAAAGCCGCATAGCTAGTTAGTTATTGGTGAAATCAGAACTATGCCCCAAGTCTCAACTCCACACTTGGAGCTTTGCCCACCAGACCAGACTGGTCCTTTACCATCTAAGTTCATTATGAAATTATGAAGTCGGTGTTGTCATGGTGGACAGGTGGTGGGAAGAGGGCATCCAGGATAAAAACCAATGAGGAAGAAATACTAGCAAAGTGTATGAAATCTCCTTCCCACTTCCAATGCCATTTTCTCCAGACCTTGTATCTGTTCATGAGGCAGAGAAAAAATAGTACCTTGGAAAAGGTACTTGCACTAGAAATTAGGAAACTGGGATTCTAACTTCTGCCCTGCCACTCACTAGCTAGGTGACCTTGTGTGCATAACTTGATGCCTTTGAGTGGTATTTGCCTCCTCTACAAAATGGGGAGATTGGACCAGGTGATTACCAATGTCTATTCCAACTCATTGGATCATAGATTTAGAGTTGGAAGGAACTTTAGGGGTCAGAGAATCCAATTTATTTTACAGATGAGGAAACTGAACCCCAGAGAGTTAAGTGATTTTTCCCCAACATCACACTGCAAACAAATGTTTGGGGGTAAGATTCAAATTCATGCCATCATGCCCCCAGTGACCTAGTCACAACACCACACAGTTTCTGTATTTGAATCTCCTTGAGTGAACTGTGTTTCTAAATTGTAACCCAGGTTACCACCCAAAGGAAGCCATTGTATCTAGTTGGTAGGATCACTATTCCATTTGTTATCCCAAGGTCAAGGGTACTTTGGGTCTCCTAAGAGAATTCCTCTTTCATCTATAAAAATGAGGCAATTTATACCTACCTGCCTTGCCTCCCTCCCAGAGAGGAAGATAATGGATTTAACCAAACTTTTTATTCAGAAATTACTGTGTAACGTTAACTATTATCATCAAATGATGATCATTACTGGACACAGAAACTCATAGGAGGCAGGTATGAAATAATAGATAACTGCATTGGAATCAGAAAGAGGTGGATTTGAATCCTGTACCTGATGCATCCTGGCTCTGTAATCCTTCGTAAATCTTTATGTGCACTAGACTGCTCTAAGACTCTAAGTTAGAGAGAAAGGAATGTCCTGAATTTGTAGAAGAAAATTTCCTCATCTTGATGTCAGTGAAATCACAAGTCTGATATATCCCTATCCTGAAAAAACTTACAAAACTGTAGTAAGGTGTGGAGGGAGCTGAGATTTACATTGGTGGAGGGAGCTCCCCTTCTGATTCAATCATGGGCATTTTAAAGTATTGTCCCTTTCTTAAAGTGTTTTCACATGCATTGGCTAATTTAATCCTCAAAATATTTGGTAAGGATTGATAAGACAGGGGTTATTATCCCCATTTGATGGGGAAGTAACTTGATAAAGATAAATTATCCAGAGTCAGATACTTAGAAGCTGTGTAATGGATTACAAGTCACATACCAGTGAATGGCAGAGCTAGGATAAGGGGCCTTGAATCCTCATCCCTCTCTGAGGCCAGATCCTCCCTCCAACATATTCCAGATCAAGGGCTTTGACACAATCCTTGGTCTGAGCCTCAGAAAAAAAGAATGAATTTACTGAGAAAGCAGATTGAACAGAAGTTTCATAAGAGAATTTCTTGTTGCTGCTGCTGGTGTGTGTGTGTGTGTGTGTGTGTGTCTGTCTGTCTGTCTGTCTGTCTGTCTGTGTGTCTCTGTCTATCTGTCTGTGTCTGTGTCTGTGTCTGTGTCTGTGTCTGTGTCTATGCCTGTATCTGTGTCTGTGTGTGTTTGGGAGTGAGGTAAGAGAGGCCATGAGGGTTCTCGATGGGTTAGAAACTCTGTGATCGCTGAATTAGTGCTAGAAACAACTCAGGAGGTTGATGGAGGGCCAGGGGGCAGAGGGAGTCCCAACTCTGACAGCAGCCTGAGAACATTCACCATCTGTAAAAACAGTTTACGCTCTCAGGAGCAGACCTTGGGTTTGGGAGGGTGAAGTTGTTGTCCAGGCTCAAAGGAAGCAGTGATGTGGCTAGTGGAAAGGGTCAAAGAGATATGGATTCTTCCACTAGCTGCCTGACCCTTCCCCCTCTCTGGGTCTCAACTTCCTGGAATGTAAAATGAGAAAGTTAAATTGGACTAGCAAGTCCCTTCTAAAGCTCTGACACAGAGTCTGTGGGGCACCCCTTCCTGGTGGACAGTCACCAAAATTGTCTTGCTTTTAAAAGTAGTCTCTTCTCCATTTCTGCCTCATTAACCTCAGGGGTCCAGACCAATAATTAGAGCTTTAAAGTTTGCAAAGCATTTTGTATAGGTTGTTTCATTTAAGCCTTCCAACCGCCTGATGAGATAGGTGCCATAGATGCTATTATCCTCATTTCACAGATGAAGAAACAGCCTCTAAGTGGTTAAGTGATTTGGTCACCCAGCTAGTGTAGAGTTAGGATCTGAACCTGGGTCTCCCTGACTACAGGTCCCACATTCCATCCACTCTACCAGGGCTAGACGAGAACCTCTCTTGGATGCACAGATATTTTAACCTCTTCTCCTCCTGTGTGCCTTGGCAGGGAAGTCTCTGCCTTGGTGCCAGGGAAGCCAGCCTTTTTTTTCTTCTTTCTGTTTACCTGCCTCCTAGGGTTGTTATTTGATAAAATGCTCCCTTAACTTAAAAGTACTATGTGAGTTACTATTGTCATTACTTGCAATTATGTCTAGGCTGATATATATTATATTATATTATATATAATGATATATATTATTACATCGGGCATCGGAGGGCAGTTGGTGCTAATGAGGCTGGGGTCAGGGATCTGAATCAGCCCGTGTGATATTTAGTTTTGCCCAGCACCATCTCTCCACCCCTTTCCCAAATTGCATCCCTAATCCTAACAAGCCAGCTGTTAGTGCCAAGCACTATGCTAAATTCTGGGGATACAAAGACAAGTCAAAAGAAAGGTGATCCCTGCCCTCTAGATCCTTACATTCTGTTTGGAGAAGATAAAAGGGATGAAGTGCTAAGTCTGGAGTCAGGAAGACCTCAGTTCAAATCTGGCCTTAGGCACTTACTAGCTGTGTGACCCTGGGTAAGTCACTTAACCCTATTTGCCTGTTTCCTCATCTGTAAAATGAACTGGAGAAGATGGCAAATGACTCTAGTATCTCTACCAAGGAAAACCCAAAAAGGGGTTGTGACAGAACTGAACAACAACACATTTAAAAGAGAGCTGAAAAGCTGAGGGGCAGAGGTGGGAAGAGACAGGGATGAGTGTCTAGCACATACACAGATTTTTCCCCAAATCTTAGAATGAAAGGACTTCCAGAGGCCACATAGTCCATTCTGCGGCTGAAAATGGATCCCTTTAACCAAAGAGCTGATGCACAGTCATCAAACCTTACCCATTAACTTCAAGACACCTTATTCCAATTTTAGATATTTCTCCTCATTAGGAAGCTTTTCCTTGCTTTAAGCCTAAATTCTCCCCTTTGTAACTTCCATCTCTTGTTGCTAATTTTGTCCTCTGGGTTCAGGAGGGTTGGTTCTATTATTCTCTTTTTCCTATAGTTTCCTTTCAAATACTTGAAGACGCCTATTAATTTTTCCCATATGCCCTTTCTTCTCCTGCCTAAATATCCCCACTTCCTTCAACTGATATTCTCAGTCAGTCAGACAGTCAGTCAATATGCATTTATTAATTTTGTGACCTTTGCTCATCTTGGTTGGCCTCTTATGGATGTTCTTCTGTTTGTCAATATTCCCCTATACCATGGCACCCAGACCTGAATGCTGTACTACAAATGTGATCCAATCAGGGACTCTCATCTCCTTATTCCTGGAAGCTAGGCTCCTTTTAATGTACCCTAAGCTGCCATTAGCTTCCTCAACTGCCCTGTCACCCTACTGACTTATATTGAATCTGCAGTCCCCTAAGAACCCTAGATCTTTTTCAGAGAACCTGCTCCATCTTGTGCTTGCAAAATTGAATTTTTTTTAAATTCAGGTATAAGACTTTCTATCTTGTGATAAGTCACTCAAAATTTAGGCCAGACCAGTAGGGAGAGATGCACAATATATGGTCAGGTCCATACTTAAAACCTTTCCAGCTTGGTAAAATCCGCCAGATCCTATGTACTGCTGGCCTAGAAGAGGAGATCCCAGGGTAACTTCTATGCCACATTGAGACATTGGACAACTGCTTTAAATATTTATGTGTGTGTGTGTGTGTGTGTGTGTGTGTGTGTGTGTGTGTGTATACCTTTTCTCCTTCCCTAGCAGACCAGAGGCTTCTGAACAGTTTTTACTCATCTGTAGTCCCTACTTCACTGAGCTATAAACATCAGTTGAGTCATGTATTTTGGTGTTTTGCAGACCCTAAAATGCTGTCACTTATTGTTATTATCATTATACTCTTATGCTGTATCTTCTGTTCCTGTCTTGATTTTAAATCTTGCATTGTTTAACATTTTAGGGCTCTAAGTCTCTTCTCTCCTGCTAGAGAGTAAGCTTCTAGGAGGAAAGGACAGAGTCTCATAAAACTATAGGGTCTTGCTTGTAAGTAGACACTCAGAAAACATTGCTGATTTTAACAGCTAATAATCATAGCAGCCAGCATTTATATAGCACTTTAAGATCTGCAATGCAGTTGGCAGAGATGATCTATTTTGGTTTTATGGTTATTTCTATTTTACATATTATAAAACTGAAACAGAAAGAGGTTAAATGACTTGCCCAGGGTCTCAAAGCTGGCAAGCATCTGAGGCTGGTTTTAGACTCTAGTGTTCCTGATTTCCTCACTCCATATAATGTCAGACCTGGAAGGGAATAGAAAGGTCACCTAGCCCAGGTCTTTCATTTTAAGAATGAGGAGCTAGTAGAGGGAAGGGCAAGACACTGTGAGGCATGAGAAGGAATGGATTTT
The DNA here is from genome assembly GCA_028646575.1 of Pseudocheirus occidentalis. Classification (NCBI taxonomy): domain Eukaryota; kingdom Metazoa; phylum Chordata; class Mammalia; order Diprotodontia; family Pseudocheiridae; genus Pseudocheirus; species Pseudocheirus occidentalis. The sequence goes on along the minus strand of CM053598.1, from coordinate 48,502,892 downwards.
GAGTAAGAGGACCTTAGTTTAAATCCTTCTCCAGTACTTACCCTGTTTGACATTGGGTAAGTCATTTACCTTCTCTGAGACTCAATTTTCTCATCTATAAAATGGGGTGGAAGGGAGTGGAATTAGACCGAGTCCCTTTAAACTTGACATGTTTACCTGGATGGACCCACAATCGTCTATGATCCTATGAAGTCACCATAAGAGAAATGACCAGCCTTAGACCGTAAGTACGTTTGTTGCTAAGATTTGACCTGAGAACACTGCAGGGGTATAATATGCAGGAGGGGAGGTCAGAGTTATAATGTAGGCTGCTCTGATTGTGGTCATATTTCTTCCCTCTTTCAGAACAGGGACTGTCCTCACTCTCCCAGAAGGCCCAGCGCAGCCCATCTCAGCCAAACCCTCACTTTACAAAATCTCTGGGTGTCTCCCAGCCCTCGGCACTTCCCTGCCAGACTGAGGGCACAGGGAAATCTGATAGAGAGGTGTCCCTTCTGGGTTGTGTTTATGGTGTGAGGGCCATGTGGCTCATGGGGGTAGAGCAACCCAAAATAGAGCTAAGGGGGATGGGAGAGGATGGGGAAAGGCATTGAGTTCCAAATAAGAAATCTGATCGGTCCATGTTGAGAAAAGCTGCTATCAGCAGGTTTGTGCAAAGTCTGGCAGGAGTGCAAAGGGGCTTGGAACTTTCACCCAGTTGCTGGGAAAGCTTCAGGACTCTTCAGATGGAAGCATGGCATAAAAGAAAATTCATTGCCCTGGAAGTCAGGAGACCTGGGTTCTTGCCCCACCTCCATCACTGATTTGGGGGACCTTAAGCAAGCTACTTTCCACCTCTATGTCTCCATTTCCTCATCTGTGAAATGAGAAGGTTGGATTAGATGGCCCCTTTTTGCTTAGTTAAGATTCTTGAATTCTAAACTTGGCCAGCCATTCTGAAAATGAATATAGAGGATTGGGCAGGAGAGTGAGGATTTTTTGTTGTTCAGTCATTTTGAATTTTCTTGGCAGAGATACTGACATGGTTCGCCATTTCCTTCTCCAACTCATTTTACAGATGAGGAAACTGAGGCAAGCAGGGTTAAGTGACTTGTCCTGGGTCACATGGCTAGTGTCTGAAGCTGAATTTGAGCCCAGGCTTTCCCGACTCCAGGCAGAGCTGCTCTATTCATTGCACCACCATCTAGCTGCCCATGTTGAGGATTGTCAAATACAAATCCTTCCCTGATACAAGGGGACGTAATGCAGATTCACAGAATCATAGAGTTAATTATAGCTGGAAGGGATCTCAGGGGCCAACTAGTTCAACCCATATCTAAGAATCCCTTTTCCAACATTGCTGATAAATGGTCATGAGGCTTCTCCTTGAAGACTTCGGGTCATCGAGAGCTCACTACCTCCCCTGGCATCTCATTTCACTTCTGACAAATGAATCCATTGCTAGGATTGTTAAGTAGGTCCCTGACCAAGAATGTTATGGAAAAGGAAAAAATAATTTGTACAAAAATATTCATAAAAGCTTAACTTGTATAACAAAAAACTAGAAATATTGGTCCACTTATAATTTATTGCATGTGGTATATAAGTGGATCTAATCCCATTTTCCCCATACTCCTGTCCAATTTTCCCAGCAATTTTTATTGAATATTCCCTTCCTCATATTAGATATTTATATTATATTTGTGTACGTCAGCCTATGCCTTAGGTTCTAATACTGGATTATCCTTTCTGTTTCCTTGATCTGTTTTTATATGACACAAGAGGATTTTGATAAGAACTTCTCTGCAGTGTAATTTAACATCTTGCAGTCCTAATTCCCCTCCCTCTATTTTCCCCTTTTCATTATTCCCTTCAATATTCTTATTTGTTATTTCATATAAATTTTATCTCTTTACCTAATACTGTGAAATAATCCTTTGGTATTTTGATTGGTATTTAGTATCAAAACTTCATAAATCTAAAAATGAGAGAGATCTCAGAGGTCACATTGTCCAACTCCATCATTTTATAAATGAGGAAACGGTGTCCCAGAGAGATCAAGTTACTTGCCCAAGCTTAGACTGGTAGGAAGTAGCAGAACCCAAGATTGAAATTCAGGTTCTCTGTAAATTAATTTGACTAGTTTTGTCAACTTGACTAAATTGGCCTGACTTTGCCATTTACATTTTATTTCTTAAAAGTTTCTTTATAGTTACCTTTCTACAGATAGAAAGATGTGTTATCTCTCTATAGATGTAGTTGTGCTGACCTTGGGTAGGTTAATTTCTAACTATTTTATACATTTTGTTTTTCTTGTAAAGAGTATTTATCTTTCAATTTCCCCTGGCTTATGTTGACTGTGTTAAAGCGTTAGTTATTTTTTGGTGGATTTATCTTATATCTCATTGTCTTTCTAAAGCCATTTATCTTGGTGGATTGTTTCGTTGTTGTTCCCTTGGGTTTTCTAAATGTCATCATATCATCTTAGACTAGAAATACTAACCCCCCCCCCCCGCCTTTATTTTCTAATACTCATACCCTTAATTTCTCTTTATTTATTAGCATAGCTTCCATTTCTAAAACTAAGACAAATAGCAAATTGAGAGTGGACATCTCTGGCTTTCCTCTGTTCTTAAGGGAATAAATCTATTGTATCTTCATTAATGCAAATAAATGTTATATTTTATCAAAGGTCTGTATCTATTGATACATAAATACTACAATTGTTATGGTTTAGTATGGTGTTTTCCTAATACTGAACCATCCTTGCATTTTTGGTTTAAATCTTAATTAAGCATAAATTACTTCAAAAAATATTTCTGTATTCTACTTTGTTTAATATTTTTTTCAGCAGTGTCTACAAGAGATACTCACCTATAGTTTTCTTTTTCTTCCTTATTTTTTTTTTTTGCCAAGTTTAACCTATTTGCCTTGCAGGAAAAATTAGGCCAAATTCTATTTTTCTCTATTTTTTACAGTTTAAATAATATGTTACTTTAAAGTAATATGTTATTGTATTTTAAATAATATGTTCCAACATTTCTTAGGACCTGCTTGTGAGTTCTTCTGGTCCTACTGCCTTTATTAACCTGTTTAGTTTTTCCTTCTAAAAGCCATTTATTTAGATATTGATTTTCTACTTTGCCAAACTGGGTATTTTATTCTGGGTAAATATTCATCTATTTATTTCATATGCTCAATTTTAATTTGCATGAAGTTGTATATAATAGTCTCTGATAGTGGGCTTTCTTTTTTTTTTTTTGCATTTGTTATATCTCCTTGTTTTTTGTGTTACCAATTTGTTTTATCTCACCCTTTTTTGATTAAAATCTCTGCTTAACAATTTTATTGGCCATTTGAAAAGCCAACTGTTTTATTTTCATTCTATAGTCTATCTTATTGATTTCTCCTCAGTTGACTTTTACTTCATAAATCTATTAGCTATGTTATATTGGTATTAAAATAATAACTAAAATTTATACTGCACATCATTTAACAAAGTGCCTTTCGTACATTTTTTTCATTTGATACTTACAACAACCCTTTGTAGTTGCTAGGATTATCCTCCTTTCATAGATGAGGAAACTTGAAAATTTAAGAGTTCAAATGACTTGTCCAAGGTTATCCATCTAGTACATACCAGAGGCAGGATTTAAAATCAGGTGCCCCATGAATCCAAATACAGCAAACTTTCTGCCACATTTCTTATTGTTAATGGTGTCTTTGATCATGATTAATTTCCTTATTTGTCTCCTGTCATTATCTTTGCCTAATCTTTTACCTAATCTTAATTAAACTTTAGCCGATCTAATCTAATAATTTCCAAAGCTCAATAAGATTGGTAAATTTTAGTTGACTTTTTCATCTTAAATTTATACATTTAGTGTCAGAAGTCTAGATGGAGAAGAGAGACTGAAGGTCATCTTGACAAACTCTCTCATTTTACATATATGGAAACTGAAGCCCTAAAAGGTCAATTGAGCTGCCCAAATTCACACAGACTGTAAGTAGCAGAGCTGAAATGTGGACTCTGATACTCAGATTCAAAGTTCATCCCTTAATGTTTAGCATTTTATTCACTACATCACACTTCTATTTTAATTTTGGATCTATTTCCTGTAGGGAGCATATTGTTAGGTTCTAGGTTTTAATCCATTGAATGGCCAATTTTATTTACATAAGGGAATCCAAGTCATTTAAATTGGAATTTTTATATTTTATTTATCCATTATAATACTATTGTTACTTTTACTCATTTATAGTTATTGGATTAAAATAGCTACTACATAATCCCATTTGGAAAGTAGCTATCAATTAAATCTCTTAGTTTGATGATTTATGTTTATGTCTGTCTGGTTTTTTTCCTTTCTAATCTACAAGTCAGAGATCTTAGATGTACATGTGAATTTTTACTAATTTATCCACAGATTATTCAAAATTATTTTTAAATGTTCTTTTTTTGGTTTTTAAAACTGTGCTTAGATTTGTTAGGCTTTGCTATTAAAAGCTATGTTCCTTAATTTTCCATATTATCATATTCCAACTTCTCTTGTTTCTATTGTTATTCCCCTCTTACCACCACTGCTTCTAATTTGGTGCCTCATCACATCTTTCTTGGACGACAGTCCTGGCCTCCTAGTGGGTCTCCCTGCCTTTCTATTTAAAAAAAAAAAATCTTATGAAATTCAAATTTGTGCATTTTGATATGGGGTATGTTAATTCCTGGCTGCTTGTAGGATTATTTCTTGTCATTGTATTCCCACATCTTGACAATGAAGTGTCTAAGTAAGTTATATTTGGGGCTTTTGCCTATTGGCATCCTATGAATTCTATCTAAATATAAACTGTTCTTGTTTTCAGTATTTCTAGGACATTTTCTTGTATAATTTCCTGAAACAGTGGTCAGATGATTTTCTTCTTCATGGTTCATGGGAAACCCAATAGTTCTTCATTTCTCTCTCCTTAATTTCTCTTCCACACTAGTCACAATTATTCACATTATTTTCAAATAATTTTTTTCAACTGAGAAAGAAGTCTTATAGGTTAGCTTTCATGCTTTGACTATTTCTTCTACCACTCTGCAATCCATAAAGAGGTTTTACTTTTCATTGATTTACTTGTTGCATTTGTATGTGGTTCATACTTCTGGACTTAATTGAAAGAAGGAAAAAAATGCTTAATAAAGATATTTCATCATTTCAGACTGGCTCTTTTCACATGATTTCAAATTAATGAGCGTTGATCATGTAAAAGAAATGGAAATGACAAAACAGACATATTAAGAAGCAATGATTCACAAGGATTTTCACTTTATAAAAGAAGATTTCTTTAAATTTTCAGCTCTTCTGGAGGACATGTGCAAATAAGAGCTAATTTAAAAACTTGAACATTCGACTTTCTGGGAACATGTATTTATTATTATATACAGCTCTATGGAGTGAGCTTTACATTTGAAGTAGATGGAAAATCAGGAGCTGGGAGGAACTTATAGGGAGTGAGACGCACTGCCCTGTATGTATAGTGACCTGATGCCCTTTCCTCCAGCACTCTCACCCCCCATTCAGCAAATGACCTTCTATGACTGGTTTGTCACTCTATAGTGGCAGGCAGGAAGTCATTGACAGAAGTTGATGAAGAATGTTGGTTTTGCTCTTTCTCCTCTTTTTTTCTCTCTTCTGCTATGTCTGCCCAACAAACCAGGTCTCACAGAGATCACTAGAACTGAATTTGGAAGACTCCTTGGGGATCCATTTGTATAGTCACCAAAACAAAGGAGAAGAGACACAGGGTTAAGGTGGAGGGTTTCCTCTGTGTCAGTCTGGGGAATATGTATTTCCAACTTTGCAAACAACAGGTTATTTCTAGAGCAGTTACTGATTCTGTTTTACGTACCTCAAGGAAAAGGGCAGCTTTCCCTTCTTGGTTTCTCTGTCTGGTTCCCTGTCCCTACCTCTATGGCTCTCTCTCAGTCTTCTTTATTCCTCTGTCTGTGTCTCTGTCATCCTCCCATTAACTCCTTTCCATTGCCACCAATCCTCCATTTCTCTTGCTATCTCTCTCTCCTTTTCACCATCTCTTTCTCCTTCTGTCTCATTTCTTCTTCCTCGGTCCATGTTTCATCATCTTAATGTCTGTTTTCTTTTGTCTGATATTATCTTTTCTCTCATCTCTGTCTCTCCAAGCCTCCTCTCCCTCACTTCTCAGTCTCTCACTCTCCCCTCCTACCCCCAGCTTTTCCTGAGGCCCTTTTTCCTGTCCTTGTGAATGGTGAATGCTCTCTTTGTTCCCAGGCTTTGACAAACAGCAGTGTTGTGGAAGCAGAGGGACCTTTCTGCTTTCTGTGGTGGCTTTAGGCTAGGGACAGGGGATGGGGGGAGTATGCAGAGTTCTCTGCTGGAGCTGGCAAGCAAACAGTAGAGAGAAAGGGACTTGGAGCCTGGCAGTTGAGGGGCAGCGAGGGTGTTTGTGTTGGGACAAGGAGGCTCTTGAGGACATTGAGAGAAGCCAGACACAAGATGTGTGTGTGTGGAGCAAGAGATAGTGCACAGCCCCAGCCATGGCTGCAGCCCCCACCTGTCACTCTGGCTACTTCCTTCTCAGCACAGGCACACCTGGAGGTGCTCAGGGAATGCTCCCAACAGGAGACCAAGGGTGCCCTGGGTACTTCTGTAAATAGTAACTCACACTGAGATGCCATTTATGGGCTAGAAAGTGCTTTCCTCACATAATGCTGCATGGTATGTCGTAAAAATGGTAGCATTCCTGTTTTGTGGTTGAAGCAGGCTCAGAGAGCTTGACTTTGCCATGGTCACACAGCTTGTAAATTGGATGAAAGATTCAAACCAAACCCTTCTGACTGTAAAAGTGCAGCGTTTTTTCACCTGCACAACATCTCCTCGAATGCACACCCTTTACTCTCCTCACACCCCTCCTACCTCTAACGCGGTGCCTCATCACTTCTTGCTTAGACTGTGGACTAGCCTCCTAGTGGGTCTTTCTGCTTCAAGTCTTTCTCCTTCTCCCCTCCCTCTCTACAGATAATCTTCCTAAGTCACACATATAAACCACACTCAGGAACCTCTTGTAATTCTGTCTGACTCTAGGATGGAATGCAGATTCCTTTCCCTGGCATTTAAGGCTATCCATTTACCTTTCCAGCTCTATTTCATTCTTCTGATGAACTCTGCTTTCCAGACAAACTGGAATCTTTGATGTTCCCTAACTCACTTTTGTATGTTCCTTTATGCCTGTAAGACACTCTCTCAGAGTTCTCCTTCTCAGAACCATCACCTTCCTTCAAGGCTCAGCTCAGCTGGCACCTTCTCTAAGAACCTTCCCTGATCTCCCCTTAGGTCTTAGCTCTCTCCCGCACCTCCATTTTCCTTGTGCTATATCTATTTGGACCACCACCTATAAATTTGGATCTATATTGGACCACCCTCAATGTGATCCCTTTAAAAGTAAAAACTGTTTCCTTTTAGTCTCTGTAATTCTGGCAATTAGTTAAATTGCCTAATAATAATAATAGCTAACATTTTTGTAGTATTTACTATATACCAGGCACTGTGCTAACTGCTTTACAATTATTTTTTCATTTGACTCCTACAATACCTGTGGGAGGTAGGTGCTGTTATTATTTCCATTTTACAGATGAGAAAGCTGAGGCAAAGGTAAAACTGAGATAAAGTGACTTGCCAAAGGTCACATGACAAAAAAGTGTCTGAGACCAAATTTGAACTCAAGACTTCCTGACTCCAGGACCAGTATTCTATTTGCAAAACCACTAGCTGCCACTTAAGACATGGTTATTGAATTTCAAGTTCCTCTGTCCCATGCTGCTACTTGTTTGATGATCATGCATATGTATAAGTATGTGTAATGTATACAGGTTCCCTGTGTGTGTATGTATATCTGTGTGTAGGCATGTTAATGTTTGTGTGCCCATAAGGATGACTCTGTGAGTGTGACCATGTAGATAAGTTTGCGTGGACATTTCTGTGACTATAATCTGTGTGTTCATAAGAGGCTTGCAGCGCACTGTGAGTGCAGTGAAGAGAATGAGATTGTAGATGCCGGTAGCAATGAGGCTGCAGACCCAAGAGTTATTGACTCTTCAGCTCTATACTGTATTTTGTATCTTGTCTCCTCAACCAGACTCAAGCACCCTGAGGGGCTGTTGTTGTTCTCCTCCTTCTCACATGGCAGCATTCGGGGTACCTGTGGATTGATTGATTGATTGATTTAGCCAAGACCCTTTTGTGTCAGCCCTCTCGTTCCTTCAGGCTAGTTGTATGTCTCTGATGGGGCTCTGAGAGAAAGTTGTATTCAGTAATAGCCTCCCAAGTAAAAAGTACAACCCCATACAACTTCATGTCCCTTAGTTAAAGATTAAAGTTCTGTGCTCTAGGAATTTATCTTTTATAGCTAGAGGCAGGTGGTACAACACATAGAACACTAAACCTGAAGTCAGAAAGATCTGAGTTCAAATCTGATTTCAGACACCTAGTAGCTGTATGACACTAAGCAAGTCACTTAACCCTGGTCCACCACAGTTTCCTCATCTGTAAAATGGGAATAATATCATCTACTCCCCCCCCCCCCCAGGACTGTTGTGAAGATCAAATGACAAAATGATTATAAAGCCCTCAGCACTGTGGGTGCTACATAGGGAACACTGTATAAATGTTCATTATTATTGTTACAGCACTTTGCAAACCTTAAAACACTACATAAATGCTCACTATTTTCAGACTTCTTTGGAACCTGGACATATTTTCAGCCTGTACTTCCATGTCACCCACAAGTTCCGTGTGTGTGTATGTGTGTATATACACATACATAGACGGACGGACAGACAGATAGGGATAGGTAGATAGATAGGTAGATAGACAGACAGGTAGATAGATAGATAGACGGACAGACAGACATTTTAACTGCTGAGTGATGTAGGACTTCTCATTCATCCCAAGGAGTCAAATTCAGGGTGTTCTTAAGGGTTTCTGCTCATTCTTATATTCTAGTACTTGATAAATCAATTACAGCCAAAAAGTCCAGTCCCACAATGTTTGATTGTATTCTGGATTTTAGAAGTTCTCTTGGTATTGACATGCTCATTGGAGAGTGCATCATGGGAAAAACAGAGTGAAGTTCATGGGGGCAGCTTCCTAGCCCAACTCAGTAAGTCTCAGAGAACTTATTCAGGTACTATTACCTTCTGACAAGAGAAAGGAAAAATCAAAAGAGAAAAAAGGTGCTACCCTAACCCCTCCCAGTACATAACACTATCTCAATTAAAATTCAGTCATTTAATTAAACAATTAAATGCTCAAAACTTCAATATTTAATTAAATAATTGAGTGCTCTAATTTTTATTATTTAATTAAATAATTAAAATAATGTTAACTGTAAAAGCATTATAATATATATTATCTTATGGGAGCCTCCCAGCATTCCCCTGAGACAACCTGGGCAGAAGAGTCTTGCCTTCATTTTCAAATGGGGAAACTGAGATTTAGAACAGTAAAGTCACTTCCTCATGGTCCTAGAGCTTTATATCCTTAGCACTTAACACCGGGCATGGCACATAGTAAGAGCTTAATAAATGTTTGTTGACTGACTGACTGACTGTTAAATTAATAAGGAATATTAAAATAATTAATATAATTTATTAAATAAATAATAAGGACATTGGAATTCAGGTTTGTGCCTTCTGGCATAATAGTTCTTTGCATTCTACCTTTGTACATTAGGTGGAAACTGATTTGAATGGGCTTCCCTGGCGAATCCCGGAAGCATTTCAGAGCCACCTAGATTATCAAAGATCCAATGGCGTCCTCTTTCATGAAAGAGTCAGGAGAAGTTGGGATGTAGACCTGGTCTGGTGTTGTATGTCCTGGGGCACTCTGGTCCATGCTTCACTCACTGGTAAAATAGGAATAATAGATTTCTGCCCCACCTTCTTTTTTTTTTTTTTGGAGGGCAGTTGGGGTTAAGTGACTTGCCCAAGGTCACACGGCTAGTTTTTTTTTTTTGTGTTAAGTGTCTGAGGCCGGATTTGAACTCAGGTACTCCTGACTCCAGGGCCGGTGCTCTACTCACTGCGCCACCTAGCCGCCCCACTGCCCCACCTTCTTGAGGGACGGCTGAAGCCTGGGTAGTTTCTCTGAAGAGTGGGTAGTTATAATGAGAGTTAGATTTCAGTCTGAACCAGGCCCCAGGGAATTGGCCTCTGAAGATGAAAGCCTTGTGCCCTGTGGCTGCTTGGTGTTGGAAGGTGAGGAAAAGAAAGCAGGAGGACCAGAATCGTCCTGCAGAGCTGGGTCTCTGACTGGGTTTTCACATCTCTTTGATAGGGGAATGTGTTTATTTAAAACAGGAAGAGCATTCTGGGCTAGAGTCCAGCCTGGCCCCAAGAGGTTGTAGAAAGCCAAGTGGGGATTTAAAAGGAAAAGGCAGGAGAGGGGGGGAATGGAAGGAGCAGGATGAGGGGTCACAGAAAAAAGTGTGTATCCTGGCCCATGTCAGGGAAGCCACCCAAGGGCAGGGGGAGAGGAAGGTTTAGACATATCAGTACAATATTCCTAGAGCAAGGGTCCTATCCCAAAGGGATCTATGGATGGCTCTTGGAGTAAGGGGGAATCTGAGAACTTGGAGGAGGGGGGCGGAAATTACATCTTTATTTTCACTAACTTTTGGTTTCCTTTGCAATTCTATGAGTATTATTTGACATATTTAAAAACATGATTCTGAGAAGGAATCTGTCCAAAGGCTTCCCCAGACTTACCAAGGGGAACATGCCCCTAACCCTTGACCCTAGAGTCAATATGGTCAATGGAATGAAAGCTGAGGATCTGGGCACTGATTCTACTGCTCACCTTTCAAACCTGGGTTACTTACTTCTTTACTTCTCAGTTTCTTCAAAAAAAGGAAGCCTTGGTCTCGATAGCTTCTGAGACCCTCAAATCTGTCAGACTGTTTGAGCCCTCATTTCAAAGATTAAAAAAAAGGACTTACCCTCAGGGAGCTTATACTCTAATATGGATGGCAGGGTCTCTATTAAAGTTCTACTCTGACCCATTATTGTGATATGATCATGGGGTCTCAAAGGCTCTTCCAGAGGAACCCCAGAGTTTTATCAGCAGCAAAAATATAGATTTGCTGCTAAACTGTATCCCTTGAAGGACCAGCCTAGCTAAGAGAGAACTCCCTACAGCTTAGTAAAGCCCCAGATCCAAGCCCTGAGGTTGCTACTGGAGCTAATTGAGGTAAATCTGGGAAAGCTTCCTGGAGGAAGTGGAGCTGAGTCCTACAGCGAGGATCTCCTGGATTTTATAGAGAAGGACCTAGGACTGTCAAGACAGTCACTCCAGAAGGGCTCCTTTGTATAGAGGCCAGACCAGTCCAACTCTAGAGACCTTGGGCAGGGGAAAGATGGAAAAGAAACCTATCACAGCAGAGACATACAGCTACAGAATGTTGGATCAGGAAGGGACCTTAGGCCTTTTTACAAATGGGGAGACTGAGGTACAGAGAGAAGAACTGACTTACTGAATAGTCATACAGACTGGACTAGACTAGAACTCTGATCTTTTGACTCAGTCCTGTGTTCTATGAAGTGATAAGCTTGCTGGACTTCTGACTTAAGGAGGCCACAGTGCTTGTCCCCAGGCTAAGGGAGCTAGAAACTGCTTGGAGGGCAAGTGGGCTGGGAAATAAGATGGAGGGAAGAGGGGTGGTGGGAAGGAAGAGAGAAAGAGAGACCCCATCTGGTCTTTATTTCCTCTCCTTGTTTCTTAATAGTTACAGTTAGAGAGATCTTTCCAGCTGGAAGCAATGACTGCCTGGCAGTGGGCTATGGTCTCTTGGAAGAGCTGGCCCCGTTGCACTTCCTTGGGGGGCTGGGGAAGGTCCAGCTGCCTGGAGCTCTCTGTGCAGGTCAGCCCCTCCTGCTGTGTCTGCCTTGGGGGGCCGGGGTAGACAGGGACAGAGGGACTGGCCATGTTCTAAATTCATAGGCACCTCAGGGAAGCCCCCGCACTTAGGTAGTGCTAAGAATGCTGGATCTTAGAATCAGGAAACCTGAGTTGGAGTCCTGGGTCTAATTCTTGCTAACTGTAATTGTGGTGGAGTGAGCTTTGGATTTGAAGTCAAGGGAACTAAGTGCAAATCCCAACTCTGCTACTTAGCACCTCTGTGATCCTAGCTCACAAGTTGAGACTTGGGCTAAGTCTTAAAAGGTAGGTGAGAGAGAAAGAGGGCTCCGGGGAGAGGGAGGGCCTCTCCCCATGGAGGTGGGGTTCCTTACTCAACTCATTCTGGGGGACATTGGGAGTCATTTGAGTTAGCAGCAAGGAAGCTAACTTTGCTGTTTGTGTTACCTGTCTATCCCCTTTCATAGCTTACAAGTACCCAGGTAGATAAAGAGCGCAATGCTATTCTATCATTGTACAAAGGTGAAAACAGAGGTTAGAGAAATTCAAGAACTTGACCAAGCAGCAGAATCTAATTCAAACCCAGGTCTTCTGGTCTGACTCTATGTCTACTGTTCTTTCCACTGAGCCTCCTAATTCTGCCCCCTTCTGGCCTGTCTTTGGATCCTCTGATCCACGGGAGGATTAGAATTAGAGATGAGAACATCTCAGATTTTTTCAGAGGCATCATGCTAGAGTAGAAAGAATGCTGGATCTGGTACTGTTTTGCCTGGGTACACTTAACCTGCCTAAGTCTCAGTTTCTCCTTTTGTGAAAAATAAAATAAAATAAGAAAGCAGCGTGGAATAGTGAAGAGACAACTACCCTTGAAGTTAGGACAAGCTGGGTTCAACTCCTGCCTCCTACACGGACTGGCTATGGCCCTGGGTTAGTCACTCTCGATGCCCCAGGCAGCTCTCATTTAAAACACTTGTTAATCTGCCTGGGTAGGAGAAGCATGCTCACTGATGGACCCCTTCACTGGTCCTAACTCACTTTACAAGATTATTGTGAGCAAATGGCTTTGGAAATTATCAAGTGCCATATAAATATAAAAAAACACCATTTTTGGTGGTGTTGTTCCCCTCCCTGAATGGAATTCAAAGCATGCTCCTTCTCTTGGAATTGAACATCCTACTCAGCGAGTGGAGCCATTGTGACTCAATTTCCCTATCTAGAAAATTGAACCCCAAAAGTTCTTTGAGATCCATGGAGGCATTATTACAAAAGCAATCCCGTTTACATTTCCAGGGTTTGGAGAGGATACAGTGCTCCCTCTAGTGGGATGCAGAAAGGATACAACGAAAAAGCCTCCCCAGTGGTTGGGTTTTCCTGGGACAGGTAAAGGACTCCAGGGTTAGATCCTGGAATGTTGGGAGTTGGAAGGGGCCTTAGAACCATCCATTTCATTTCCTTCATTTTACTTATGAGTAAACCAAGGCTTAGACAAGGGAGGTGACTTTTCCTACAGTTTCCTACAGAGAATTAGTGTAATAGCTGGGACTGGAAATCAGGTGCCCTGACAACCAGCCTAAGGCTTGCCTTTGGTGGCCCCCAACCTGGTCCAGTGACCCTGCAATGCTCCAGCTGATGTTGTCTCCTGACTGTTTAGTTCTCTGGGCTGTCGGCCAATCAGTAAATATTTATTAAGCACCTATCATGTGCCAGGCAATATATTAAGCATCAGGGATACAAAAAGAGGCAAGAGAAAGCGTCTGCCCTCAGGGAGCTCACATTCTAAAGGGACTCCCTAGTGTCCCTGTCTCTGTAGCCTTTTAACACTTCTACTGCTCATCAAAACTCTCCTCTAATCTGTCCCATTTTCAGCCAATGGAAGAACTCAATCAGAGCTGGCGTATGAACTTGAGCTGGTAGAGTATTTGGCTTTTCTTATGGGAATGCCCTTCTTAATCCAAAGGAATGACTTTCTAATGATTTAGATTCTAATTCTAATGAACGGGTCTGGAGAGATTTTAGATTTAGGTGGGGAACCTGCAGCCTCGAGGCCCCATGTGGACTTCTAGATCCTCAAATGTGACTCTTTGACTGAGTTTGGATTAAGTCAAAGGGCTGCACTTGAGGAGCTCAAGAGGCACATGGGTCCTCGAGGCCCCCCTGGCAATGGTTCCAACATTTTCAAATGTGAACAAACACTTTTTTAGCATCACAAAATTTCGTAGACTACTGAGTAACAGTAATAATACTATTACTATCTGTTGATTGAGAAAATACATAATGAGGAAAAGCTGCTATGAATTCTGTAATGTTTTGGAAGCAGTGTAGTCCAGTGGGAAGAGCACTGTTGGCCTTGGAGTCCAAGGACTCAGGTTCAAATTCTGCCTTTGATGTTTGCTACCAGTGTGACGTTGGGCAAGTGATTTTTGCCCCCCTCATTGCTTCTCAATTTCTTCATCTGTGAATCAAGGGGGTTGGATTCTGAGGTCCCTTCCAACTCTAGACCCATGATTTTACAATTTGTATCCATGCTATTCCATAATTTGTTTTATTAATCATAATAGTAATTACATACATTGGAAAACATTAATGCATATCTATACAAGGTATTTATTAAGTCTACAAAAGGCCTATTTGCTTATTTACAAATTTGTGTCCACCTCCCGGCGTGTGAGGACTACAGGTTGGGAGCCAGTGACCTAAACCCACTCTTTTATTTTACAGATAAGGAAACTGAGGGCAGAAAGTGACCAGAAAATAGCTTCAGAACAGGAAGAAGCCTCAGAAGATATCTAGTCTAAACCCCTCCATATTTCCTATCATTTTACTGAGAAAATGCTCTAATAACCCAACATGGCATCCTCATAGAAGTCTGTCCCAAACAGCTTTTAAAGCCAGCATGCTTCCATTTCTGACAAGCATCAATGTCATCTCTTGGTACCTGGCTTGTAAAGCCTGATGAGATGAAGCTGATAGAGTGAATTAGCCAAGATCTCACAAGTAGAAAGAAACGAAGTTGGGAGTGGATTGTATGTCTTCCCACTCCAGAGCCAGAAATCTTTCCTCTACACCAGCCTGACTATAAAAACTCTAAGCTTGTCCCTCTTCCTGCTCAGGGAACTCTTGGTGGCTCTCAAGCTCAAGTCCCTGTAGGATCGAATAAAACTCCACTATTTGGCATTTAGAGCTCTTTACAGCTTGGCTCCTTCCTATCCTCCCGGTCTTAAACTTTACTCCCATCTACAAACTCTATGGGCAAATCATACTGGTGTGCTAGCTGTTTTTGACGGATGACAGCTCCATCTCTCATCTCCATACTTTTGTGCTGGTTATGTTCTGTGTAAGGCACACTGGCAAATGTTTAACCAGTGACTCTCTAGAAAAAAAGAAAAGTACATGGAACATATTTTTATTCTTCATTATTCACATTTTTCTATCACTTCCTTAAGTCTAATCAATCAGCAAAACAGTCATTCAAGCCTTATCTGTAGTGTTTCCTGATTTCCAACGTATAAAAATTTAACAATCAGCTTACAAGCTGATGCATGCTGGCCCTAGCACACCCTGCCCCCATGCTTTTCTTTCCTTTTTTTTTTTTTTGAGGGGGGAAGGCAAGGCAATTGAGGTTGAGTGACTTGCCCAAGGTCACACAGCTAGTAAGTGTCAGGTGTCTGAGGTCTGATTTGAACTCAGGTCCTCCTAACTCCAGGGCCGGTGCTCTGTTCACTGCACTACCTGGCTGTCCCCCATAGTTTCCTTTTCTAATGCTTAATTTTTTGCCTCTTGGTTGTTTCAGGACTCAGCTGAAGCACTTCCACAAAAGCACTTCCCTGTTCCAAAAGCTATTTTCCATCTACTCTGTACATTGTCAGTATATACCTGTTTATGCGTAAGCTGCCTCCACCATTAGAATATAAGCTCCCTGAGGTCATATCTCTAGCCTTATAGCCTAGCTTTTTTATACCCTCCCAACCTATAGTCCTCACATCCCTGGAGGGGGCCACAAATTTATAAATAAGCAAGGCTGTAGGTCTAAGGATGCCAAGTATCTGGTAAGTGCTTCGTAATAATAACCAGCATTTCTATGGAATTTTAAGGTTTGCAAAGCCATTTAACTCATTTGGTCTTCACAACAACCCTGTGTGGTAGGTGCTATTATCATCCCCATTTCATAGATGAGGCACCCGAGGCAAATAGAGGTTAGGTGACTTGCCCACAGTCACACAGCTAGAATTTGAACACAGGTCTTCCTGAGTAGGTCCTTCACGCTGTCCATTGCACCACCTGGCTTTTGCTAAAGTTTTTTTTTTTTAATTTATTGCTCAATCCAGCTGTCACGATTATTATTAAATGTACTAGAGGGGTTGCAAAACAAACTTCTCATTTAAACTATATTCATTAATCGACTGAAAAGGTATTTCATATCATGAAAAGTATAACAAAAATGATACAGGTCCCAGAATTGAATCTTTCCTCATGTAGGAGAAAGGTTATTAATTACCCTGCTCCTTCTGCTGGTTCTCTCGCAGGCAGGAGTCCGGCAGTCAGCCATCAAACAATTACTGAGCACTT
Organism: Pseudocheirus occidentalis; assembly: GCA_028646575.1. Lineage (NCBI taxonomy): Eukaryota > Metazoa > Chordata > Mammalia > Diprotodontia > Pseudocheiridae > Pseudocheirus > Pseudocheirus occidentalis. The sequence continues at coordinate 48,486,417 of CM053598.1, read as the reverse complement.
CCCACATACCAGGTGCTGTGCTGAGTGCTGGAAGTGTAAACAAAGGCAAATACAGGGTCTTTACCCTTAAGGAGCCCTTGTTCTACTGGGGGGCCAACCTGAAAATAACTATTAATATGCCAGAAATAAATCGTGTAAATAGAAGAAGGGAGATGGGCAGCAGGGAAGGGAGAGAACTTTGAGAAAAGGGAGAAAGAAATCTCTTGGCTATATCTCCTCCTGTTAACCTTTGCTGACGGGAAGACTAGATAATGAAGGAGGTGCACTGGGAACTTTTCAGGCACAGGCTGGAGCTGCGCTTCTGCCTGGAGATCATAATAATCAGCCCTTTCATTTGTTTTGCTATTAAAAAAAACAAAACCCTTTCTCAGTGTAGTAGAAAGAGTCCTTGGCAAGCTGTCCCAGAGTCTGGGTCTTCCATATGGGGAAAGCCTATTGTAAGCTCTGCAGTGTGTACAAGCACGGATTGTTGTTACTACTGGGTCTAATAACCCCACAAGGTAGGTCCAGCAGATTTTATTATCCCCGTTTTATAGATGAAGAAATGGAGCCTCTGGTGAGTTCAGGGACTTCCTTGAGGTCTCCCAGCTGAGACCCAACTCCCATGACATGGCCCAGGGGAGAGAGGCTGGGCTCTTATTCCAGTTCTGTCACTGACATGTTGTGTGGCCTTGGGCCAGTCACTCAGAGTCAGGAGCCTGAGTCACCCGTGGAGGCCTCTCCTGCCACCACCCTTTCATGTTCAAATCTTGCAAGAAAAGACCATGTGTCTGGGAGGCAGCAAGTGGGAGGGTTTGTGGAAGGAAAGAACCCTTTGTTGGAAACAAAAATTCCTTCTCCTTTCTCCGCTGGCGTCATTTACAGGCATAAACTATGCATACTGGGCTATTCCAGGAACTAGCTCTAGAGACCAAACAAACACAGGCCCCCTTCCGTCTCACCTCCTCCACCTCAGTGTCATCTCTCCTCTGAGAGGGTCAGAGGCAACCGCACAATGTCACTTGGGGGAAGACAAGTTCCCCAGGATGGGCACTGGCTGCACCCTGCCCCGAGGCTTTTCTCTGCCCCTCCTTTCTTCTCTCACTCTCCAGATAAGGGAGGCCACTGGGTTCTCCTGACAGTCTGGTTCAGGATACAGGGTCTTAAAAGGGAGGCAGGGAGAAGACATATAGGTATGAAGGAAAAGGTATTGGAAGCTCTTCCTTCTGGCCTCTTACTTACAGGGAGTGGAGTAGAAGGGTCAGGCTTGGAAGAGGGTATTGTCATGGGCACTAGAAATCAGGAGAGATGTGTTCTATTAGCTTTGCAATTAATATGCATCGAGCAAAAAGCAAGTCCCTTTACATCCTCATCTACCAAATGGGGCTAATAGTTCTTGCCCTTCCTGACTTGCAGTTCCCTACCCTTAGAATCTAATGAGATAGTAGATTTGAGAGCATTTCTCACTGGTATCTTTGCTGTTTCCTTTGCTTAAAATCTCCCAGAGTTCCTAGTCAAGTTCTGGTTCCTTTTGTCTGGCATTCAAGGAACTCCACAAGGTGCCTCCACTCAACTTTCCACTCTTACCTCATACTACTTTCCACCATTGACCCCATGGCTCCAACCAAACTGGACTTCTCACTATTCTCTGTACATGCCCCACAGTTCTGTCTCTACCTCTTCCATTCTTCAAAGTATCATGGTCTTAAAAGGGACCTGAGAAAGCATGTAGTTCAACCTTCATCACTTTATAGATGAAGAAATCAAAGACCAGAGAGGTGAAATGGATGCTTTCCCCTCCCCTCTCCCCCACCCATTCTTTAAAGCCCAGATCAGATGTGGCCTCTTCCAAGAAGTCTCTCCTTGATGCCTCAATCAGCAATGAATTTCTCCTCAAAAATCACAGTGTAATTCATTTGCACCTCTCTTTGGCATTTACTTCAGTTCTTCAAAGACAGGAAGGATCTTCCTTTTTTCAAAAAAATACTTTTATTGATAATGCTTTCCCCAAACCTGTATGCCCCCAATTGATTCCCCCTTCCCTTCTCAGAGATAGCACTCCCTTTTAACAAGGAGTAAAAAATAAGGAAAAAACAATTGAACAAAACTAATCAACATGGGGGAAAGTAGGACAGTAGATGAAGTTTTCCACACTCTCCTACCTCTGAAAAACAAACACGAGGAGAGTTGCCTTCTCACAGCTCTTATTTGAGACCAAACTTGGCCGTTATGGCTTTGAAACACTTAATTTCATTTGTTCTCTTGTTTTTATTCTTTCCATTTACAGTGTTATTGGTCATGCATATACTGTTTTCCCGGTTGTGTTTATTTCACTGTACAACACTCAACGTAAGTTTTTCTAGGTTTTTCTCTATTTACTCATCACATTCATTTTTTTTTTTTTTACATCGCAGTAAAATTTCTTTACATTCATGTACCATAACTCATTTAGCCATCCTTCAGTCAATGGTCATCTACTCTGTCTCCAGGTCTTTGTTTCTTCAAAAAGCACCAGCACAAATATTATCTGCCCAGGTGTAATTTATTGTTGTTCTGCCCCACACCCTGAGACTCTGAACCCATCCCAAATCGTTTTTCTGTTTCTCATCCAGGTGTCTGTCGATTCTTCCTTTCTGTTATTACTCTCTTAAGAATATATATTTAGCAGTGGAATCAGCGGGTTAAAGGCTCTGGCCATTTTAATCACTTTCCTCAATAATTCTAAATTGCCCTCCAGAATAGTCCTTTTCCCCAGGTGGATCCCAAGGAGACAGATGGATTAGACAAAAGATAGAATTTCTAAATCATATCTAGTGACTTGGTTTGGCTTGGAATTGGACAAGGTAGTAGTGGGAAGGAACAGAGAGCCCAGCAGGTCCTTACTGTGGGGCAGAAACCCAACCAACACATCCTTCAGTTTGGCCAAGTCCTCTAGGACTTTGCTGATGCCACTCAGAAGCTATTTGGTTGTTTGTTTTTTTTCCCCACAACCCCATATTTTTTCAGGAAGAAATTTCCTTTCTTCCTCCTCTCTTCTCCTTTTTTTATTCTTCTATCGCTTCTTCCAGAGTGCCTCCCCCAAACCCACCAGCTTCTCCAAATCCTGCTTCTTCTCCTTCCAGGTTTTTTCCACCTTCCTGACTTCCTCTCTCCTCTAACATTCTCCATGGCCCTGCCTCCTCGCCGCCTCCCTCTGAACTCCCCAGTGCCATATTTTTTGTTGTTGTTCCATCCCATATGCTGAGACTCTGAAGCTTTCCCAAACATCCCATCTGTTTCTCATCCATGAGTCTGCCTGACAACATCCCTCACCAACCCCCCACTAACCCACCACCTCGCCCAAATCTCCCAGAACTGCTCCCAGATCTCTTAGTCTCTGTACCATTCCTGAGCTCTGCTGCCCTGTTCTCCACCTTGCCCCTTCTTCCTGCTTTCTCCCTAACCTTTTGGGACCCAGGGCTAAGAGGAGTAGGTAGAAGGCCTCAGAAAAGTCCTTGGTAGAAAGAAGGAAGGGAAAGAGCAGTCTCAGAACATTTTCAGAACACTTCTCCAGCTCAGCACAAGATTCTTCTCTCTCCCTAAGACTTCTAAACGCCTCCCACTGAAGAAGAACATCTGGGTAACCTCTGCTCAGCCAGAACGTGAGAGCTACTGGTGTCACTCAGAGGCTCCTTTGCTACTTTGTAATTGGTTCTTCTGAGCCCACAAAAGTGGAAAGACCACAACCCTACATTGTCAGGAGATCTGAGTTTGAATCTTGGTCCTAATTCTTAGGACCCTGGGGGACCTTTCACTGTGCTGAGCTTCATGTTCTCATTTGTAAAATTCCAATGATAATATTCGCACCATTTGTTTTGCAGTGGTGTTGAGAGAGAGCATTTTGGAGACCTTTGAGCTCACAAAGAAATCTTTGCCAGAGAGGCATTTGCAATAGAAGTTTACAGTAGAAATGTGAGGTACTATTAAGGAAAGCAGAACGTAAGCTTCTTTAGGGAAGAGACTATGTCATTTAAAAAAATCTTTGTATCCCTATTGCCTAGCATAATGCTTTGCACACAGTAGGTGTCTAATAAATGTCTACTGAATTGAATTGAATGGGAAAACTCTCATGATCATTTCTATTCTCTTAGGATGAAGGCTTTCCAGGGAACAAATGTATTCTCTCTCATTATTTCCTGTCTCTCCTGCCCATGCAGATTCTTCTCTATTGTCTTTTACTTTTAGGAAAGAAGTCATGGGGCAGTGGATAGAGCACCAGCTCCAGAGGCAGAAGGGCTTAGTTCAAATCCTGGCTCAGACACTTACAAGCTGTGTGACCCTAGGCAAACCACAATCCTAAGTGCCTCAAAAAAAAATCTTTGTCACTCTCTTTTGTTATTATTATTTGTTATTCTGCACACTAGCATACCCAGGGTGGCTGCTAGCACAGGTTCTTAGGCCTGCTTCTCTAAAGGAAAGCAACTCAAAAAGGGTTAACAATCTTACTTTAATCAGTCAAACATATATCATTTACCTAGTTCGGGGAAAAGTCAGCACCTTGAACTTCAGAGAATGCAAACACAAGTTACAACAGAAAATAACACAATTAAGCAGACAGGGTTTCTAGATGTCTGACCATTACATCCCTACCTAGTTAATCACCAGAGAGAAGCACCAACATCTGGGTTTTCAAAGCCAGGGGTCCAGTGTCTCATCTGGCCAAATCACACAGCTCTTCCCAAAGTGAGCCCCAAACCAAAGCCTCACATCAGAGCGTATATATAGCCTTCTCCAGGGTCAGAATATCACAACCCTCCTGACCCACCTGACTACAAAGTAACAAAAGTTGTGACTTCCTGAAAAACAAGCCTCTCACCACAGGCTCCAGGTGAGCACATGCAGCCTATTAGGGGGAAAAATATATTTTCAAATCAGGAAAGGTCCTCAAGTTCACTTGGGCTTATTAAGGGACAGGGGAGATCTTAACATTTCTATTACCATTACATTATATCACCTACATTTCCCAATATATCTATTCCTCATGTTTCCCCTCCCAGAGAGTCATCCCTTTATAACAGAGGAGAAAAAAAAATACAGTTTAGCAAAATCTATCCAACCTGTCTACCAATTCCTGTGTCATATATAGCACTCCACACCCATAGTCACCAACCCTGCAAAGGGAGAGAGGCTCATTTTCATATCCCTTCTTAAAGGGCCAACCTTATTTATTGTAATTTCATCCCATTTGATTCTGATTCTTTACTTTTTTAAAATTAAAAAAAAACTCACTTTATAAACTTAACTCCAACAAAATAGACATTGAAACATATAAACACAAACAAAAGCAAAGATTTTATATAAAATTTTAAATTTCTGTTGAAAATTTAATAAGGAATATTGACTTTCTTCTATTTCTTTTCCTCATCATTTTCATGTTTTCAGAATTTTGTTACAATTATCTTTTTAAATTGTTTTTTTTTTGTGTTTTTTTTTTGGAAGGGGAGGGCAGGGCAATTGGGGTTAAGTGACTTGTCCAAGGTCACATGGCTAGTAAGTGTTAAGTGTCTGAAGCCGGATTTGAACTCAGGTTTTCCTGACTCCAGGGCCAGTGCTCTGTTAACTGTGCCACCTAGCTGCCCCTACAATTATTATTGGCATAGTTGGAACCAGTGTATCTATTGTTCTTTTGATTCTATTTTATTCACTCTGTCATTCTGAGCTCCTTAAGAGAAGGGACTTGTTTTGTTTTTATTATTTTATCCTCAATGCTTAGAGAGGTGAATGAAGTATAGTATAGAGTTGTCAAACACATGGCCTTCAACTCCTACCCAAATATGGCCCAAAGCAGCTTAAAATGTAGTTAGTTATTATATGATTTTAATATATTGATATATCAATTAAAAATATATGTAGTTTTCTAGGTCAATACGTGTCCTACAGGGACCTTTATATATGGCTTAGTGACCCCCATTTCTATTTTAGCTGGACAGCATTAGTATATAGATTAGAGCCACTGGCCTTGGAGCCAGGAAGACTAGAATTCCAGTTCTGCCTTTGGACACATACAAATGTTATGTCATTTTATCCTTACAACAATCCTTGAACGACTTATTGTCCCCATTTTACAGATGAGGAAATCAAGGCAGACAGGAAGTGAATGACTTGCCCAGGGTCTCACAAGTGTCTGATGCTACATTTGAGCCCACATCTCCCTGATTCTGGGCCCAGTGCTCCATCCACAGAGCCATCTCATTGCTTCATCCTATGCCCACACCCTAGCTGGATGTCTGTCATTCCATGGCTTCAGCAAAATTAAGTTGTTAAAACGTCACCTCCCATCGGAGTCACCTAATTCAAGCCCCTCATTTTACAGATGAAAAAGAAGAGGACCAAAAAGGTTGAGAGGTCACTGAGATGTTTTTGTTGTTCGGTCATATCTGACTCTACATGACCTCTTTTGGGGTTTTCTTGGAAAGTACTGGAGTGATTTGCCATTTTTTTCTCCAGCTCATTTTATAGATATGAAACTGAGGCAAACAGGGCTAAGACTTGCCCAGGGTCACACAGCTAGTGAGTGTCTGAGGCAGGATTTGAACTCAGGAAGATGAGTCTTCCTGACTTTAGACCTGGTACTCAATCCACTGTACCACCTAGCTGCCCTTAACCAAGACACATGTGATTAATAACAAACACATTATCAAGATACATGTAATCAATAGCAGAGACTTAGACCCCAACCCTCTGCTCCTTCTGCCATGCAATATTGCCTTTGGCCATGCTAGGATTCAGTAGGGGGTGTACTCCAGGGCCCCTTCTACATCATCAAATCCTAGAATCTTAGACCAGAATAAGATCTAGAGATTATTTCCTACACCCTCCTCACTTACTTCACAGATAGAATCTAAGTGACTGGCCTGAGATCATGCAGGAACTCCTAGTGATCTTGCTTTGAATCAATGACATATACATGACGGATCAATATAGCTAGCTACTCCTACCAATTATAATCCCCCTGAGCAGAATCATTCAATTTGTAATTTGAAAGAGACCTAACCTACCTACTAGTCCAACCCATGCATGAAAGGAATTCCAACTGTACCATTTTCATCCTCTCTGTGCCTTTCCAAAGCCCTTCCACTTGGGTTCTACCCAACCAGCTATTAGCTCTCTTTTGGCTCTTTTGATATCTCTGGGTACCAGGGTACCACTCAGTCTGTCCATTCATTGTCTGCCATTATCACTGCATGACCAACTCATTTCATTTGCCAGTCATGAATATCTTTGACAATGACTTTCATGTGACTTGTGCACACAATTAACTTTTTATAATATTCTTCAGACCACTTGCATTACCCCCTGCATCTTTCTGTTGTTCTTTGAGTTAGCCAATATGGATTTATTAAATTCCACTTTTGTGCCAGACACTGTTCTGAGTGCTTATGGATCCAGAAAGACAGTCCCTGCTCTCGAAAAGCTCACAGGTTAATGGAGACACCAATATGAAAACAGTTGTACAAAACAAATAAAGATAGAGTAAACTGGAGATAACCAACAGAGCTGAATTACTTATATTTTCAGTTTTTTCACCCATCTTAATTCCAGATTTGCATCCAGTCGGCACTACTTGGAAAGTATTGGTAATAAAAATATGAGCTTTGATGGTCTGGGATCATTTAAATGACAATGACAACAAGAGTATAGTTTTCCATTTTTTACCCATCTAGAACTCATCTTTCCATTGCTCGATTCTGGAACCAGTTCATACAGTTCATTACAGTGCCTAACCAAGATATCCATATTGATGGACTAATTCAATGGGCTATTCGGTTTCTGGCCATTTTCTGGGCAGCATACATTTTTCACTCAGTTTTTTCTTTCTTTCCACAATATGGCTCTTTAGACCCATCTTTCTGTGTTGCTGTGGGTAAATTTCACTGGTGAGATTTTAGTCTTTCCAGATTAGATACAATGAGTGTATTATTGTCATCTGTGAATCATTTTTGAAGAACCGCATCACTGATTGGGAATCCTTCCTTTGTCAGATGTTGTGCAAAATATCCACCATGACATTAGTGAATACTTTAAATCCACCTATTTCATACTTCAATATACTTTCTTAATTCACCTTATTTTATAGTTCATCTAATGGGAATGTCTATTGCCTATAAGATCAAATGCAAGCCTCCTCTCTTGGTCATTTAAAGCCCTTCACAATCTGGCTCTTATCTTCCTTTTCAAGTTTATTTGCCAACTACCCTCCATGTGTGATTTTTTTTTTTTAACTTTTCAATTCCTAATTTATTTATTTGTATTCTTTCTCTTCTTACTCTCCCTTTACACAAGCTATCCCTCATGCCTGGAATGTGCTCCCTGTCCACTTCTTCCTTGAATTCCTAGCCTCCTTCAAAGCTCAGCTCAAGCACAAATTCCTACATAAACCTTTCTTGATCCCTGCAGCTGCTGTTGGTACCTCCCTCCCTATTCCTTCACCCCACCTCAAAATCACCACATATCAGAATTAAGAGTTGTAAGGACCCCAAACAATACCTGAAAAGAATCCCTACCATAATATATCCATCAAGCTGTCTACCAGCTGCTACTTGGAGACCTCCAATGAGAAAGAACTCACTACCTGCTGAGGCAGTCATTCTACTTGGGGGGTGTGGAGGCGGCTCTAATGATTATTTAATTTTTATTTATTTTCCATATACTTAGGTTCCTGTGATATAAGGTAAACTCCTTGAGAACAAGGACTGTTTCATTTTTATCTTTGTAACTGTAGCACAGTGCCTGACACATAGTAGGGACTTGATAAATGTTTGGTTGATTGATTGATGTCATTACATAGCACATTGCTGGAAAAAAAAAGCTATCTCAGTAATCACATCTGTCTCATATAGAGTTTCTTCTAATATTAATGTATACACAGGAGATACTTTGAAGAAAAGAGGCTGTATTGACCCACAGGGTCAAATGCTTTAAAAAAAAGAATCAATGAACAATAAACACAGTGGACTTTTCTATTCCCTAGGCTTCTCCATCACTTGGGTAACTGTAAAGATGTTATCTCTTTGAAAGTATCAGCTGCAAAAGCCTGCTTGTTTCATTTCCATGTTTTCAGTGAGGATTCCTTCAATATGTTACTTAATTTATTATAGTGACAATAAATTAGATACGCAGATTGGTAGTTGCCTACATCTTCCTAATATTTTTTTAAGAGGAGTTAATAATACATCCGTTATCTTTTCCATTCTATGGAACTCTTCTCTACGTAAGATATATTAAAAACTGGTCTCTGAGTCTTTAAAATTGAGTCGTCTCTGGCAGGGATTTATTTCTTACATACATATTTGGTCAGGTTCAGCTAGTCTTCCTGGCCTCATCTTCTTAATCACCATTACCACTTCCTCATTACCACATTTTTTACTGACATGGCAAATTAGAATAGATCACTTTGAAAATGTTAACGAATCTCTTCCATTTTGTTATTCATTGTTCTCTTCCTAACTCATCTACAAATGCCTTGGGATGATCAAGCTGTACTGAATTTCATACCAAGCACCTTTGCTCACTCTCTGTCTCATCAATTGCTTCTCCTTGTTTGGGAGGACAACACTTCTCATAGTTTTCCATTCTCCTTCTTTATAATATTTCTTGAGCGAGCTTGTACTTAGACTGATTGTCATAACTCACCAATGTCAAGGATATTAAGTGTTTATCAGCCAAAGCAATTTCTGGGTTCTTTTGTCTACCTTGTTATGAGAACTGCTTTGCACTGGTTAAACTTTTGTAAGTAATAGTGATAGAGTCAATGTCTTTATAACAGCTATATTCTTGCACCTAAAAATGAGTAAAGGACAAAAGTGATTGTACACATTGTATTCTCATTTTTACTTTTTTTTTTAATGAGTTTTTGCTTTTCCTTCTAAGTTATACGTATGTACACCAAAAGCTGATTTTGCAATGATATTTATGTCCATAATCAGTTATTTGTTGTCAAGTCAATAGTCATCAATATACTGACCCATGCTGTATGTTTGGGACTGCCTGGTATAGTAGAAAAAGTTCTAAATTTGAAGTTAAGATTCCTGGATTCCAGCCCCACTTCTGCTCTGTAACTGTGACGTTGGGCAAATCACTTAACTTTCTCTGAAATGTAAGGAAGTTAAACCAGAAGATCCCTGAAATCCCTTCTAATCCTCAAGTCTTATGTCTTTCCTTTGACTTATGAGACAAGAGAAATAAAATACACGATCCCTTAGAGTCTAGGTGGACAGGCAATGCACTCGTGAAATAATTTCAAAGCAGCACAGGGCAGAATACAATTTAACTATTTAATTTAACATTGGAACATTGTTGTTTTTCATTCGTTTCAGTCATGTCCAGCTCTTCATGACCCCATCTGAGGTTTTCTTGGCAAAGATACTGGAGTAATTTGACATTTTCCCCTCCAGTTCATTTTACAGATGATGAAACTGAGCTAAACAGGGTGAAGTGACTTACCCAGGATCACACAGCTAATAAGCATCTGAGATCAGATTAGAACTCAGGTCTTTCTGACTCCAGGTTCTGTGCTCTAACCACTGCACCATCTAGCTGCCCAGACTTGAGGGTAGGTACAAACAGTGAATGCTTTGAGAGATCATGGGCTGGGTTGGTCAGGGAACACAGTGGAGAAAGTGGAACTGAAATACAGCCTTGAAAGTTAAGTAGGTTTGGGATACGCAGAGAAGAGAAGAAATGTCCTTCCAGGTGGGGGAATGAACAAGAAATGCAATGACAAGCAAGAAGTTCGTGTACGGGGCCAACGGGAAATGAGGCCGTAAGTGTGTGTTGGGGCAAAGGCCTGAACACCCAGCTGAGGCATCTGTGATTTGAACCTCGAGGAAATTGGGAGCCATTAAAGGTACTTGAACAAGGGAGGGACGCCAAGGCTAACGTTGCCAAAAGAGGGCGATGAAAGCTGAAGCTGGTAAGAAGGGAAATATACAGGAAGGCTCTTCTTTGAAGTCAGCATGGGGCTGTGAAAGTTCCTGCGCCAAGGAACCTTCCCCTTGCCCAGAGAGCCAACAATTCTTAGAATTTAAAAGGACCTTCAAAATATTATAGGAAAGGCACAAAGGCCCAGAGTGTGCTTATGACTCGTCAAAGTCACAAAGCAAGTTAGTAGAAGAGACAGGTCTGCATCTCAGCCCAACTGAAAACTTCAGCATTCCTCGGAACCACTAGCTTTTATAGGAGACACAGATATTGACTTGATTCATCTCAAGAGCTGGACTGGTCCTGAATGTCTTCCATTGGTCTGTCTCAAAGTCCTATCTAGTTTCAAACCCAATACCTGGCCATACCTAGGCTCCTGGTCCTGTGCCCCCAAACCTTCTTCTGCTTTCTGATGCTTCACAATCCAGTGTCTGCTTTCTCTTTCCAGCTCCCGCTCCTCTTTTCCCACACCTGTTCTCTATTCTTCTACTCTTGGAAAGATTTTCATATACGGGGAAATGGTAATGATCAGTTTTATGCAGATAAGGTAACTGCTGGCAAAATCATTCCGTGCAGATAATTAATTTTTCTGTTTCTATTCTCCAGAATATTTAATCTATGAGAATTAAAAGCTCAGTGTCTGTGTTCACATTCCCCCTTTTTACCCCCAAGTCCTGAAACTTAATTTTGCAGCAGTAGTTCCTGGGAGGACAGGACCTTTGCCATATGCTACAGACGAGAGAAGTTAAAGCAGAGACTTGCCTTCTGCCCCACTACACCTGACTTTGGCCTAGCAGCCTTTTCCCTTCAGCACATGCTGTGTAGGGATAGGGCTGGCTTTACTTAGAGGTTTAGTGGGCAGCTGTTCTCATGATGTATAGAAAGACAGAGTGGAGGCTGCAGACAGGAAGGACAGGTTGCACAATAAAATAAATATTTTATTAAGCTTAATAAATATAACCTCATCTAGCTAATTTCCTGGGGCTTTCTCCTGGCCTGAGATCTCATAATGCCTGGACTTAATCTTGAACCACTGGGGTTCACCTAATGTGGCACCTCGTTTATAGGCAGATCTAGAAGATTTTACAGAGACACTCCATTCCTTTTCAGGGAGCTCTCCATTCAGGCCGTGTCCTAGAAAATCATGCCAGATCAGTGTTCTCAACCTTCCTAATGCCACAACCCTGTAATACTTGTATGTGGGCATATCAGCATGTGGGCGGACCTGCTTGGAGACAGATAGAGGAGCGGTGTCTCGGTTCCTAAGACCATCGGAAATACGTGTTGGTCTTAGGTGACCCCTATGACCACTGTAAAAGGGTCGTTCGACCCCCAAAGGGGTCGTGACCTACAGGTTGAGAACCATTGTGCTAGGTAATAGTAACTTCTGGCCTTCCTCACCAGGCTCAACAGCTTTCCAGGTGACTGGCTCCTAATGGTGGACACTTCTCCTGGGAGGAACCAGATGTCCTCAGGTTGCCCAACTCAAGGTTTTCTTTTTCATTTTTTTTTCCTTTTTGGAGGGCAATTGGGGTTAAGTGACTTGCCCAAGGTCACACGGCTAGTTTTTGTGTTGGGTGTCTGAGGCCAGATTTGAACTCAGGTCCTCCTAACTCCAGGGCTGGTGCTCTGTTCACTGCGCCACCTAGCCTCCCGCTCAAGGTTTTCTTAATGAATCAACTGAGGAAAAAGGTGGTTTTAAAAACCTCTAACACTAATCTCTAAAAACACTATGTCTGTCTCTCCTTAACCTCTCCTTTATCTGTCTCCTTTTTTGTTTTCTTTCTCCTGCTGTTTATGTTTCTTTTCTTTGACTCTTCCCCTCTTTTCTCTTTCTTCCATCTGTCTCTCTCCCCTCTTTTCTCTTTTCTCAGTTTCTCCCCTTTCTCCTTTCTTTCCTTTCTCCAGACAGTACAATAATTGATAAATAAGTACCCAGAGTTCATATCCACCCTTCCTGCACATTCCAAACTCTCAACCTTTGGTAACTTCTGAAAGGAGAGGACCTTTGCCATTTGATGCAGTTGATGGAGGTCAAAAGCAGATGCCTGCTCCTTGGCCTCTGCTAAGCCTTTCGGCCTTTTCTGCAGACTCTCTTGGCCCAAACAGTGAATAGGGTTGTGGCTGACCTTGCACGGTCAGTGAGGGGGCAGTGGCTCATGTGATGTATGTGAAGAACTTTGGCAAAGGCCTTTCTGTTTTAGAATCTCTCCTGTGTAATTATCACGCACTGCCTGAAATACCAGCACTAGAGAGTGATTTGTTTGGGTCAATCATTGCTTTCTCCAGACTCTTCTTTAAAACCATAGATGATCCCCAAGATAAGGAATGAATTAAAACCACAGATTTTCAGAGGGAGAAGGCCCTGTGAAGCTCCTGGTCTTACCCTGGGTTAAGGATCCCCTCTACCAGTGGCCTTCCAACCTATCACCCCAATGACTTTAAGTGAGGGAGAGCCCATTACCTCCCCAAGAGCTCATTTCACTTCTGAACAGGAAGTTTTTCCTTTGGCTGAGCCTAAACCTGCCTCTCTGAAACCTCAATCCCCTGTTCCAAGTTCTTTTCTCCGGGGCCAAGCAGAATAAACCTAATCCCTCTTTAATATGGCAACCGTTCAAAGACCTGGAGACAGAAGTCTCCTCTAACTCTTCTCTTCTCCAAGGTAAACATCACCCCTTCCTCCAGATGATGCTTTATCGTAAGACCTTTCCACCATCCTGGTCTTGGTATGAATTGGTTGTCCATGATTTTTCCTTTTGGACAGCCATGGCCTTTCCAAAATTCTGCAAGTGTGGAGGAGGAGGGAGGGTTGGAAGAGACCATGCTGTGACATGAAAAGAGCTCCTAAAAGGAAGAAAAGCTTCTGAGAAGGGGAGGTGGAAGAATGTTGAAAACAATGCTGGAGCTGGGAGGACTTGGAGATTATCTAGTCTCACCCTTTCATTTGGTGAGGGAAGAGCAGGAGCAAAGCAGGAAGGACCTTGGTGCGCATGATTGGGATAGTGAAGAGACCTATGTGACTGGAACCCAACAGGGAGGGTCCAGAGGCCCCCTTGGTTTATAGCTGAGGATATTCAGGCCTGGAGAGATGAAAGGAATTGCCCAGCATTGCATGGGTCAGTTAGTGGCAGAGTCAGGGCTGAGACCAGGATTTCCTGACTCCCAGGCCACAGTCCTTTCATAACGTTAGTGTCAAGCTACTTCTGGGAAACTTGTTTTATTTCGCAATTTTGTGGAGGGGAGCCTTGCTCCTAGAGATCTGACATGAGTAATATTACCTAGTACACCAGGAGCAGAGAGGAACCAGCTATTGGATGTGGAGAGAGAAGGAAGATTACCAGGATAAACCTGAAAAACTTGCATATGTGTGTCTGTGAATATAAGTACATGTATATATATGTGTGTGTGTGGTATATATGTGTGTATATATGTGTGTTTGTGTATGTATGTGTGCGTGTATCTATGTGTATAAATGTATATGCATATATATTGTTATACAAATGTGTATATGTATGTATATTACAATGTGTTGAAGTCTACAGTGTATGCATTATATAAGTATATATGTGTGTATGTGTATCTGTGTTTATATGTATCTCTGTGTGTGTACACACGTGTGTGGTAGCTTTATGTGTCATATGGAGTCATATGTGCTCCTGAAGGATGAAAAGTCAGAAGAACAAAGAGTAAGACTGTGCTTTTTGTATTCCTACTTTTAGATCAAAGTCTCAGTTAGGTAGTTCTACTCAGAACTAAACTGTGTAGGTAATGATGAAAACAGGTGAGACCTTTGCCATCTGAATGCTTCTTCAGAGCTTTCAAATCGTTAGCCTCAGAAGCATCTCTTCCCACTCCAGAGGAGTTTAGTGACTTACCTAAAGTCACACCTGCAGGAAGGGGCACAGCTAAGGTACTCTGATTGCATTTTTAGCATTTTGTGGTTCGGTTTTCCCCCAATGAGCAACACTTCCACAGATCCTCCAAACTGCACAATCTCAGAAACCTAGTCCATCTTCCCCCCAATGCAGGAATCCCTCTACAATGTCCTTAACTGATGGCCATCCATTCTTTGTGTGAGCACCCACAGTGATGGGGAGCTCATTACTTTATGAGGGTACTTTTCTTGGGTAGCTCAGATTGTCAGTAAGTTTGTCTTTATTTGAAGTCTGTTTCTCTTTACCTTCTACCCACTCGGTAAGTCTAGTGATTCCTCCCAGAATTATAAGACCTCCTTGATTGAGCAACCTTTCAGATTTTTTAAGACATTATTCTTTCCCCATCAGTTTTGTCTGGGCTAAGTATCTCTCTTCATTCAATTCTTCCCTGTGATATGCTTTCCATATTGCTCCACCATCCTGGGTACTTTCCAGCTAGTCAGTATCCCAGTTAAAATATGGTGGTGCCCAGAACTAGCCCCTAGATGTGATCTAACCAGGACTGAGTGCCTGGCATGGTTTCCCTATCATTGCCCATTCACTATACTTCTGTTACTTGGCATAAGATAAAATTATCCTTTGGGGCTGCCACGTCACACTGAGGAGCTTGAGGTCAATTAAAACCCTCTGGCCCTTTGCATTGTGGATTTAAGGGAGGCCTCACTGTCATATAATTATGCAATTCGTTTGTTGTTTTTTTAACCTAAGTTACCTTAGCACGAGTGTCTGGCTCTTTGACTGACCGACAAAATAAGTAGCATGACAAAACAAATACCAGAAATCTCTGTGTGTACGGGTCCAGATTACATATTGTATTCCACTGGCTCTTAATCTTCCCAAAGGATCAATACATGGCCAGTTACTGTCCCCAGAAAGCCCCTGATCACAATTACGATCAGAAATAAGTGCAGAGATCACAAAAACATCATACCTGAAAGATGGGAATTTAGGAAGTCTATTCATTGAATTTGGACTTAAACGTGAATTCCTTCTACAATATCCCCAACAGATGGTCTTTGGCCCTTGTTTGAAGAGCTCCAGTGAGAGGAAAATCTAATCCTCTCTTTCAGGAGTAGTGGGGAAAAGAAGGAGAAATGGGAGCTGATAACTGGAAGGGGAGGTACTAGTGACTATGGTGGAAACTACTGTCAAGTGGCCACATGGATTCCATTCTTTCTCTTGTTTCTTTCATATCCCTCTAGGCTCGCCCCAAAGGTGAGGGTCTGACCCCATACCAGGGCAAGAAGCGTTGCTTTGGAGAATACAAGTGCCCCAAGTGCAAGAGAAAATGGATGAGTGGGAACTCTTGGGCCAACATGGGACAAGAATGTATCAAATGCCACATCAATGTGTATCCTCACAAGCAGGTAAGAGGGGACAGAGTGAGGAAAAGAGTAAGGGCCAGCTTCTTGACTTCCAGGGGAGTCTGGAGGCAACCTCTTCGCTTTCCCTGGTGATCAGTGGTTCCTTGGAGATTCCCCATGCCACTGACCTGTCAGGGCAACTCCTTCAAAATCCCAAGAGAAGATGTTTAAGCTATTACATGAATTGGAGTAGAAGGGTACAATATTAAAAGGTATATGGGGCAGCTAGGTGGCTCAGTGAATAGAGCACTGGCCCTGGAGTCAGGAGGACCTGAGTTCAAATTTGACCTCAGACATGTAACACTTATTAGCTAACACTTGACCTTGGGCAAGTCACTTAACTCCAACTGCCCTGCCTTCCCCCTTCCAAAAAGTCCAAAAAGAAAAAAAAAAAAGAAGCTATGTGCATTCAAAATAATACCTAAATTCAGGGGTATGGTATGAATCTGGGAACTAGAATTTAAGATGCTGCATGAATATAATGGGCATCCCATATGAACTTGGCAATGAACTGTGGGAAGAACCCTAGACAGAATCAAGAGCATCTGGTTAAATTAGCAGTCCTGCAACAACAAGCATTTTATTTCATGTTTTTGAAATTCTGTTTGCTCATGTATAAAATGAAGATAATACTTATAGAGCCTCTCTCACAAGGGATATGCTTTACAAACTCTAAATATAGGACTAAGGACTCTAAATACGTAATTGTGAGCTCGAAATATGAGCTTCTAAAATGTGAGCTACTGAGTTACAGCATGAATTCAAGCCTCCAAGTGGTTGTCTTTTTTTATTGGACCAATGATTTTATTGACGCATAGAAGTCTCATTGAGGAGATGTCTTCCACCAGTGCAGATTGACACTCACTCTCCATCTTGTGGTCTTAAGAGAGTTGCTTGGGACACTGAGAGGCCCTATGATTTGCCCAGTCTCAAACAAGCAGGATGGAACCAAAGCAAGACCTGAACTCATGTCTTTCTAAAGCCTAAGCCAACACTTTGAGCCATTGGGCCACACTGTGTCACCTATTCCTTTTAGCATAGAATATGACAATGTCAGACATATAGACTGTTTTAGGTATAAGTCCCACTAATGACTGAGCTTGGACAAACTGGAAAAGAGGATGGGGTGCTCTGGAAAAAAAAAGGTAATAGGGACTTGAATTTGAATTTGTCTCCTCCTGCCATCTGACCCTAGGCTATCTCCAGTGACAGGGTGTGTGTGTGTGTGTGTGTGTTTAAGGTAAATGCAGATTGCTACACCCCCAGTCCAGGAAGGAGGTTAGATACTTGCTGAAACTGGGAACCAAAAATAGTGTAGAATTTGAATAGTTTAGTAGAATCTGTAATCTAAGCACATTCCACATGAGATCCAACACCTATCTTTTCTTTAAGTTGCTGATGATTGGGACTTTGTGACATTTAAAAAGTTTGAGACGTAATTTCTGGGTAATTAATCATTTTATTAATAATGCTAGCATCATATTAATAAAAGGGCTAGTGACATTCTTGAATGCTTAAGACCCATCATGGTGGTGGGCTCATAGTTTATATGCATTTAGAAAAGCGGGCATTTCTGACCCAACTCCAAATGGTTACCAATTAATGAGAGAATGAATATTACAATGAAAGGTTGACCTATTCTAATGAGGGACTGGAAGATATAATTTTAATAATATCATATACTTCTAAACTGCCCAGCCTTGGGCAAATCCCACCCATCCCTGTATAAAACACAATGGGCTTTCCCACCTTAGATGAAATTCCTTGTAAAGTTGGGTGGATCTGACCCAAACTGAGAAAATGTTAATTCAGTCTCTTTATCAGAAATGTCCTTCAGAGACTGAACAGCCTCCAGGCTCCTGAAAAAATCCTGGTCCTAATTCAATAATTGATTATTCATATGAAGGAGAAATAATCATTTCTCTCAACTTCCTTCCTTATCCTCAAGTCCATCCACAATCCAATCTACCCCATTCCCTGTTGTTTAATGGATTGAAAAAAGAGGAAGAAGTAAATCAATGATCAGACCATGACTTCTAAAATGAAGTGTAAAGTCCATCTCTTAGGAAAAGCCATTCTACTCACTGTATGACATTCTGCAAGTCATTTTTGCCTAAATGGATCTAGTCTCCACATCTGTTAAATGAAGTGATTGGACTAAAGTCCCACTCAGTTATGATATTCTATGATCCTCATCTGGTTTCAGGCTCCCCTTGCTGAAGTCCCAAGCTGCTCTTGGGTGTGGTTTACATGGTCTGTCATCCTTCTTTTTCCACTTACACACACACACACACACACACACACACACACACACACACTCTCTCTCTCTCTCTCTCTCTCTCTCTCTCTCTCTCTCTCTCTCTCTCTCTCTCTCTCTCTCTCACAGAAGAGCAAACAAAACCTTGTGCTAACTGGAAAGCTTATCCTAGCTTGAGACACTGAGGTTCCCAAACTGCCAGGAAAATCTTGGATAGGTCTTAATTGGTGACCCACTTCCTTATGCTCTGAAGATAATGTCCTCCACGAACACAGGGTTCTAAAAGCTCCTAATCTGCAGCAGTCCTTGAGCAGAGATGACATGATAAACATTGGTGCTTTAGACAGATTAGAAGGGCAACATAGATCACTCTACACTCTGTGTCTCATATAGACCAATCAAGCTAAGTGATGCATCATTAGACAATTGGATGCCACTTGATGAATTTTTCATACATAGAAATTCATGAAGATAATTTACTATGGTGTAGAGGAGTCATGTCAGAAGAATTATCCATACTACCAAGAGGCTACATAGTGTAGTAGCTAAAGTGGTAGACTTGGAAACAGAAAGACATGGATTCAAATCCTGCCTCTGGTATAAGCTGGGTGACCATGGACAAGTCTCAGTTGCCTCATCTGTCAAATGGGGTTGTTGGACTAGATATCCTCTGAGATTTCTTTCCAGCTATAAATCTGTGATCCTACAATTAAATCAAAGATAATTGAGGTGTATTACTTGTCAGGGGTGGGAAGGATGGTTTGATTGAAGTGGGGGAAAAGACTGGAGATAGAGAAACTGCACTTTTTGAATAATCTAGACAAATTTCCCAATTAACAGGTAGTTAAAAGAGATGAACAGTTTTCTAAAGAAGAAGTAAAAGTGGGGCAGCTAGGTGTCTTAGTGAATAGATCACTGGCCCTGGAGTCAGGAGGACCTGAGTTCAAATCTGACCTCATACATTTGACACACTTATTAGCTGTGTGACCTTGGGAAAGTCACTTAACATCAATTGCCTTGCCCCTCAAAAAATAAATGAAAACTATTAATGGCCACAGAAAAGAATATTCCAAATTACTAATAATAGGAAGAAAGAAAATCAAAGCAACACCAGGATTTTACCTTACACCTATCAAAATGACAAAGATGAGATTGGTCAATGTTGGGAAGGATCGTGGAGAGAGAAGCACATTCATGCATTTTGGGTGGAGCCCTGAATTAGTACAACTATTCTGAAAAGTGATTTAAATTATTTAAATAAAGTGGCTAAAATTTCTATGCCTTTTGATCCAGAATTTCCCCAAAGAGATCATTGCCTAAAAGATTCTATAACACAGAAAATATTTGTAGTGCTTCATTTTATAGCATCAAAGAACTGGAAACAAAGTCGATGTCCCTTGATTGGGAAATGGTTAAACAAATTGTGGTACATGAATGCAATGGAATATCATACTGTAATTATAACATAATTCCTACATTTTAAGAATCAGCAAATATAAACACAGAGAAACATGGAGAGACAACATGAATTGATGCAAAGGGTACAAGTAAGCAGAGACAAAAAATGTATACAGAATTACTACAACATCTGTGGAAAGAACATTCAACAAATTATCAAAGTGTGTATTGTGAAATTATAAAAAATAAATATGGCCCCAAAGAAGAACTCTGAGAAGATATTTCCCACACACACACATTCCTATACACAGATTGGAATGGGAGGGGGAGAATTCATGGATGAAGAACACTGTATATAATGTATATAATTTTTTTACAATAATCAGTTTTGCTGATTTTTTTTCTCTTTTCTTTTTTCTTTGTTTTCTCTTATAAAAATGCTTTGTCATAAGGGATGGCTCTCAGATAAAGAGGAAAAGAGGGGTTCAGGAGGAAATCTAGACAACAGGAAAGCAAAAGACATCAATACAATATATTTTTAATAGTCCAGGAAAGATGATTAACCTAAACTAGGCTGGTGGACTTGGCACTGGGAAAGAAGGCTTCGATAAAGATATTACAAGGCTAAGACTGAATTTCAGTTGAGTGGTGAGGATAGAAGGCACTTTGGTATTTATCACAGAGACCCTAGAGACCATCTTGACCAACCATTTTACTGATTAAGGAATTAAAGTTCAAAGAGACCACAGATTTAAAGACAGAAAGGACCTCCAAGGTCATCTAGTCCAATTCCCTCACTGAGGCCCATACACATGAAGTGACTTGCCCAGGATCACACAAACAGCAAATGGCAAAGAAAAGATTTAAAGTTGTCTGTGTCTAAAACTGTCCTCTAGATTTACCCAAGGTACTGCAACTAATAAATGACAAAGTTAGAATTTGAACCCAGATCTCCTGGTTCTTAATCTAATGTTCTTTCTACCATACCACACAGTTCCCCACCTTTCCCAGGCAATGTGGAGGCCATTTCAGTGCAAAGTGAGAGCGTTATTGATTAGCACATTATTGTCTGTGTTGACATTCTCACCGTAAATGAAACTAGGAGACACCAATAAGTTGCAGTGAAAAGGGAGGCAGCTCACAGGTTCTCCTTGGAAAAATGATTGAAGGAATTGTTTGACTGGTTGTTGGATTTTGTTTGATTGTGCACCTAAGGGCAACAAGAAACATCATTTCCTAGAACACTTGATCATCCTGGCTTGCAGTGCTCAGATCAGAATAAGCAAACAGACCACCAGAAAGATAATTGCAGCTTAGCAAACTGTTCCCTGTCATGAAAACATCTTTTTGAGACCAAAATTCTCCTGGCAGTGTTTTGTGATTGAAAGTCATGGAACACAGTGATCTCAGAAGAATAAAAATTGCAGATGAACTGTAGGGCAATGGAGAGGTTAATGCTTTTAAGTAGATTACCCACAATAAGGGGCCTAAAATACATAAATGCAAGGCCCTGTCCCTGGAAAAAAAAAGTAGACAGGGTAGGTAGTAGGAGTATTCTCACCATTTTGTCCAACTCAGTGTTCCACTGAGATGTTCTTGAAATATTAAAATGACCAGTAGAAGGCCTCCAATACAATAGGTTGAACCTCTGTGGAGTATTTATGGAAAAACATGGATGAGAATTGTAAAGGGGAAAGCTTCCCAACATTCAAATGGATTAACTTGCAAAGTGGTGCAAACTCCTGCTACTGGAGTTATTCTAGGAGAAGCTGAATGACCACCTGTCAGGCATGGTATAGAAGAGCTCCCTCCATGGGCTATGAGGTCAAACTAAGTGACTTCAGGGGAGTAGCAGGGGACTTTTCATTTCATTTTGTCTTGACTGAAGAGGTTACTGGGAAGAAGTGTAATGAAAGTTTATGGAAGACAAGGATCATTTTGGTTTTGTCCATGAATTTCCAGAGCCTAGAACAGTGTCTGGTACATAATAGGTATATAATAAATTATTTGGTCAGTTGTTTAATTTTGACTCATTTCTTTTGTTTTTATGCCACTTTTGCTTCTGAGCACATCTCTTTCACCTCTCCTATCCAGTAAGCTATGCCTTGTAACAAAGAATATTAAATAAAAGGAGTAAAAAAATTCGGTTAAAACCACCCAACACACCAACTAAATCTGTCGACATAGTCAATAATTCCATACCCATATTCTCCCACCTCTGCAAAAAAGGGCAAGAGGGACATTTCTTCTGTGATCCTCCAGGGTCAAGCTTCTTAATCCTTATAATCAGTTTCCAGTTCCATTTTTTAAAAATTTTTTTCTGTTTTCATTGTAATAGCCATTTTGAATATTGTTTTCCAAATTCTGCTCACTTCATTCTGCATCAGTTCATGTAAGTTTTCCTACGATTCTCCAAGTTTCACATTCATTGTTTGTTAAAGCTTGCATAATAATAGTGCTCAATAAATTCTTCCTGAATAAATGAGTCTTCACGTACGCTGATTCTAGGGCCACTCTCCTCTGGCATCCTTGGTGCTGTCTAGAGCCCCTTAGACAGTACTACCACTGTATTCCTTGAGGGGTTAAGGGAGGCAGCTGGTAGCGCAGTGTTGGGCTTGGAGTCAGGAAGATCTGAGTTCAAATTTGCCTCAGGTACTGGCTGGGTGACCCTGGGCACTTAACCTCTGCTTGCCTTAGTTTCCTCATCTGTAAAATGGGAAGAGTGATAGCACCTACCTCCTAGAGTTGTGAGAATCAAATGAGGTAATATTTATAAAAACATAGGTCCTGGCACAGGGTAGGCATAAATACTTATTCATTTTCCTCTCCAAGACTACCCTCACAAGTTACAAATATACAATAATTCCCTCTCACCTACATCATTCCATTCAACGAAGTACAGCAGTGTCTGCCCTCCAAGTACTCACATTCTACAGCGGCCAACATGAATCGTTGTTCCCGTTAGGTGAGACACGTGACAATATCCCCTGACCACATTTCTCCTGCTTGTTTCATCATTTTCTCCCCAATGAAATGGAATTTCAGAATGTTGATTCCTGGAGCCAGAGCTGAAATCTTGCTCTCTCCCAGGTGATAGAGGGGTGTGAATGCACCTGTCCCTGGCTGCTACCACTTCTGACCACAGCCCTTTCAAGAGGTGGACCTAAGATACAACACCTGTTCTAGTAGATGGTGGTCGGGGCCACCGCATAAAGGGTTGGGGAGGTTTCAGGTAACGTAGAGAGCACACCTGACTTCCTCTCAACACCAGACCCACAGACAGGAGTTTGACAAGAGCTTGGCAGAGTTTCTTTTGTCAGCACAGATGTGGGTTATGGAGAAGCCAGAGACAGTTTTTTGCAGTTGATACAATGAAGAAACTAGATAAAAACAGACTGCATCTCAGGGAGAGAGATGCAGGGCGGTGCTTGGGTAAGGAGGGATGCATCAGTAGTCAGGAGACCTGGGTTTAAATGCCAGTTCTGCTCCTCACTACCCGTATGCCCACGGGCCAGTCATTCTCACCTGATTCTCACTTTACTCAGCTGTACAATGATGGTGCTGGGTGAGGTGACCTCTAAGATCCTCCACTTCTCATGATCCAGTGACTCTCCCTAGAATGTTTTAGCCAACAGGGTCTCCTGTATTCACACACTACACACATTTCTCTTTTCTTGTACTATTCCCCTGCTCAAAATGCTCTCTGTCCTCCTCTCCCTCTCTGTGAATTCTACTAACCCTTTAAGGCAAGAGGTGTGGTTTTTTTTGTGTGTGTCAAATGGACCCCTTAAGCAGCATTTGGTGAAGCCCATGGACCCTTTCTCAGACTCGTGTTCTTAAATGTGTGAAATAAAACCATAGGATTACAATGGAAACCAATTATACTGAAGTTGTTCAGTCGTTTCAGTCATGCCCGACTCTTCATAACCCCATGAGGGGTTTTCTTGGCAAAGATGCTAGAGTGGTTTGTCATTTCCTTCTCCAGCTCATTTTACAGATGAGGAAACTGAGGCAAACAGGGTGATGTGACTTGCCCAGGATCACACAGTCAGTAAGTCTCTGAGGCTAGATTTGAATTCAGTCTTGGAATCCTTTGTGCACGCCATTGAGCCCCTGATAATGTCTTTGCTGTAGGCAGAACATTGAGAACTGGAGGGAACTTTACCCATCATTCAGGCCTGCCTGGCCCCTTCATTCTACAGATGAGGGAGCTGAGGCCCAGGGAGGTTAGTGAGAGGAGTTGTGCTCCAAGCTGCACAGTCATCTAAAGGCATAGTCAGGACGAGAACCCAGGGCTCGTGCTTCAGACCCCCTTTGGATGCACCTCATCCCTCTTACACCATCCTCACCTTCCTTTATTCTCAAATTGTTTCTTCCTTCTTCCCTACTAGACTGTATGCTTTTCAAGAGTTGTATTTCCTCTGTTTATCTTCCCACAGTCCTTAGCACCGGAGTGAGCATACTGTGGCTGCATAATAAATAAACAATACCAGCATGTATGAAAAGGGTGATTTTAAGGGTTACAAAGCACTTTTCTTACAGAAACCCCCTTGAGGGAGATGGTACAAGCTTCACTGTGTCCATTTTACAGATGAAGAAATTGAGGCTCAGAGATGTGGAGTGACCTTTCCAAGGTCACACTGTGAGTGGAAGAGCCAGCTCTCAGACCCTACCGGGTCTTCTGATT
The DNA here is from genome assembly GCA_028646575.1 of Pseudocheirus occidentalis. Lineage (NCBI taxonomy): Eukaryota > Metazoa > Chordata > Mammalia > Diprotodontia > Pseudocheiridae > Pseudocheirus > Pseudocheirus occidentalis. The sequence goes on along the minus strand of CM053598.1, from coordinate 48,461,838 downwards.
CCAAATCTCTTCATTCCATTGTGCTTGGCTGCTTTCTATCACTGCCCCCTGTCATAGTCAGCAGAGAGGCCAAGAGCCCTTAGGTGTGATTGACAGATGGTTTGTTTTCTTCCATCAGAGCCCAAGATCTTCCCAGAAAGGGCAGAGTCATAAGGGCTCCTCTCTGCGGGGATCTCTAGGTCCTGCCCTGGCTGTGAATCTTTCTTCTGGGAAAGTGGTGCCTCCTTCCACCCCCTGCCTCCCACCTCCCACCTCCCACCCCTACCTCAGAAGCCTCCCCCCTCCACATGTGTTTCCTGTTAGCCTCCAGCTGCACAGTTCCCCTTTCCCCCTCCAGGAAGAAAACACTAACCTCAGTTTCACCTCCCAGTTTCTCTCCTGGGTCAATCAATCCCAGCTGCTTAATGTTTCCCCGATGCAGAGTAGAGACTGTCTTTTCTCTGGCCTCCTCAGCTCCACAAAAGCAGGGAGGATGAAGTTGCCCACGTAGAGAGGAACCTTTCAGGACAGAAAGGCTACAAGTTCAGAGGAGATGGCTCCCTTCCACACCCCCAGACCTTGTCAGACTAATAACAAATAAATGAAGCCTGAATTCTAATCCTACCTCAGACATTCAACTGACTGTATGGTCATAGGCAAATTCTGTTAATGCAATGTCCCTAAACCTCAGTAACTTCATTTTTTGATGAGAAAAAGTTATGCTTGTACTACTCGCCTCATGGAGTTGTTGTAAAGAAGGCACTTTGCAAAACCTTATATACAAATGTAAATAAATATGTTATGAATCAATCTGGTAGAATTTCTTCTTAATGCCACATGCCTCTACATAGATTTGACTAGCACCCAGAACCACCTGGCTCCCCACACACATCTGCTGTATATGGAGGACAGAGCTGAAAGAGACTAGAAGGTCACTGAATCCAACCTTCTCATTTTACAGAGGCAGAAACCAAGGCACAGACTTAGTTCTGAGGTATAGACTTGCTAAATGTCAGACAGGTAGTGAGCGACAGAGCCAAAACTCGAACCCAGGTTTTCTTACTCCAGATCTAGGATCCTTCCTACTCTATCCTGAACCATATTACAAAGGGAGGAAGAACAGTATGGCAATGAAGGCTTTGGGGGGAAATGTCTCAGATGATATCCATGTAGACAAGATGGCAAGAGGTAAGGCTGAGGAATATCCTGGTTAGATTGATGTGGCTTTGGGTCGGAAACCATAGTCAAAGAGTACCAATTTATATATATATATGGGAGATATGCCTTCATGGCTTAACACACTGCCTGGAAAATAGTAGGATCTAAATAAGTGGTTATTGATTTGACTGTTTCTTCATAGTGGGCTATGCCAGGGTTCTCTCCTTTGCAATATTTTTATCAATAACTCCGATGAAGATACAGATGGAATATTTATCAGACTTACAAAGAAGGACAGTTAACACGTTGCTTGGCAGAATTAGGATTAAGAAAATTCTCAGTAGATTGGAATGACAGACCTGTATTAATAAGAGGAAATTGAGTAGGTATAAATCTTATTAAAAATGGCAAATATAAATGCACAGATGCAGGATAGAGATGATATGAAAAGAATCCAGGGCACAGGGGGAGAATGTTGATGATAAATTTAATAGGAGTCAATAGTCAATATGATAATCAAAAAACTAGCTTTATATTACTGGTAATAGGAGTGGTGGTGAAGGTGGAGGTGGTAGTAGTAATAATAACTGTTTATGTTTCTATAAGTTTTACAGTCTACTAAGTGCTTTCCTTACAACAATATTGGGAGGTTAGAGTCATAGAAAAATGCAGTCTATCTCAGAGAATTCCACTTTACTCCGAGCTAGCCAAATCACATCTTGAGTATGGTACCCAATTCTGTAAGAGAATCATTAGCAAACTGGAGTCTATTCAGAGGAGGGAAAACAGGATGTTGAAGAGACTGGAAATCATCTCATATGAGGATTCCAGAATCTGAAAACCAAAAGAACCTCAGCCTCGTCCAACACATAGGAATGACTAAAGAAAGTGGGGTTAGAGGTTGTCAAATATATAAATGGCTCTCATGTGTCGGAGAGATTAGATTATCCATGTGGCTCCAGAGAATAGAGCTAGGACCAAGGGTGTGGGAGTTACAGCAAAGGAGAATTTGGATCAATATAAAAAGCTTTTTAATAATTAGCTGTCCAAAAAGGAACAGGTTTAATTGTATAATAGTAAGCAACCTGTCCCTAGAAATGTTCAAGTAGATAATGGGTGCTGTTGGCAAGGTCATTAAAGGTTCCTTCCATTCTGGTTTTTCTTTCAGAAGATACGGCTAGAAAAATACAGAAGGTCCCATCTCCAACAGGTTGACCATTTGATGAATTCTTTGACCACGGAAACCCATACTATGAATGATGTATTAATGATTCTCTAAAAGCCACTTTCTCCCAGTCCTCAAAAGACTGCTTCTTTATACCCTTAGATTTGCCCAACACAAGCAACATTCTCTTCTGCCAGGATTCTGCCCAGTAGGCAAAGTCTACAGATGTCCAAATTTGGCTCCGGCCCCTATGCCAAAGGAGCACTGCCTTTCATAGAGCTGGCTCCTAGGGACATCCATGAACCAAGAAGCCTTGAGGATCCAAGAAACAGCATATCATGCCAGGAATGACTCACTAGCTAAGTGAGATCCACTCTTAAGACCAAGTCCTAGGGAACCTTATTACTTATAAAAACCACCATCATCTGAAAGTTTCCCTAGTTAAAAACCAAAGCTTCTCCTTTCCTTTCTTCTTCTTTTTTTTAAATTAAAGTTCTTTATTTTCTCTTTCTCCCAACCTTCCAGTTCAAAATCCTCATGACAAGGAGCAGCTAGGTGGAGCAGTGAATAGAGCACTGGCCCTGGAGTCAGGAGGACCTAGGTTCAAATGCGGCCTCAGAAACTTGACATTTAACTAGCTGTGTGACCTTGGGCAAGTCACTTAACCCCAATTACCTTGCCTTCTCCCCCTCCCCCCCCCAAATCCTCCTAACAAATAAACATGGTCATTTCTACATTGTCCATGTCCAGAAACATATGCCTCATTCTACATTTTGAATCCAACCCCTCTCATTAAGAAGGTGGGTAGCACAGGCCGTCAGTGCTCCTCTGAAATCCTGGTTGTTCGTTGCATTGATTGGAGATGTTAGGTCTTTCCAAATTGTTTGCTTTTACAACGTTGTTGTTATTATATAAATATTCCAGCTCTGCTGAGTTTACTCTCCATTGTCATAAGTCTTCCCAGATTTCCCTGAAACCAGTCCTCCTATCAACTCTTATGATACAATATGGTGCAATTGCGTTCATATGCCATGATTTGTTCAGCCATTCCTCTAGGGGGCCATCCCTTTCATTTGCAATTTGTTTTTTTTTTTTCGAACTACACAAAAGGCTTCTATAAATATTTTTTTTTACTTAGGTCACCTTTTCCTCATTGTTTAATCTCTTTACAGTACAGGCCTAGTAGAGGTATCACTGGGTCAAAGAGTATGCACAGTTTAGTGACTTTCCTTCCTTTCAATTCTTTATTAAATACCTCTTTGGAATGGGTTAAATGCAGGTATACAGGGTCCTAATGGTCCTAATGACCCTGAGGTGGGGCTCTAGATTTGGAGTCCTCCTTCTTTCACTCCTTCTTACTCCATGACATAAAGCTGGGTTCTAAGGTATCTCTTGGGCCAGGAAGAACAAGGAGGATTAGAAGAAGCAAATACTCTATATGTAATGTATACAAAATCTCAGCATCTGCATTGACCTCCACCAAACATCTCAGCCAGTACTCAGTGAGCTGCTATTAGGGTCTTCCCCTAGACTCAGAAACTCAAAGAAAAATCTGGACTGGACCTTATATAAAATCTAGTCCAATTTCCTAACAGCTGAAGGAAGTAAGGTTCTCACATGTGGCAGCAATGACCCTGGTCATCGATTCTTCCAACTAGTAGATACTTCTTAAGATCAAAGTCAATCCCTCAAGAAAGAAAACCCCAATGCATTGACCAAACCTAAGCAGCCATTCCTGGCACTCTCTAGAATGTCTCTGCCCTCCCAGATCCCCTTAGACCCAGGGAGTCCAACATCTGAAACAGCTCCTATTAGCACCAACAGATAGTTTGTTTTTATAACCATCACAATCATCTTCAGCCCTTTTACCAAACACCTGGACCTGCACTGAATGAAAGACTGGGCATCTCACAGAAAGGTCTCTGTTTAAATCAAAGACGGACACACTGACTTGATGAGCCTTATGGCTCCCGGGCCTTGCTATGCCACAATTGTTGTTTTTTGATACAAATGAATTTCCTGATGATATAAATGATAAAGAACTTTTTTATTAAGAACTTTCTATGTGCAAAATATATAGAAGAGAGAACATCTTGTCCTCTCATACAATGAAGGAGAGTAAAGGCCAGAGAGGGGTCCTGCTATCACAGACAGCTGCAGAATGGGGACGGGTCCTCAGGCCTCACATCACCAGTCCAGTTTTCTTTCCACTGTACCCTATTACTTCTAGGAACCAGATGATGATGGAGGAAACCTATTAAGTCAAGAATTCTAAAGACATTTCCTTTCTGTTTCTCTGTCACATCCCTCTACCTTCCAACCTCCTGACAAGGGTCTGATAGCTAGCATTCATATGACACTTTAAAGCCTAAAAAGGCACTCTACAAATATTACCTTAGGAAGCTAAGGCTGAGAAAGATCAACTTGACTTGCCTAGGGTCACAAAGCTGATGAACACCTGAAGTTGGATTTAAACTAAGGACTTCATGATTCCAAGTTGAGTCCTCTCGACTGCTCCTTCATTTGTTTCCTGTGTTGTTTGGGTCTCTTATTTAATCCAGTCCGAAACACCCCAGCCTGTGATAAGACAGAAGAGGAGCCATTCTGTCAATAAGCATTTAAGCACCTACTATGGGTTAGGCATTGTGTAAAACTGGAGATGTAGGAAGAAATACAGAAACATTTCCTGCCCCCAGGGAGCTCACAGTCCAATGGGGGAGACATAATACAAAAAGCTTAGTACCTAGAAGACAGACAGATTTAGTGGGTTGTAATCTGAGAAGGAAAGGCATTTGCAATCAGAGGGACTAGGAAAAGCCTCCTGCAGAAGGTGAGGACTGAGCTTGAGTCTTGGAAGAACCTGGAGGTGAGGGTGGGGGCAGCTAGGTGATTCAGTAGATTGAATGGAGGACCTGAGTTCAAATCCAGCCTCAGATGTTTGACACTTACTGGCTGTGTGACCCTGGACAAGTCATTTAACTCCAATTGCCTTGCAAAAGAAAGAAACTAGAAGCTGTCAGAAGGCAGAAGGGACGAGGCAGGGGGTATAGGGTACAGCTACCATGGAGAAAAGCATAAGTCACCTTAGCAGCTGAGTGGATTACAGATTGGTGTAGGAAGATTTGAGGCAAGGAGGCCAATTAGAAGGAGAGGTGATAAGGTTCTGGACTAGGTTGTGGTTTTTTTGAGTAGAGAAAAGAAGACCCATGGGGAGATGTTGGGAAAGTAGAAATGACAAGATTTGACAGTAGACTAGATATAAAATATAAGAGCAGGGAATCAGATTGCGGGCTTGGCTGACCGCAAGGATGGTGGTGCCTTTAACAGTAATAGGACAAAGTTTGGAAGAGGAGAGGGTTTGGGGCAAAAGATGATGGGTCCTGGTTAGGACATGTGGAGTTTGAAATTTCTTCTGAAACATTCAGTCCAAGATGTCCAAGAAGTAGATGGTGATGCATGATTGTAGCTCAGAAGAGATACTAGGGGCAAATATACAAATCTGGAAATCATCTGCATAGATAGATTTGATCATTGAACCTATGGGAGCTGATGAGACCACTAGTGAGATAATAAAGAATAAACAGAGAAGAGGGCAGAGCACAGAACTTTGGGGGTGCACTTAACATAGATGAAGAACCAGCAAAGGAGACAGAGGAGTGTTTGACCAGATAGGAGGAGAACCAGAAGAAAGCAGTGAGGAGAAAACCTAGGAACAAGATGAGAGCCAGGAGGAGGTGATCAGCATCTAAGGCCACGGAGAGGTCAAGAACTATGAAGATTAAGAAAAGACATTGGGTTTGACCATTGGGAGATTACTGGTCATTTTGAAGAGGGCAGTTTCAGTTCAATAGTGAGGTCAAAAGTCATATTGTAGAGGGCTTAGACATGAGTGAGAGGAAAGGGAAGTGGAAGTACTGAATGTACAAGATTTTTCTCAAGAGGTTTAAACATGAAGGGGAGGGGAGATAGAAGATGATAGCTTGTGAGAAAAAAGGGATCAAGTAAGGGTTTTTAAGGATGTGGGAAACACAGGCATGTTTGTAAGGCAACAGGAAAGGAGTCAATGCATTTGTTGTTCAATCACCTCATTTGGAGTTTTCTTGGCAAAGATATGTAGTGGTTTGCCATTTCTTTCTCCAGATGAGGAAACTGAGGCGAACGGGGTTGCGACTTGCCCAGGGTCACACAGCTAGTGAGTGTCTGAGGCTGCATTTGAACTCGGGTCTTCCTGACTCCAAGCCCAGTGCTCTATCCATTAGATATCTATCCAGCCACTTAGCCAGTACTTAGGGAGAGATTGAAGATTAAAGAAAGAGTAAGGAAGATAGAATGAGGGCAATTTGATGGAAAAGTTTGGAAGGGATAGATCAAGGATACATGTGCTGATGGATTAAGAAGAAGGGCAGTGTTTTTATCCAAGACCAGAGTGAAGGAAATGATACGAAAGATGTTTGAATGATCTGAGATGAAGAGGGAGGGGTGGGTGGAAGGAAGAGCTCCTAGAGGATGATACCAAGTTTTCAGTAAAGTATGAAGCCAAGTTCTCTGTTGACAGGGCTCGGGAGTGTAGACTCCATGGGAAGCCTGAGGAGAGAAGCTTGAAACAACTGCTGGGCAGAATGGGAGAGGGCATCAGTTAGGGAACAACTGAATGTTTGCTTGCAGCAGTTAGCACCCAATGGAGATTAGATAATACGCAGTGGCTCCACTCAGCAGTTTTGTGATTTCCTCCAACTCTGTTCAGCAGCATATATATATATATTTTTTTGCTCTTTGGATGGCAGTTGGGGTTAAGTGACTTGCCCAAGGTCACACAGCTAGTTTTTTGTGTTAAGTGTCTGAGGTCGGATTTGAACTCAGGTACTCCTGACTCCAGGGCCGGTGCTCTATTCACTGCGCCACCTAGCCGCCCCTATTCAGCAGCATATAAATAGGAGAAAAAGAAATTGGTGGTGAGAGTGATTCAAGATTGGCGTCTGGTGGGGTGTGTGAGTGACAGGTCAAGGGGTAAGGGATACAAAAGGGAAAAAATAAAGTTGAGCTGCTTCTTTTTCAGTCCTTTCAGTTGTGCCAACTCCTTGTGACCCCATCAGGGGTTTTCTTGGCAAAGACACTGGAATGGTTTGCCATTCCTTCTCCAGCTTATTTTACGGATGAGGAAACTGAGGCAAACAGGGTCAAATGACTTGCCTGGGGTCACACAGGCCATAAATGTCTGAAGCTCGATTTGAACTCATCCAGATAAGCCTACCTGATTTCAAACCCAGTCTTCTATCCACTGTGCCACCTAGCTGCCTAGAGTTGGTTCACTGAGGGTCAAAAATAGAGAAGGGAATGAAGGGCAAGAACTGAGGGGTGCAGGGAATGAAGCTCATGATGAGGATAAAGTACAAGGAGAGGAAATGATAAAAGCACAGGGAAAGATAGAGTGAGAAGAGATTATGATTAGACAAAGGAATTTCTGAGTTGATTGAGCATAGAAGTGGAATATGTGTGGGCAGGTCGAGTATGACCAACTCTGTGTGTGCACCATGGTGCAGTAAAAGAGCAGGTCATAGGAAATTAGCAGATTGAGGAACTGAAAAGTTAAGATATTTGAGGGGCTGTCAAATATGTTTGGATATTCAATAGTATAAAGGCAGAAGACAGAAAGGAGAGAAAGATTGTGAGTCATGAAATCTTTGAATTCATTGTGAATTCATTGTTCATGAAAGGAGAATGTCCTGCAGATCAGCAGACAATGGCTATAAAGATCTGAATTGGGCAATAGATATGGATATTGGGAAGGAAAGATTCCATGGCGAATGTAGTGGAGGCCAAAATCTAGAAATGACTATGGGGTAAGAAATATTCTGACTTCTCCACCTTGATCAGTGAGTTATGGCATTTGAAAGAAAAGAAGAACCAGTACTAGAAAAGGAAGTGAGAGAGCCATCTCTCAGTGAGGGCCAGAAGGTAGAAGGAGTAAGAAAAGAAGAGGTTTAAGATGAAAGCAAGCATGTGGACACAGTGGAAGATGTGCGCACGTCTAGGTTGGGGCATTTGGAGTATAGGGTTGTGGTAGAGAGTCACGAGAGTGGTGAGTTGAGGAAAAAGAATGAGGTTTGTACATAGGCAGAACCATTGTAATGGAATTCGTATAAGGCAGTGATTCTCAAGCTTCCTAATGCTGGGACCCTTTAATACTTGTATTTGGGCGGACCCACCTGGAGATGGATAGAGGAGCGGTGTCTCAGTTCCTAAGACCATTGGAAATAGATGTTTTCCTATGGTCTTAGGCGACCCTTGTGACCCCTGTGAAAGGGTCGTTCAACCCCCAAAGGGGTCACAACCCACAGGTTGAGAACCGCTGGTATAAGGGAATTGGAGTCAGCTTACCATTGAGGAATGAGTCCAGGTCCAGGAGGATGAAGTTCCAAAGAGGGAGGCATGAAATTAGATTGTTGATCCCCTTCTCCATCTTCCTTCTCTCTGTTTCACTGAAGAGCAATGTTTAGAAAAGGTTAAAGATGCTCCTTCATCTATTCTAGAGCATTGCGGTGGGGGGCGGGGGGAGAGGAGAGGAGGCAATCCAGCCCAGTCTGTGGCCACAAGAGCAACAAAGCGAGAAAACAAGGAGAAAGTGCGTGTAGTAGAAAGGTTGAAGTCACAAAACCTCTGTTCTCTTCCTGGATCCCCCCTTATTAGCAGTTAATTCGTACTGACCACTCATCCTCAGTTTCTCTACCTGTGAAATGAGGGGTTTGCCCTAGATTATTTTCAACTCTACCGTTCTGTAATTCTTTAAATGATTTAGCTTTACCTGATGTGCTTGCAATCCAACTTTGGGAGGATCCTGTAGGTGGATTCTAATAGAATAGTAGACTGAATATCTTAATATCTTTGTCTTGATGACCCTTAGAATAATAATGACAATGCCTTATATATTTCAAAATAGTTTCCCATCAAATATTTTATTTGATCCTTACAATACTCCTGGTGAAGAAGACATGGCAAGTATATGCATCAATAAGTCATTGGGTTAGTGATTTCTTTATTAGGGGTCCACCCTTCAAAGATGCATCCTGTGACTCATCCACTCACACATTCTCATCCTGCATGATTCTTATCTGTGTCCTCCAATAAATCCTCCAAAGGATAAATCAGTCCTCCAACATGTACCCAACATGCCAAAGGCATACTTTCTCTAGGTCTTTTTTGGGCAGAAATGATTATCCCTATTTAACAGATGAAGAAAATGGGACCCAGAGAAATTGCTGACAGAACTGATATTAGATCCCAAGTCTCCAGACTCCCCATGACATGTGCCTTCCAGATGGCCCTTACTAATCTTGTTCAGGTCTCTGCCTTCTGCAGTTCTTCCCCCACCCCCTTCCTTCCCTGCAGGAGGATTACTTCTGAAGTCAGTATGACTGGGGCAGGCCAAGGCTGTGGAGAAGGTAGTGTCTTTGTCAGCTGGCCAAGAAGCTGTCCTCACCAGGAGTCCTCCCAGCATCCTCTGCAAGTTTTCCAGGAAAAATGATTCCCAGGGCCCCAGGGAAGGAGGGAAGGAAGGAGGGAGGCTGGGGACTGAGGAGGAGAGCTGCTTCTATCAACAAACTGGATAACTGATGGATTCTCCTCTGATTTCTGAAGCAAAGCTCTACAGCACATTTTGTAAGGTAGGGTTTATGAGAATCCTTGAGGTTAAGCTTTATGGTACTTACTTCTACCCTTTCCCAAACTCCCATTGATCCAGCTCATTCACCAAGACATGGAATTGGAAGGCAGGCCATGGTACTTTATAGGGTCAGAGGTTATATGATTTCAAGCTGTAGCAGACCTCAGAGGTCATCTAGTCCAACACCCTCATTTTTCAAATGAAGATATTAAGGACTAACTGGGTCAAATGACTTTTCCCAGAATCCCACAGGAAGTGAAATGGCAGAACCAATATTTCAACTCAGGTTGTCTGACTCCATCCCTGGCATTTTTGTGCCAGGTGGAGAATGAGGATAGAGTTAAGGACAGCCCTGGCAGACTATCCATCCTCCCTGGAGGTGGGCCACGAACAAGGTTATTTCAGGAGGACATTTTTGTCTGCTTTTCTTCTTACTCCAGTCTTCCTGTAAATTGAGAACAAGTTATCCCCTGATAGCCTGATATTCTGTTGCCAGTAGTCTCTCCGCAAGTACAGAGCAAAACCCAACCATGTCTTTTTACACTGACATTCTTGTCCAAAATCTCCTCTCTACCCACCTCTTTTTCCTTCTTTTAATCTTTGTTAGCACTGGTAATCTCTCTTTAAAGCCCTACTTCATTGCTATATATCATGGAACAGAGGTGACCCTGACTTGTGGAGCTTTGACAGGTTCCGCTGTGCTGGAAAGGGTTCTGGTACAGTGTTTGAAGCCGATCGTATCTACTCTCTGAGTTCCAAACTTATCTCAGTCTAGCTAAGTATGGATGGAGTGGCTTGTTACAGATGGGATAACTACTTTACAGTTGTTTGGCCTTGGCTATGAGCAGCCAGAATCCTATACCTTTAGTAAGGTCTTTTTTCTTAAATGACTTAAATGTCTTCAAGGGAACTAAGGCTGACAAAGCTTTCTGGTCACTTGAATACCAAAAAAGTCACAAGCAGTATAACTGATATGGGATGCCCACCATTGGGCATGTGTTGTTCTTTCCTCCATGAATATGCTTTCTTTGCTCTGAATGTCCTTCCTCTGCTATGGCTAAGTAAACCTCCCCTTACTAACTGTTAGATGGACTACTGAATGTCTTGAATCGTTCAGTCTCAAACCTGAGGGACCAGCCCAACCTGGTCAGCTTTGACCTAATATATCTATCTGAGAAAACAAAGCTACTCTTGGGATGTTCCATTACTATCCTTGCATTCATCATCTGTATATGGTGTACCTCACTCATGCCCACCATTCATCTTTTCATTGTTCTTTAGGTGTCCTGAAATTTGAATTTCTGAGATTGTGTCATTCCATAATTTTTAGTCCTATCACATTACTAAGAGAATATTGGTGCTAAAAATATTTCATTTTTTTGTGGTAGGGGAAACCTTGGGATCACTGAAAACAGGATGTTATTTTCCAGATATGAATATAGTCCAATGAAGACAAAGGTTGCTTCTATTCAGTTAGAGAACTAGTCATTAACTGTCAGGAATATCTGACCAAGATATACTCAGAAGTCACTCATCCAGCTGCAAGTCATAATCTAAGAAGTATGTATTCTATGTTCATTTGGTTTTCTCCATGTGGATTGTTAACAGTATTAGTAGATGTCATTGAGGGAGCCATGTAATATTTTGATGCTCAGGGTAATCAGCACAATGTGATTTCCAAATCTTCATCTGTAGAGAATTCTTGTTCTGTGTGGATTTTACTCAGGACATTTCCCTTCATGATGGTGAGCACCTTCAGTGAGCATATGTCTCCCTGTTTTATGCCTTCTTGTTGTTGATTCTCAGAAGATTGTTGACCAGTTATCTCTGTGGTATCATCTATTGTGGACTCTCTTGTAGGATCTTTACAGATGAAAGGAGGAGGCAAGATTCCATAGCTTCACTTTCTGATGAGTCAATTTAAAAAAAAAATCAACAAATAATAAACCCAGTAGGAACTTAGAGCTTCCGTATACCTCCGTGAACTGTATGACTATAAAAATGTAGCCTGCTATAATTTATCACTTGCAAAAACCTTCCTATGCCCTGCGCATGTTTCCATCAAGAATTCCTGATAGATAGATAGAGAGAGAGAGAGATGATGATAGATGATAGACAGGCCATTAAAATTTTTAAGTAGATTAGAAAATAAGAATATGAAATTCGTGGGTACCGGTCTTGTCAGTCACCTTAAAAAAATTTTTTTTAGTAGTATCAACACTATCCTTCTATTATCTTTTCAATTCTTTTGAAAAGTTTCTCATTGATAAATCTTGGAAATTGGTCCCTAAGTTCTTTTAAAATTGTGTCACACTCAACATGGATTTTTTTCTATATGTATTTTGGTCAGAGTTAATTGTTTTTCCTGGCTTCTCCATCTTGAGTATCATTTTCACTTTTTCACCCTCAGGTAGTGAAGAAATAAAATCCAGTTCCTGTATCGTGAATTATTAGGATTAGTCATCATAGAAACTCATAGCAAGTTTCTCATTTCCCATCTATTTGTTGACTTTGTTGTAGTTTTCCCCATAAGGACATGACTTTGACAAGGTCTTATGCTAAGGCACTCTTTGGAGTACTGTAAATTCTCCCACTGCTTTTCACTTCTTGCTGAGACAATGATGCTTGTAATCTTCTGCCATTCTCCTGTGTAATGGTTTGCAGATGAATTTGTACTATAAACCTGTATTGCCTTGTTTTCTGTGTTTCCTCTTGGAGAGGAGGCCAAGTATTTTCTGAGAGAGGTGGTTTCTGGATTCTCTTGGCCTTTTCATTGCAATAGATATTTTATCCAAGTTAAAATTCACTAGGTAATGGTGATCATCAGTTTTTGATAAATTTTCCATTTTTCAGAGGCAGCAAAATGTTTAAATATGTTATCTTCCCCTATGCTCACCTTCAAGTTGAAATTACTGAAGATCAAGGCATATGTTGACTTAATTCAGAAGACTATGTTAAGTTCTTCATAGAATTTTTATACTTTTGCATTGTCACCATAGACATAAGCTGCAATTATCTTCATAGTGATCTGTTTGTTTACAATCATCATGGATACCACAAGCGAAAATTGACCAAGTACCACTAAAATTATATTTCTTGTTGTCTTCAGGAGTAAACTAAAGTCAACTCAATCTATTCCTTTATTTCATTCTTGGGGGAGAATCTGTGAGTCCTCCATCCATTTAGCTATAACTTCTTTTTTTCTCCTCTTTCTAAAAATGTTATTTTTTAACGTTCTTTTCTTATTAAATTTTGAGTTCCAGATTCTCTTTCTCCCTCATCCCTGTCCCCCATCTACTGAGAAGGCAAATGATATGATATCAAGTATATGTGGGAAATCATGCAAAATGTACTTCCATATTAGTCATATTACCAAAAAATAGAGTAAGAAAATTATATTTCAATTTGCACTCAAGAGTTCATCAGTTCTCTCTGGACATGGATAGAAAATTTTTTATCATTACTCCTCTGGAATTATCTTGGGAATTATTGATCAGAGTAGCCAAGTCTTTCACAGTTGGTCATCAGTACAACATTGCTATTACTGTGTACAATGATCTTCCAATCCTTCTCACTTAACTGTATCAGTTCATATAAATCTTGCCATGGTTGTTGTTTTTTTTTTTCTGAAACCTCCCCCTCCTCATTATTTTTTTTTAGCACAACAGTATTCCATCACAATCATATACCACAATTTGTTCAGCCATTCCCCAGCTGATGGGCATTCCCTCTGTTTCCAGTTTATGGCCACCACAAAAAGAACTGCTATAAATATTTTTTATCTCTTTGGGATACAAGTCTAGTAGTGCTATTGTTGGGTCAAAGGGTTTGTGCAATTTTATAGCCCTTTTGGGTACAGTTCTGGATTTGGCCATAGTCTCCATTCTTTGCCTTTGGACCAGTTCACCAATATTCCACCAACAATTCATTAATTTGTCTCTTCTGATAGGTGTGAGGTGATACATCAGAGGTGTTTTAATTTGCCTTTAATCAGTAGTGACTTAAAGTATTTTCTCATGTGATTATATATAACTTTGATTTCTTCTTCTGAAAGCTGTCTGTTCATATCCTTTGACCATTTATCAATTGGATAATGGCTCATATTTTAACAAATTTGACTCAGTTACCTGTATATTTAGAAATGGAACCTTTATCAGAGAAACTTGCTATAAATATTTTTTATATTATTTTGTTGCCTATGGTACTTTTTAGCAAAGTGTTTTCGTTATTGTCTCTTACAATTAGGTCTGTTGTTTTTGTTTGTTTGTTTTTTGCTTTGTCTGAGATCATGATTGCCACCGCTACCCTCTTCACTCCAGCTGAAGCATAATAAACTCTGCTCCACCCCTTCATTTCAACTGTATGTGTCTTTCTGTCCCACATACTGTTGACTGCTACTTTCCAATCCATTCTGCTTTCCACTTCCATTCCATGGGTTAGCTTATCCCATTTACATTCACTGTTATGATCACTAACTGTGCATTTCCCTCCATCCCATTTTCCTTCTCTTAGTCTTTTTATCCCATCCCTCCTCAAAGCTCCATCTAGCTTCCAACCAATACACCTCCTCCCAATCCACCCTTCCCCTTATTGTCTCCACCCCCCCATGTATCTTATCCCCATTAGCTCTTATCTCCCTATTAGATAAGATAGATTTCTATACCCAGCTAAGTGTATATATATTTTTTCTTTGTACCAATTCTGATGAGAGTGAGGTTCAAGCACTGCCTGCCACCACCCTGATTTTCCCATTCACTCTAAAAGCTCTGCCTTTTATGCCTCCTTTACATGAGAAAATTTGCCCCTGTCTACCTCTCCCTTCCCCCTTCTCCCTGGGCATCCCTCTTTCTCTGCCCTACATTCTTTGCTTTGGAGATCATCCTAACATAATTGACTCACACCCATGCCTTCTGTCTATGCAGACTCCTTCTAACTGCCCTAAGAATGATAAAGCTCTTAGGAATTACAATGATCATCTTCCCACATAGGAATGTAAACAATTTAACTCCATTGAGTCTTTTATGCTTACTCTTTCATGTTTACCTTTTTATACTTCTTTTGAGCCTTCTGTTTGAATGTCAGATTTTCTATTCAGTTCTGGTCTTTCTACCAGGACTGCTTGGAAGTCCTCTATTTCACTAAATATGCATTTTTCCCCTCTCAGTTTTGCTGGGTAGCTTATTCTGGGTGCTTCCAAGATGGTATGAGATAGGGAGAGGTAGGATCATTGTTTTCCTGGTTTGTACTCTGACATATACCCATGAAGGGACCCTGCTCCTCTGCAGCTGCAACTACCTGTCCTCCTCTTGGCCCTGAAACTATAACCAGGACCCCTATTTCCTTGCTGCTGTGAGCCTTAGTTCTCCCTTGACCCCTGCTCTCTTGTGACCAAGTACAATCCTTCCTCTCCTCCCTGGAACTGTGACTCAGAACTGTTTATGGGCAATAGAGTTGCCAATCAATGTCAGCTGCACCCAGTGCTAGCAAAGGGCTCCTTATTATCTCTTTCTGACCGGTTGTCCAACACCCTTACTGTCTCTGAGCCCAGAAGTGTTTCCTCTGAATTAGAGATATTTTTTCTAAATTATGTGAGATCAGTACCACAAGATCTCATAATTGAGAAGCCCAAGGGGATGTTCTTCAGAAGAATCCTTTGCAATGTCTCCAGAAGAGGGGGAAAAAATTTGTAAATTATAGGCTCTTAGGAAGAACTTTCTGCTCCAAATCCTTCATTTTACACAAAAGGGAACTAAGTCTAAAAGGCGAAATAGATATGTCCTAGATCACAGGATAAAGTAGTCACAAAAGCAAGACCCAAATTTCCTGCCTACAATTTCAGTTGTAGGGATAATAATAATAATAATAATAATAATAATAACTAAATCACTTAACCCTGATTGCCTTCCCCCCAACTGTTCTGTGCAGAGAACGATTCTGTTGTAAACTTCCCGGAGCTCAGAGGGCAGGGAAGGCAGATAGAGAATACAGAAGGGCAAAGGTAAGGACAACTTGAAGCCCGGAAGTGATATAATCTAGGAATCTGAGAGAGGAAAAGGGAGGCAGAGAGGCTGGAGACAGAGCACTTGGTGGGTCAGAAGCCTGAGGACCTGAATTCTACATGTCTTCATTTCTTCTTTGGTAAAATGGAGGTGATACTCTTCACACAGTCTGTGTCAGAGAGTGGTGAGGAAAGTGCTAAGGGTTTTGTCAAATTTGTCACCCTGGAAATGTCTGTCGTTATTAAACAGTGAGTACCCAGCTTTCCAAAACCGTGGTGTTCTTTCTAGCAAGGTCAATGAGGGCTTCTGGGCATTCCTGCCAGACACCGTAGGGACTAAAAGGAAGGAGACTACAGTTCTCTCTTCCAACATCACGACTTTCCCTAAGACGGTGTCAATATGTCTGGGTTGGCATAAGAAATCAAATGGGAATTTGGGGGGAGTTTTGCGAAAACCACAGCTTTCACAGAAAAAGTTTAGAAACTTAGAAATGCATAAAATATGTATATAGTGTTGTATCATATCAACATATTTTATATTTTATCTCTTAATACCATAATAATACAGATTTCTCTGGTACAAAGGAAGGGCCAAAACATTTTATGTGGATTTTCCAGTTGGTGGGGGCTCCACACTCCTAAGCCATGTGATGTGGAAGGGATCATTGTAGTCTCTGTCTTTGTGATGGGTAGGCTAAGTCACTTAAATCCTGATTGCCTCCCCCCAATAAATGATAATAATAGCTGTCATTTTATAAAAGCACTTTTCATATATTGTCCTGTTTGACTCACACAACAACCTATAAAGCAGGTGCTTTTATTATCCCTATTGTACAGAGGAGGAGATTGAGGCAAACAGAGGTTAAGTGACTTATCCAGGGTCACACAGTATCTAAAGCTAGGATTTAAACTCATCTTCTTGAATTCAAGTCCTGGCACTCGGGCTGTCTGTGCCCTCTAGATGCGTCATCCCTTCCACCACCTTGATCCTCACCCCACCAGTCTTATTTCTGATTGTCTAAGTTGAGCAAGCAACCCCCTGATCTGGGTTCAAATCCTGCCTTTGTCACTATCTAGGCAACACAGAGCCTCTCTGGGCCTCAGCTTCTTCATCTGTAAAATAGAGTTGGACTAGATACCCTCCAAAATCCCATCCAACTTTAAATCTGATTCTGTGACTTCCTCTTCCCTCCTATACCTGCCAATGCTGTCAAATGTCCTCTCTGGGTCAGTGACACCATCACCCTGCCTTCGTCCACCTCCATATCCAATTATTTTTAATCAACAGTTATTAGTTCCTTCTCTCTTCCAGATGCGGTTCCAGGTTCTGGAGATAAAGAAATCACCCCTGACCTCAAGGAGCATGCATTCTGAATGTCTATTAAACAAAGACACTGGCTTTTGGGGAAGGATGGCACTGACCACAGGAGTCAAGTCCTGAACATGTCTGACCTCTGTCTGTCTCCTTCCTTTAGCTCAGCCACCACCCCAGTATGGGACCTCATTTCCTGGACCATTTATTACCTACCTTTCTGACTCATGGCTCTGTTTCCACTCTCTTTAAGCAGTTTATATTTGGACCAATGCAGAATTGTCATCAATATTAACTTGGAAAATGGTGTATTCTCTCTTATAAATCTTTCTACTTAAACCAGTGGTTCTCAACCTTCCTAATGCCTCAACCCTTTAATACTCATATGTGGACATATCTGCATGTGGGCAGACCCTCCTGGAGACAGAGGAGTGGTATCTTGGTTCCTAAGACCATCAGAAATATATGTTTTCTGATGGTCTTAGGTGACCCCTGTGAAAGGGCCGTTCAACCCCCAAAGGGGTCGCAACCCCCAGGTTGAGAACCGCTGACTTAGACCATTTTGACCATTTCTCCCCTCCCCCCTCCATTTTTGCCTCTGATTACTAATGTTCCTAGGACAACATCTCTCAACTTCTAATCACTTTCTAGATCTCGGGAATGCTGGTCAAAGGAAGGAAAAAAGCACTTATTAAGTGCCTAAAATATGGCAGATACTGTGCCCAGCACTACACAGATTTTGTGAATCATTTGTCTTCACAACAACAACCTTGGGAGGCAGATGTTGTTATTATCTCCTTTTTACATATGAGGAGACTGAGGTCAAGTTACTTATCCAGGGTCAGATGGCTACTGATTTCTGAAACTGGATTTGAACTCAGATATCAGGCCCAGCACTATCCGTACACCCCCAAAGCAGGCGATCCCGCCATGAACTCACTCGGTATCCTAACTTTAACAAGAGACATTCTTCCCCTACCCTAAAGAGTTGTTGTGGTCATGGGCTGTAAGAACTGTGGTTTCCTACAAGGTGGAATTAAAAATGAAGTGTTTTCATTTTGCAGAGAAAACAAAAGAATTAGAGTATGTTGGGTGGTGAGGGGAGGGTGGTTTGTAAGGAGACATCAGTGAACTATGGCAGGAAGGTAGGTTGAGATTTGCCTGAGTGAAACAGAACTGATCTGTCTCTCTGTCTCTCCCTCCCTCTCTCTCTCTCTGTCTCTCCCTCCCTCTCTTTCTCTCTATGTCTCTCTGTGTCTCTCTGTCTGTCTCTCTCCTCTATCTCTCTGTCTCTGTCTCTCTCATTCTCTTTCTCTGTCTCTCCCTCCCTCTCTTTCTCTCTGTCTCTGTCTCTCTCTCTTGTTCTCTTTCTCTCTATGTCTCTCTGCCTCTGTCTCTCTGTCTCTGTCTCTCTCTGTCGCTTTCTCTCTATGTCTCTTTCCCCTTCCCTTCCTCCCTTTTCTCCCATTCTCTCTCCTCTTTCTTTTTTCTTATTCTCTCCTTCCCTCCTGCAGAGACCTTTGGAAAAACCAGATGGTCTGGACGTCTCCGATCAAAGCAAAGAACATCCCCAGCACCTGTGTGAGAAGTGCAAAGTCTTGGGCTACTACTGCCGGCGAGTGCAATAAAACCTCCCTGGGATGGTGGGCCTTCCCAGCACCCCGCCACCCCCAAAGCTTCTGGCGGCAGAGCACCGTGGGTCCCCTTGTCCCCTACCCAATCTGCAAGAGTCCTGACACAAACTCAACCTCTGCGAAGAAAAGAAATCGCCAGTTATCACCTATCTATAGAGGAATAACATGCCTTACAGTTAACAGAATGTAACATTTATTTGTGGGTGTGGGTGTGGGTGTGTGTCTGTGTTTTTCCCTCCTCTCTGTGTCTGTGTGCACCTGTACACACGCAAAATGTATTTATAGGAATCTGGGTTTTTGTCTAGCGTTTTAGGACACACAGTGTTATTAAAAGTGTTCCTGATGGGACCGCCACCAGGCCAGGTGAGGGAGCGAAAGGGTGGGTGCCGTCCTATTGATTGTTTACATGGTTTTTTCCAATGTCCTAGCCAAGAGAGGCAAAGGATTGGACCCTTGGTCCTTTGGATATGAGGAAGAGCTGAGCAGAGGCTCAGGGGCATTGGGGGGCCAGCGAGTGTGGCCAAACCTCCAGACCCATCCAACTTTCTGGGGTCAATTGAGATGAACTGAAGGCTTGACTTCTGCCAGTTGGGGGTTGGGGGGATGGTGAGAGAAGGTGTTTTTGTCTCTTCTCCTTGGCCTCTGCTACCACCGCCTTCTACTTACCACCTGACAGGGTATGAACACGTGGTTCTTTTCTCAGGTCTCTCCCTGTCCATTGGCTCCTTCGGGGTGTCCAATTCAGCATTAGGCCACAAACGCACTAAATTTACTGTGAATAACAGGGAAATGGGAGGCACCCTTTTTCTCCCCAAGCCTGGACAGACACCCTGACTTTATAATCATGTGAAAAGCCACTTTTATGGGGAAAAAATTGTATATCTTATTTTCTCCTCAATAGATGAGTTATTAATACAAAAAAATATTTACCCACATGTAGCAGAAGGGAGTGAGGGAAGAAGGAGAAAGCTCTGACAGGTGGAGTCCACACCTGCTCCCCAAATACTCCTTTCCTTCCTGTCTCCAATCATGAAATTCCCCACTATATTTCCAGCATTTGAGAAGGGGGCAGCTCCCTGTCCAGAGGGACAAGGTGAGGAAGAGAGCTTCGGACACCATAAGGAAAACACCAGCCAAGCATCTTAAAGTATCAGGTGAGCTCTTGGTAGCCAGGCTTTGTTGGTGATCAGGCAGGTGGGTGGGCGGGCTTGTCCAGCCATCATTAATCTTTCTTTGGACTTTTCTAAAAAAAATCAATGCTCCCCTTCAGTCTTCTCTCCTCATCACTTCCCTCTGTGGAATTCCCTAGAGGAGGGAGTGTTCACAGCCCTAAATCACAGCTGATCATTCAAATAGATATTTTGAGATTCTACCAGCCTCTGTAGGAATTGCTTCCCAGCCCAATCAGCCTGGAGCTCTGTCCTACCTTGGAAATGAAAGCAAGGCAGCAAAAGGGATAATATGAAACTGCCCATACCTGCTCCCCTCCCACCCCAGGGGTCCTTCCTAAGAAAAAAGCCAGGCTGTGATTCCCCCTCCACCCCCCCATCAATGGTCATTGTAGAGCCCATGACAAAGGGATTACGATGAGGTTCTCTAGACCTTCATCACTGGCATGTCCCTTTTCTTCCATCCCGTCCCTTCTCCTGGCTCTTCCAGTATTGTCTGGTAACCCTGACATACCACTGTGCCTCTCTCTGGGCCATAGGCTCCCCTCTCTGTAAATGGGAATAATGGTTTTCCTACTTCCCAGGAGAGCAGGGAAGCCTTGCAAAGGAACACTAGTCAGGCATCCAGCTGTCTTGGAGACAGCAGGTAGACGCTTTCCCTTGGGGGCAATGAAGCTGTATTTATGTTATACAATGTTCTTTATTGGTGATAGCCATTCAGAATTAGCTCGCTCAGTTTGCCCCGGTCATTCATCCTTTACTAAAGAAAACCAATCAGACCAAGGAACAAGACTGAAACTCTGTGTTTACTGTGGGTCGTGGCTCACCCAAATCAGGCCTGAAAAGAATCTGTTTTCAAGGAGAAATGCATTTGTAGCTAGCAGCTGATGAGTTACAGTTAAAGTGTTTAACTGGGGATCCAGGTCATGAGAGAGGGTGTGTGTAGGGATGCAGCGAGGAGGAGCAGGTTAGGCCGAAGGCAGCCCATGCCCCTTGAGCACTTAATGAGACGTTAGCAACAGCCTCGTGGTAGGAGTGGCTGAGTTGGAGTCAGAAAGACTTAGGTTCAGATCTCACCTCAGATACTTACTAGCTGAGAGACCCTGGGCAAGTCACTTAACCTCTGTTTGCCTCAATTTCCTCATCTGTACAATAGATAGTAATAGCATCTACATGACAGGATTGCTGTGAGGACCGAATGAGATGCTGTGTGGGAAGTGCTTCGCAAACTTTGAACGGCTGTATAAAAGCCAGCTATCGCTGTAACACCCTCTCCTTCCCTCGTCCCCACCCCTCTCCAGTAGGGATAGAAAGAAAGGGTGCCCCAGCTCTCCTCCTTCATTGGAGACAACTCCTTAGAGAATTTCTACAAACAGTTTTCTATACCATCCCAGAAGGCCCTGGAGTGCTGCTGATTATGGTCTTCGTCCTTGACATTCTCTTACTGAGAAAAGGAAGATGTTACTGTCCGTCATGATTATAATAACCTTAAGAATAATATTAACAATAATAAGAATGGTGGAGGGCAGTGTGAGCCTTCTGGACTATTAGAACCCAACCCTGTGTTCTCAGCCCAAGGGTTCACAAGGACCTGTCTCCATAGGATGGTTCCTAAACAAAATTCAAGTCTTTCAGATACTCTCAATTTCACTTGAAATGCAAAGACCCCAAAGCATAAAACTTTTCTATCTGCTCACCCTGTAAAATAGTCTGTAAGCTATAGTATAAGTAAGGCAGAGATAGAATTCCCTCTCCAAAGCTACTTTTCCTGGTCTCCATCGCCAGCCTAGTTACTGAGAAGCCTGAAATTACCGACATGGTGATAAGAGAGAATAGTGCATAGTGGCAGCCAAGGTCAGGTGGTACTCTGCCCAGTGGACTGCCTGCTCTCCCAGCCAGAAGATTGTTGCAAGTACGCAGTTAACCATCTAGCCAACTAATTTGTGATTGTTTTGGTTGGCCAAAACATCCTATTCCCCTGCCCCTACCCCACTTTGCCCTTGGCCTGTAGGAAACATCGTCATGTATTTGTTTGCTCTCAGCTATATTATACCATTGCTGTCCGAGGGTTGGTGCTACTTAGTCTGAGTGCTCAAGGGGCCCCAGGGATCCTGGGTGATTTGAGGAAGGATTATGGTTTTAGGAAGATATTGAAAAGGGACAATCGTATGCAGTTCATAGATGCTATTGAGTGATCATTAATGTTTACCCCTGTATGAAGTATTCTACAGTTCTCTTGGCAGATCTGTATTTATCTTGAGTTATACTTGACATAGAAATCCTTTGGGGTTTTTTTAATACTATGTGTGTATTTTGGAAAACTTTATAGATGTTAAATTTTCTGAAGGGTTACAAATATTTCTCGTAATACTGAACTTGTAATCTTATTCTCCAGAAACTCTTTGCAATTTTTATCTGTATATATTTGAGGGCCTTTAAAAAAAGGGAAAAGGGAAGAGGAAAAGCAAAAAGGAATGGCTTGCTTTTTATTGTTTAGTTTTTTAAAAGAGGCATCTTCACAATTTTAAACTGTTCAGAAGGGCCTGGTTCTCCAATTTAACACAACCAAGCTAAGAGTTTCCTAAAATATTCTGCAAACTCAGAGTATATCCTCAAGAAAATATTTATGATGGAAAATTGTCTCTTTTTTTTTTTCAATTTTTTTTACATTGCTTTTTGTCTGTATAAAGTATGCAACCGAACTACATTGAGAAGGAAATATTGTCTACATAGAATATTATATGAAAGTTGGTACATAATTCTGATGAGAAGAATCCTTGCAATTCTTTAAGCCATATTGTTGTTTTGTGTTTTCCTTGGATGAAAATATCAGTATTAAGTAACCAATATATTATTCAAGTGTTTAGACCTATTAATATGCTTATGCAGTTTATTTATATGTGTATTTTGGGAAGTATTACCTTTTAAGGAAAGCTATAATTAGATTTGCTAGCAAGAAAGGAAACCGAGAATATTGTATTCTTCTTTACTTTAT
The DNA here is from genome assembly GCA_028646575.1 of Pseudocheirus occidentalis. Lineage (NCBI taxonomy): Eukaryota > Metazoa > Chordata > Mammalia > Diprotodontia > Pseudocheiridae > Pseudocheirus > Pseudocheirus occidentalis. Next base: position 48,438,768 of record CM053598.1, on the reverse strand, counting down.
GACCAGACTCAAGATCCCAGTTCCTGGAGGGAAGCCCAGCTCCTTGACATTTGGGATTACCTATACCCTGTCCTATAATATAATTATAATCTATTTTCTCTCTCTCTCATTTTCTTAAACTTTTTATTTTTAATTTTGATAGGGGGTTTGGGGAAGGAGGGAGCATCTGGTGAGAGCCTCTGTTGACAAACTTGTCTCACATGACCATTTGCCAGCCCTCAAGGTCCTAACTGTTCCCCTAATGGGAACAGACAATCCATGAGATGACCTCCAGGATGAGGTCAGCCAAGGGAGGAGAATGGATGAAGAGAATTTCCAGATCCTGGGTGCCTTATATTGTAGGACTTGCATGATCCTACCTTGGTGCCTTTGCACAGGGCCTGATTCTGTAATAGATTGCATTGCGGGCGTCCTTCTGAATGGAAACTCTCACCCCAAACCTCTGCTAGACTCCAGCTGTACACTAAATGAATATTTAATCCAAAAATCACTACATTTTATACTAGAAAGACAACTAACACAGTAGTTTATGAGTTCTTAGAGCTTTAAGAAAGTTAATCTAATGATTAGTCTTGGGGTTATTGAGGTGGGGAAGGGGCTTTCTGTCTCTCTTGTCATCTGTTACCCATTGATTCTTGTCAGCCTCAGTTGCCTTCATGTATTGAGTCCCTGTCCCATGTCTGTATCTGTTAGTATGTGTGTATACAGCTAAAAGACAAACAAGGCCTAAGGACAAAGGCTTAGAGGGTGCCCAGAAGAGGCAGCCCAGGCTGCCCTGACCTCTCAGCCAACGTGTCCATAGGTTGGCATTCCAGCGTGTGCCTTATCTCCTGGATACTACGCATTACAGCTTCCTTATAGAATCATAGCCTTTTCATGCTGTATTAAAAAAATACTTTTAAAAACCAGAGAGAGTCTTGTCTTGAATGTCATTGTCAGTAGAGTGTTCCCTGGGGGCATTGGGGAAGTGGTGAGTGAGATGGGGGACAATACCACCAGAAGTAAAAGAGGATTCCAAGAATCCTGGGAATGACTAGGATGTCAACCTCTCCCCATGCCTCAATGCCATTTCCTACACAACCGCTCTGCCATGCACCCTGGCCCAATTGGAACTGTCTTCAAACTAGCTTCCCCATCCTGAGTCAATACCCAAGACTGATAGGGATTGTTGACTGATTAGGTCACAAATTAGCTTAGCCTTTAAGACTCTTCCATCACCTTATATAGAAGTGATTCCTCACAAAGGGATTCTGGAAGTTCTTTATTTGCTGAATAGCTTGAACCTCTGAACAAGGCCAAGTCTTTTCATCCCAGGTATATCATGAATCTCTAAGACAGCAAGGCAAGTGATTGGGCAGCATGGAGTAAAGTCTGGAGATATGAAGAATCAAAAGGAAGACCGGTAAAAGAAAGTGGAGTTTGTTAGTGAGCAATACAAGAAAAAAGTCCATATTTTTCTCTTAAAGTTTCTTATTATAGACCAAAGGTAGAGAAAGATATAACTGATCAGAAGGGAAAAAGAAATCAATCATGGGTCACCTACATGAAAATCAACTTAATTAAGAGTGAGGTTTTTTTTTAAGAGAAAGAAAACATGCCAGTCATTTGCTTTGTTGATTCAAAAGCACTATATAAACATGACCTATTATTGCTTTTATAAACCAAGAAGAAGGAGCACAAAACTATCCAATAAATACAAGAAATAGAAAGTTACGGAAGGGAGATGGGCAAATAAAGATGTAAGAGAAACGGGTATGGAAGAAAAAAGATATCAAAGAAATAAGGAAACTAAAAAAAAATCAACAAAAAGGCAAAGATACTGTCATGGAGTTATTTCCACAGCTTTATGACCCTCTACATATTATGACTATGGACTTGAAGTCATGTTGCATTTCTGCACCTATAGGCTTAAATGAGGGTGTCATCACTTAAATTTGAGGAAATCGCACTAAAATCCTCTCCCTGATGTGGGTGTTTCATAGTAACCATGCTATAATCAACACACTCATCTTACAGTAATTCCCCCCCCCCCAAACAACAAGGACAAAAAAAACTACAGGAATACAATATAGTGGAAAGAATTGGAAGAATTGGAATCATGTGGTCTAGGTTCATCTCCAATTCTTGAAAATTATTATTTATGTGCCCTCATGAAGGCATTGGAGGAATATGATTTCTAAGGTCCCTTCCAGCTCAAAATCCCATTCAATTGAATTAAACATTTTTGAGCACCTACTACATTTAAGATACTGCTAAGCACTGGGAATCCAAAGGCAAAACTCCAACAATCCCTGCCTTCAAGGGCTTATGCTCTACTGGAGAGATATAACAAGCACACATTGTGGGGATAAAATTATCCAACCTTCAATAAAAGACACTGAGGCAAAGTTCTGAGCCAATGGCACTTTATTCAAGGGTCCATGGTCCCCTCTAATGAAATGGATCTCATCTTCCTCATGATCGAGATGACCCCTCCTTCCAGGGCTTTACTTTTAGAGTTAGATTTCTAGACATTCAAGATGGCTAAATCAGGGGTGGCTAGGTGGCACAGTGAACAGAGCACTGGCCCTGGAGTCAGGAGGACCTGAGTTAAAATCTGGCTTCAGACACTTAATATTAAACTAGCCGTGTGACCTTGGGCAAATCACTTAATTCCAATTGCCCTAACTTCCCCCCTCCAAAAGAAAAAAAAAAAGAATGGCTAAATCAACTATAGAATAATTCCATTAATTGATATATGATACATAGGCTAAGATAAGCCAAAATGATCTGTCAGCAGTCATGAGTTGGGTGAAGCAAAGTACATACCAATGATGGTTACCTGTTGGATAAGAGAGAATGGTCCAGAGGTACAAAAATAAATTGGGGGCCTTTCCATGTAGTTGAGTCACCTTCACACTCAAGGAAAGACAAGGGTAGAAGGTCTCCAGTTAACTTCCTGTGATTGAGTGAGCTTACAATCGGGAACAGCTCTGAAGCCTAATATACAATACTTATAATCACCACCTCATGCAATCATATTAATTTGATTAATACTGATTGCAATAGAGTACGGGTCCTCAATGAATCAACTAGTCTAATAGTAGTAATAGTAGTAGTTGGTGTGTGTGTGTGTGTGTGTGTGTGTGTGTGTGTGTGTGTGTGTGTGTGTTTGGCTCAGATCTCTGATTTCATTGTGGTAGGGACATCATAGTGAAGGAACTCCCTCATTATGATGATCACTACTTGGGGAAACAGAAGTTTAGGCACCTTCCCAAGGTCATACAGCCAGCATGTCTCCAAGGAAGAATCTGAACCCAGGTCTTTCTGACTGAGGTTGGCTTTCTATACACTACAGCAGACTGCCCCTGCAGTAAGGCAAGAGAAGTTGAGCAGAGCCAGATTGCAGAGGGTTTTAAATGCTAAGCTAAGAATGGTGTACTTTTCAATTCAATAAGTATTTATTAAGTGCCTACTGTGTGCAAGGCACTTGCTAATGCTAGGAATAGAAAGAAGCAAAAGGCTGTCCCTTTCCTTGAGGAGCTTACAATCTAATAGTGGAGACAGCATGTAAACATATATAAGGCAATCTATGGACGGAATGAATTGGGAATAATTAACACATAACAATGAATCATAGAGGCAAGAGAGAGCCATTAAGGATTCCTAAACTGAAATGGGAAGAGGGGATGGAAACTGTATTTTAGTAATGACCAGTTTGTCTATTTTTTTTTTCCACGTCTACTGGGAAAGGAATAAAATGAATCCTGCTTTAACTCTATTTATTTCCTATTATTCTTCTCCTAAGGAGCGGGAGGAAGGAGGTTATATCCCTACGTCTACCCCTCCCAAGAATGAGAAGGATGAACCAATAAGCAGCTTCCCCAAAGATAAAAGAGAAGGGTTGAGCTCACTCCCAAAATAACCATGAAGAGATGGGTCAGTGAAAATAGGATTAGTAGTTAACTGCACAAGTTCCAAGGGCATTGCAAGGAAGACCATAGATTTTAAGACTCTTTATCTTTTGTAATATCTCTGTTTCTTTTAAACACATCTCTTCCCCAGTAGCTTCTACCATTAAAAAAAAAAAAAAGACCAGAAAACATCAAGAAAGGTTTTATTTGATGTGGAGGAGTAGTTGGCAGCCTGAAGCCTCCTGGCAGGAGAGGATCCACACAGCTCAGAGTAGGTGGGCCAAAGTCCTGGAATCTGGAAGAAAAAAAGTGTGGGGGGAATCAAACAAAGAGACAGTTTGGGCCTCAAGAATCCCCAGATAGCAGCTCTAGGGCCCCACTCTGGCTACACTGAGCTCTTGAGGTGAGGCCCTAGGGACTATGGAATTCCAGAGTGATAGAGGCGGATTGAGAGGTCCTGTGATTCCAATGTCCACTTTACAGATAAGGACACTGAGGCCCACAGAGCGGATTTGTTCAAGGTCACAAGAACAGTAATTAGTAGAGCTGAGAATCTAACACAACTTCTCTAGACAAAGGATTAAGGTCCCTTTGATGAATATTAAAAGGTATAGGAATAGAAAGGGGTTGTCATTATGATTCTATCTACTCTCCAAAGCCTAGGCCCAGATGTAGCCATTCTGGGCTGGTAACACTCAGGGCCTGGTCCAGACCCTAACTAGCTTGTTTTAGAGTGTCCCCTCAATGCCTGTCCCAGTCTCCTGATTTGGCCCCCACCTGTGCCTTTCCTACAGCTGTCATCCCTTCCCCAATCATTTCCTTCTCAGCTGCCCCAAGTGACACACATAATTTTCATGTCCAGAGCCTGCTATGCTGCTATTCGGGAGGGGGAAATATCCTCTGAGCCAGCTGCTCTGTTACACCACCCTTTCCCCTAAGCCAGAAACCCACCAAAAGTATCTATTTCAAACTTTCTGTCCTGTTGTCCCCTATAGACAATGGAAATAGAAGTATTTGGGGGCTTGAGAAATTTTTATCATTCTAGGTTTGTACATCTCCTTTTCAGTTTTAAGTGGAAAGATCCTAGATATTAGAATATCTCATCATTCTGGAGTATTATATTTTTTTCTGTGGTCCAGGATTCCCCTTCCACCAAGGACTCTGGGTTCCCACTAACCTTAGTTCAATCCTGGGAGCTCAGACCCCCAATGAGGTCAGTTTTTCTCCAACTTTTGCTCCCATTCTGAAAATGTGACCCTAGAGAAATCTGAATAAAGCTTAGATATAGCTCTTATTTCAACTTCCCCCCAAAAGGGAACAAGGCCCCCTCAGAGATCCTCAATGTACAATAATGGTATTGGGTATGGTCCCACCTTTATTTCACCCACAATATAAAACGCCTAAGAGCAAAGACTAAGAGGTGTTCATGAACAAATACAGAAACATAAAACATTTATACAGCCCATAAGACTTATCAAACCCTCTCAGAAAGGTGAGTGTACCTTGGAGAGGCTGCTAAAGAAACAATTTCCCTGCATAGAAATAACTAGGTGGCACAATGGGTAGAATATTGGACTTAGGAAGACTGGGTTTGGTTCTAACCTCAATCACGCTGTCACCTTGGGCAAGTCACTTAACCTTGCCCAGACTCAGTTTCCTCATTTGTAAAATGAAGATAATGGTAACACCTCCCTCACATGAATCAAACATAACATATAAAATGCTTTGCAATAACAATAGTTATGCATATGCTGGTTAATATTAGCATTATTCTTCCTATGAGATCCGCACTGTGTGAGTAGCCCGTGTGAACAGCAGAGTTGGCCAAGTTCAAAGTTTCTTCTATTATCCTCTTCTCCCTCTAGGGGTCTTGTGTCCTAACTCTCAATCTGTTGAAGACTCACAAATATACAGCTAAAGTTCATTTTCCAGACTGAAAACAAAAAAGGACAAAATTACCCAGTCTAGAGCTAAAGATCCAAGGGCTCACTGCTCAGCTCTCCATGGGCTTCTCATTTTCTGCTCCTGGTAGAGTTGGGGAAGGAGAAATTTCCTCTCAGATCCCCCCCCCCCCACACACACACACACCTAACCTGAGCCCATTCCCACTGTACTGTGATCTAGAAACCCAAGCATAAGAAGTCACAGGAAAAGAAAAATGGCAGGGCTGTTTCATAGATCCCCTTATAGGCTACAGAGGGAAAGTGGTTCCTTCAATAGAAATATCCACCCTCATTCCCGCTGACTCTTGGTTGCCAATCAGTCATCTTGGAGACAGCTCTAGCTGCTGAGTATCAGTCAGAGGAGTTCTTCAAGTCCATTCAGCAAGGATCTGGGAAAGATGTTGACCTACATGAGAGGTAATTTCCAACAAACAGGTATACCCTGACACCTCATCAAAGTGAATGGGGGCTCATCACTCTCCCAATAATATCCGCACCCCATCATATGATGAGAATAGATACAGCCCACAAAAGATGGAGAGAATAAGTCGCCAGGTGTAGAAACATCTGGATTGATCACACGCAAACACACATACAAACACCACCGTGCACTCTGTAGCCGCTCAGCTACAAGCGCACCATGTTGTCACGTGTTATATTCAGCATAAGTGTCCAGGTAGAGATGGTGTGGACGATGATGGCTATAAATAAAGCCAAGATCTTAATACAAGGGATGAACACCAAGTTCTGGAGGTCTAAGTAGGCAGAAATGTAATACAACCTCCTTATTTTACAGATTAGCAAACAGAGGCCCTGAAACATAAAATGACTGGCCCAGAGTCCTGCAACAGGGGAATTGCCAAGGTAGGATTGGAACTAAGACCTCCTGATTGTCAGTTTACCATATAAGAACGTACCATATGCACATGTAGTTGTTCTTCATATATGTGGGAACAGCATGGTAAAACATAAAAAAATACCTGTGTCATGTATTACCTGTGTTACTCTGGACAAGTCACTTTCTGTAAAATGGAAAGGGTTTCAAAAAAAGTAGGAAGAAGGAGGTCTATTAGTACCAGATATCAAACAATACTACAAAGCAGTAATTATTAGAAATTATGTGGTGATACTTACAAAATGGAAGTTGGTTGGTATAATAGATTCATTACATAACACATGTGCCGTTAGGATGCACAGTGGATAGAGTTAGGGGCCTGAAGTCAGGAAGACTCATCTTAATTGAGTTCAAATCTGGCTTCAGACACTTACTAGATGCATAACCCTGGACAAGTAATTTAACGATGTTTGCCTCAGTTTCCTCATCTGTAAAATGGGATGGAGAAGGAAATGGCAAACCATCCCAGTATCTTTGCCAAGAAAACCACAAATGGGGTCACAAAGAGTCAGACAGGACTGAAAAGCAAATGAGCAACAAACGTAGCACACGGAAGCAGACAGACATGGTAAAACCATCTTCTATAAACTAAAAGACCCCCAGTTACCAGGGGTGCACTATTGAACAAAAGCTGCTAGGAAAACAACATGGCAGAAATTAGGTAGAGGCCAACATCTCACACTGTATCCCAAGATAAACTTCCAATAGAATTAAACATGAAAGGTGACATCATAAGCAAATTAGAGAAACAAGGAAAAAATTACCTTTATTACCTATAGGTAGAAGAGTTCACAATCAAATAAGCAATAAGTTCATAGAAGATAAGAAAAGGAGGGAAGGAAGGAAGGAAAAAGATGGAAGAAAGGGAGAAAAGAAAGAAGAAGGGAGAAAAGAAGAAGGAAGAGAGGGAAGGAGGAAAGGAGAGAGGGGAACAGAGAAAGGAAGGAATGAAATGAAAGAGAGATGGTGTGGGGGTGGGAAAGCTGGTCTAGATGAGTGCATGAGGTTCCTTCTGTTCTAAATATATGATCCTATGTTTAACAGGAAATGAAATCACAGAGAAGCAATGCAAATGTTTGCATTTTGAAGGAAAGTTTCGAATCACACATATGTATTTAAGTTGTATACAAATCACTTTCCTTTCATTTATATAATGTGTAACATTTAACACAGGCTTATGTAAAAAGATGTCATAATGATCCTGGCAGGGGCACAAACCAAAAAATCAGGGAGGAGATTACCAGCTTCACTTGGCCCTGTTGGTCAGCTTCCATGGAAACTTGCAAGCAGCCACCAGCAACATGGAGTTTGAAAAGCATCTCGTCTTCTCCAAGTGACAAATGTTCCATGTATATGAATAGGCGGTTTCCAGAGAAAGAAAGCTATCAATAGGCATGTGAGTTCTAAATTACTAAGAATTAGAGAAATGCAAATTAAAACAGCTCTGAGGTACAAACTCACACCCATCAGATTGGCTAAGATGACAGAAAAGAAAAATAACAAATGTTTTAGACGATGGGGTAGAGGGACAGGGGAGGTGAACTAATGGACTGTTGGTAAACTGTTGGAACTAATGGACTATTGTGAACTAGTTCAACTGTTCTGGAGAATAAAATTTGGAACTATGCCTAAAAAGCTATTAAACTGTGCATGCCCTTTGACTCAGCAGTACTGCTACCAAATCCCTGAAGGAAAAGGAAAAGGACATATGTATACGAAAGTATTTATAGTAGCTCTTTTTTGTGGTGGCAAAGAATTGGAAAGTGCAGGGATGCCCAGTTATCAGGGCAATCGTTGAATGTTCCATACTATGGAATATTATTGCATAGTAAGAAATGAAAGGAGTGGTTTCAGAAAAACCAAGGAAGACTTATATTAACTGATAAAAAGTGAATTGAGCAGAACCGGGAGAACAATTTATATAACAGCAAAATTCATATAAGTAATGGGAAAATTGTAAAGATAATCAATGTTGAAAGATTTAGTAACTCTGATCAAAAAAGTGGCCAACCACAATTCCAAAACTCTCACAAGATATTCACCTTTCCACCCTCCTCCCCCTCCACAAAAAAAAGAAAAACCTGATGGAATCAGAGTGCAGATTGAAACCTATTTTCTTCTTTCTTTTTTCTTCTTTTTTTAAAAAAATATGGCTAATGTGGGGATTTGTTTTGCAAAACTATATTTAGGTAATGAGTTTTATTTTTCTTGCCTTCTCAATGGGTGAGGGAGGGAGAAAATTTGGAACTGAAGATGAAATAAAATTTCAATTTAAAAAAAATGAAAAGAAAAAAAATCTTATTATCCCAGCTCCACACAATTCCTTTTCAGTTTTGCTGGGATGTTTTGAAAGGGCATAGACTGACTTGCTACCTTGGTAACCTTAGGGAAGTCACTCTCTGAGTCTCAGTTTGGTGAACTCTAAAATGAGGAACATGTAACAGATGACCTCTAAGATCACTAGATTTATACTCCTATGGTGAGAAATATTGAATGCAATATTCTAACTCCAAGTCATATAGAATACTAGAATTGATAGTCTGAGATGAATAAGAAGAAAAGTGGTTTGAAATACTTAATGTCTTTGACACCAAATTCTTTAACCAACTGAATGGATGTAGCTAACTAAAGTGTTTGAATCACAGAAGAGCTGAAGCTGACCATGGGGCTATTAAGCAAAAGAAATGGAAGATCACTCTCCCTGAGGCTGTTTAGGTACATAAAACCAGAAGATGGTAGCAGAAAGCAGCAGTAGGGGAGGCTTTCAGCAGTAAAAACATCTTTAAAGTCAGGGATTATTTTTTTCTTTGTATTTCCACCACCACCAAGCATGTCAGGGCTGTAGTAAGTGCTTAATAAATATTCGATTGATTGTTGATTGATTCCAGTCACAAAGACTTTGGCATTGAAGAGAAAGCATTATAGCAGAGGATTACAGCTCAGCATAGAAAATATGATGTTTCATGAAATCACCAGAGGACATTGGCATCTCTGTAACACGAGAGGTGGGGTTTGCCTTAAGTACACATGTGTCCTGGTCATACATGCTCCTACATATTTGAGTCCTCTGGCCATGTGTGATTCCTCGGGTTTGGAATAATCTTCTGGTAGGATAATTTGTGGGATGAACTTCCCTCTGTGTGTATAAAGAAAATCTTCCTTGTCACTTATCTTGGTATACTATTCAATTAAATGTCTTTTGCTTTGAAACAATGTGTCTTTATTGATGCGTTGTTGGTGGAGTTGTGAACTGATCCAACCATTCTGAAAAGCAATTTGGAATTATGTCCTAAGGGCTATAAAATGTCCGTGCCTTTGACCCAGCAATACCACTATTAGGTCTATACCCAAAGAGGTTAAAAAAAGACCTATGTGTACAAAAATATTAAAGCAATTCTTTTTGTAGCGGCAAAGAATTGGAAATTGAGTTGTCTATCAACTGAGGAATGATTGAACAAGTCATGGTATATGATTGTGATGGAATACTATTGTGCTATAAGAAATGATAAGCAGGATACTATTTTTTTTAAAAAGCCTGGAATGACTTACATGAACTGACGGAAACCTAAGAAGAGCCAGGGGAACGTTGCACACGGTAACAATAATGTACAATGACCAATTAACTGTGAATGACTTAGCGGTTCTCAGCAATACAATGATACAAGACAATTCTGAAGGACTTACAATGAAAAATGCTATCCACTCCAGAGAAAGAATTAATGGAGTCTGAATGCAACTCAAAACATATTGGTAACATTTGTCTTCATTTTTCTTTTCTTTTTTTTTAATCTCTGTTCCCTTTTGCAACATGACTAATGTGGAAATGTGTTTTGAGTGACTGTACATGTATAATCTATATCAAATTGCCTGCCTTCTCAAGGATGAGGCAGGGAAAGAAAGGAGGAAGAGAGTCTGGAACTCAAAATTTTAAAAAAGTGAATGAAAAGAATCATTTTTACCTATAATTGGAAAAAAATATAAAAATTCCCCCTCCCCCTCTGGAAAAAGAAACAATGTGTCTTCAGTTGGCTGGTAAAATAAATACACACTGGTTGGGGCTTGTCAGCTATGGGGTTTTGTGTACATGTTGACCCACAACCACAACATGCTTCAAACCTAGGGGGAGGGGATGGCACAGAGGGAAAATGGGCATGGAATCACATGAAATAAATCATTTCATCTGAAATATCCCAGGAGGATAATTTCAGAAGTGTGGGCTGATACTGAGCAACCAACAAGGATTCCCAGTTTCCTTTTGTTTTCTACTCCATGGCCACCTTATCTACACCTTTCCATTTCTATAAGAAAGTAGAATCCTTGGTAAATCATCTTACAGAAGAAAAAAATAAGGCTCAGGAAGAGGCAGGAAGAATTCTAGAAAAGGCTGTGACACAAAATCCAAACACATAAATACATTTTGTTTTCCAAATTAATAAAGTAGCCAACAGAAAAAAAACCCCGAAAAACTGAAAATTGGGGCTCAGATAAATGAAACAACATACTTAAGGTGACACAGTGAGGTTGGCAAGGGTGCAAAAAAGACAGGCCAGATGTCCAGCTCCCTGAGCAGCTTCTCCTCTGCACCACGCTGCTTCTCTTCAGACCTGGAGCTCCCTATTCTCAAGGCTGTTTGTGTTATTGTCATTACTAGTATTATTAGTGGAAGCAAAACAAAACAATGCATGTCTTTTGACATCTCCAGGAGCAATGCAAACCAATAATTCTTCTGGACAGGCTGTATTTCCTGTTGAACTTAATAACCACACTTGGAGACAACAGTCTGGAAAGAAGCCCTTTGGGGAGATAACTGTCCTCTCCGGAAAGGGGAAAGGGTTGGGGGAGAGATCCTGATTAGAAACTCTTCTGCATGATGGGAGCAAAGCCAAGGGAGTAAGGCAGAAAAGGAGGCCCTCTCAGAGGCTCACCACAGAAGAAACAAAGTTTCTTGCCCTCTTGGGTTGGATGGAAGGTCAGTGCCCCTTTCTCTGGACTGACCTTAGCTTTTTTAGTTCCCAAGGTAAGCAGATCAGATGGAGTGGTTGAGACTGGGAGAAAGGAACCAGAAAGATCCCTAGAAGACAGGCCCTGATTATTGGACACTGAGACTGTGACAGAACATGAAACAGATAGAGGAAAAGGCTCCCCATGGGAACCAGAGCCCTAGGGTGGGGATAGAGAGACCCTGATAAGGGAGTGGGAGGGAGGAACAGATCCAGTCAGGGAGGAGGAGGTCAAAGGTGAAGAACTTTCCAAAGTTCTAGGAGCACTGGGATGTTTGTCCTTTCTCTTCCTCCCTGCCGCTCCCCTACTCTCACACTATTTTGTGGCCTAGATTCCTCCTACTGCTGTGAAGCAGAGCTCTGGACAAGACCCTGAGGACTTTTGGGGGAAAAAAGTACCCACAGTCTATAAAAATGGGCACTGAAGCTCATATGGAAGCATATTTATAGATTCAATGAAAGCTTAACATTTTCTAGGTCTTTCCCCCAAATGACATGAAATGAGCCTGGATTGAGATTGAAATGGCCTGTCTTTGACATTGGAAACTCATGTGCAGAGAGTGGCTCCAGAGACCCCAGAAGCACAAGCAAGGCCCAGGGATAGGGAGCTCCTCCCCACTGATGGCAAACCTTCTGCTCCTATGCCCAGTCTCTGTTCAGCAACAATCCACAGGTGTTTTATGCATCACAGTGGCCATGTTGCTTGTCAGCGTCTTATTTGCATGCCATTTCTGTTATTAGAGATGCTCATAGTCCCCTCTTCTTGTAATGCTTTGTACTTACTATACCAACTCCCACTCACCCTGATTCAGTCGCATCCCAGGAACAAGACTTGTATACCCCCTCGGGACTCTAGAGGTAACCTTGAGGGACTAGGGCTTGTTTTTCTAATTCTATGATTTAGGAGCCCCCACAAATGTGTTTCTGGTCATGTTATCAATTGACATTATTTAGTTGGCCAAACTCAGTTTTTAGAAATGGATATTTTACTGAGGTGATACAGCTGATACAAAAGTCTATGACATGCTCTTCCACCATATTGCACAGAGGCCAGGGGAAGATGGGCTCAAATTCAGACAACATGTGTCAAAGGGATAACTGACCACTCCTGGTTCTCTTTTCTCCACTTTCTGAGATACAGTTATGAAAATATCTAATGTTTAGATAGAACCTCAAGGTTTGCAAAACACTGTGCATATAATATCTTATTTAAGCTTCGCGATGTCCCTGTGACTGCTGTGTAGCTATTACAAATTTTTTTTATTATTATCCCCTTTTTACAGATGAAAACTGGCTAAGGGAGGTTAAATGATTCAGCACCACTGGCATCTTAAGTCAGATTTGAGCTCCCATTAAGTCCAGAACTCTCTCCTCCACAGCACCTAGCTATCTCTCTCCTTCATCAATTAAATTCGTTCAATTCAACAAGCACTAATGAATCATCTAGGTGAAGGGCCCCTATCCTGGCCTCTGAAGGCACAAAGGTAAAAATGAAATTGTGTCTGCCCTCAAGGGATTTACACGCTACTAGAAGCCCCACTGGAACCCAGCTGTTTGCAATGCATGGCACTATGCTTTAGGGGAGACAAAAGTTTACATATGACAAGACCCCTGCCCCCAAGGAGCTTATGGTCTGATTAGGAGGACAGATAAACAGAACATTATCATACAAAATAATATGGAAGTTCATTAGAAAGAGGCAAAACAAAGTGGTTTGTGAGATCCTTGGGAAAGAAGCACATAGAGGACCTAGGCCAACATTCCTTTTGTTTTGGTTTTTTTTGCTTTTTGGAGGTCAATATTCTATCTATGTGACTGTAGGCAAGTCATAACTTTCCTGAATCCGAATTTATTCATCTGTATTATGAGTGAATTAGATCAGATGGCCTCTGACGTTATTTACAACTCAAGATCTATAATCCTATGAGCAACTGAGGCTATGGGGCAATGGACCACCTGTAATTCCTCAGAATTATAGAAACATCTCTTTTTTTTCTCTCCCTCTTCTACCTCCATCGTCATAATTATTATAGGCAGGACTGTGTTTTTTCCAGGTCAGAGTTTCAAGATAATATTGTCATCTTAGAGGGAAAGTGGGAGATGAAGCTGTCCTCAAGTAATTTGATTGGAGATGAGCTGAGGCCAATTTCCAACCCTGTTCTATTGATTCAGAAGAATTAATATAGACCTGTAAAATGATGGGATTATAGAATCTTAGTGTTAAATACAGTAGCAAAATTACAGTTAGGAAGTAGCAACAAAAATAATTTTATGGTTGGGGTCATCACAACATGAGGAACTGTATGAAAGGGTCACGGCATTAGGAAGGTTGAGAACCACTGCTCTAGTACAACTGAACAGCCTGTTTGCTGGTGGGTTTTGGTACAAGTCAGAACAATTTCTTTTCAGTGTTAATATCTACAGCATCACTATATTCTTACTTGTAGAGAGGCTAGCTATGCGGGCTGGGCCAGGGACAGGTGTCTTGGCTTTTGTCTCACCTCTAGACTCCAATGACTCTGGAAGACAAAACTGAGGCTGATGACTTTGTGTAGCTTCGCCTCTCTTAAATACAATTCACATTAAGACCACCACGTCATGATGTCATTGGTCCTCTTTGAGAATGAAAGATGAACAAAAGCAACATCAAGATGTAGGGATTTTTGTATCCTTCAATACTGGTGTGACTGTTTTGCCTGTAGCCCATGGTGGTAGCTCATATATGCTCTTTTTTGTTATCATTTAAGTAATCTTAGACTACTTGTCTTATTTTGTGAGGTAAATCAACCCCAAATATTGAATCCTTTTTGGGAACTCCATACTTCTTTGCAGTTTTTCTGTGTATTTTTCCTATTTAATTTAGTCTAATTGTCCTAGTGAGAGATGAGTTCAGACACCTGGAATTCCCTAGGTATTACAGGGATACCTGGAGAAATTTGGAGTGCCATAATTTGTTTTGTTGACTTTGAAGGCTTTGGTGTGACCTGTGCGGGAAGGAACACTTGGAGATTTTGTCCAAAGCTCCAGTTGGATTTCTTATTCTGTCAGTTATCCCTTAAATTTTGTCCTGAGCTGCAGGGACCCAGCTCCAGGGACCTAGAGGAATTTTCCATTAAAACCTTGTATAGGGGGTGACTAGGTAGCACAGTGAATAGAGCACTAGCCCTGGAGGCAGGAGGACCTGAGTTCAAATCCAACCTCAGACACTTTAACTAGCCGTGTGACCTTGAGCAAGTCACTTAACACCAATTGCCTTGCCCTCCCCCTCCAAAAAGCAAAAAAATATTTTTTATATAAAATATATAAATTTTTTATATAAAATATATAAAAAAATAAAAATAAAAAATTTTAAACTTGCATAAAGACTATATGAAAAGAAAAAGAGATTTCCAGGAATCAAGAGCTGTGAACTGCCCCTCTGCCACATGTGGACTCTAAGACTGAGTCTACTATCTCCACAGAGCTTTGTGTATACAAAGAGAGAGTCTGCTCTTGGGAGTGGGGCTGGGGGTGGGGAATATTTCTGTAATGACCATCCTTATTTATATTTAGTAAATACCCCTTTCTATGGCTAGCTAAGTTTAGCTGGCTAATTAATCATTGATGGGGAGTGCACTGGATGGGGGTCTGTAAGCAACAGTACTAGAAAAATACCCCTGTGTACTCAGGGTCCTACCCTCAGGGAGACAGTAGTTAGGCCACCCTGGTGGATCTAGGTACTTATTTGAGTGGAAGTCAGGAAGTTGGAAAGTAGCCAAGAGCTGGTATTACAAATAAAATATTTTTTTTAGAATATACTAAATTTTATACAACATTTGCCGGTCCTTCCTTTATTTCTCTCGGAATAAAATTTATGAGTTCTATTGATAAACTTCAAATCTGAAAATGCTAGTTAGAATAATGTTGATGGGACACATGATCTGGCGCTTATTTGACATGAGGACACTGAGGCATGTAAGTGGTCCAGGGGATAAAGCCCTGGGCTGGAGTCAAGAAGAGTTCAGTTCAAATCTGGTTTCAGAAACTTACCAGGTAGTAAGTTAAGTGGACAAATCGCTTAACCTCTGTTTGCCTCAGTTTCCTCACCTGTAAAATGGTGATAATAATAGTGCCTACCTTCCAGGGTTGTTGTGAGGATCAAATGAAAAAATTATTTGAACCAGACACAATGCCTGGTATTTAGCAGAGAGCAAATGTTTCCTTCCTTCCTTCTCTCCCTCCTTCCTTCCTTCTCTCCCCCCTTCCCTCCTTCCTTGCCTTCTTTCCTTCCTTCCCTCCTTCTTTTCTTTCCTTTTTTCTGCCCTCCTTCCCTTTTCCTCTCCTTCCTTCCCTTTTCCCCTCCTTCCTTCCCTTCTTCCTTGCCTTCTTTCCTTCCCTCCTTCTTTTCTTTCCTTTTTTCTTCCTTTCTTTCCTTCTCTCCTTCCTTCCCTCCCCTCCTTTTCTTTCCTTTTACCCTCCTTTCCTTCCTTCCTTTTTTCTTTTTTCTTTTCCTTCCTCTCTTCCTTCCTGAACTCCAGAGAGTTCGAGTGATTTTCCCAAAATCATATAAAAAGTTAACAGTAAAGCTGAAACTAAAACCCAGGTCTCCTGATCCCCAGTTCAGAATTTGTCTCATTATACTACAGTTGACGAAAAAGTCCTGAGCTTGAGAGTTGGGATAAGAGAGATGAAAAGATGGTCAGGATGCATTTTTAGCAAACTCCATAACTGCTCAGAATCAGCCTTAGGGAGAAATGGGGGAGGGGTGAAGGGGAGGATTCATTGGAGGGGCCTCAAGCTGCTCTGAGAACAAACTTGACTATTCTGACTGAAGTGTTCTGGCCAAAATGGGGAACAGTCTGTACTTGGGGCTAGGCAAGGTCAGATCCTTGGCCTCTATACCCTGCCCCCTCCCCCCTTTTTCCTCCCTATCTCTGCAGAGGAATGAATGATTAAACTCAGATGAGTTCCGTTCTTCCTAGTCCCCCCCATCCCCACCCTCCAACGTGGGCAATTAAGTCACACACCTGGAGAAGTCAGGCAGCCAACATGAGGCTGATCACTCCCTTCCTTACTCACAGCTTCTTGGAAAGAAAGGAAGTTGGGTGGGAACACGGAGGACTGGAGTGAATTTTCCGGCCAGGATTGAATATCAACTCCCCTCCCCTCCTGGGCTTTCCTCCCACTCATCACCCACCCACAGTCCCAGCTGGAGGAGGAAGAATGTGGGGAAGATTGGAAAGGGTTCTGAATTTTGAGCCAGAGGACAAGGATTCAAATCCTGATTGTGTCATTTACTATCTGTGCGACCTTAGGCAAGTCACACCTGCCCTGGGCCTCAGTTTCTCCATCTGTAAACTTAGAAGATTGGACTAGATAACTGGTAAGGTGTTTTCCAGACCTCAAACCGTTATCCTATGATCCTAAGATGTGTGTGTGTGGGGGGGGGAGGTGTCCTTCTCTAATGATGATGATGATTAATCGATATGCATTAGCACTGTGAAGTTCTCAAAACTGTTTTCCTCTGGGGTTCCCCAAGTACAGACTGTCTCCTGTTCTGGGCAACTAATCTAGGCTCACTGACCCAGAGCTAGGCTGCCTACATCTCCCTACCAGCTTATCAAGAAGGTTGTGAGAATACTATTACCCCCATTTTACAAATCAGGAAACTTAGAGTCAGGGAGATTAAGGGGCTTATCCACCGTCAAGGAGTCAAGATGCCAAAAAACCTCTTACACTCAAATGCCAGTTTTCTGCCTTCAGATACAGTCCTCATTACTACATCAAACTGCCTTTCAGAGGGAGTCTGCTTAAAGAGCCTTGGAGGATGCTGTGGTTCAGTTATTTCAGTCATATTGGACTCTGTGTGACCCCATTCGGGGTTTTCTTGGCAAAAATACTGGAGTGGTTTGCCATTTCCTTCTCCAGCTCATTTTACAGATATGGAAACTGAGGAAATCAGGGTTAAGTGAGTTTCCCAGCATCACACAGCTAGTAAGTGTTTGAGGCTGGTTTTGAACTCATGAAGATTAATCTATCTGACTCCAAGTCTTGGGCTCTGTACACTATAGTGCCACCTAGTGCCCTGCCTCCTAGGTTATGGATATACTCTACAACGATTTACATTCACACTGAGGGTTAATTGACTTATTCCTGATAATTTCCTTAGAGAAAAGGGATAGTTAGTTACCAAGGGGTGGAGAGTTGACATAAAAAAAAGTGTGTGTGTGTGTGTGTGTGTGTGTTTAACAGATATTTCCAAATTTTGTTGAAGTCCTCGCTGTATATTTGTGTATTGAACCCCCCCCAATCTCTATAGTTCCCATCCAACAAGCATTTATTAAGCACTTACATTTATTAAGCACCTAGTGGAAGGCGCTGTGCCAAGCACTAGCAGCTAAAAGACAAAATTAAAAACAGATCCTGCTCTCAAGGGGTTTACATTCTACTGGAGGAGAAATTGGATTGAGGATTTTACATATAAAATTATATTGATAATTGTAAAGAAAATGAAATTATTTTCCCATTTTAAAGCAGGGAATTACATATAAACAGATAAGCATTTATATGTATATACATATATATGTGCATGTGTATGTACATTCTTGATGAGGGAGAGAATATTAACACTTGGGGAATCAGCCAAGGCTTTCCTTATAAAATAAACCTAGGGATTTTGTGTGGTAGAAGTGAGAAGGGATTATACTCCGGGTATGGGGGCAGCCTAGGCAAAAACATAGAAATGAGAGAGACTACTAAATTCCAGGAACAGCAAAAGGGTGCACTTAGTGGAATATAAAGAAAGTATTTGAGAGAAAGGACCTGTGACTTCATAGGTATAAAGAACTTCCAGGTGAGGGAATTCCTTCTACCAAAGGAGGGTAGCTCCTCTTCTGTAATGCATAGCCTTAGCGACTTGCCTAGAGTAGTGAGGAGTTGTGACAAATGTAGTACCAATGCAATATTTACAGTACCCACAGTCATTATAAACCAACCGTGACTATAAATATTCCCGCAGGGTGCTCAAACACAAAATATAACAAACTCTCCAGATACAAGACAGAAGCAAAACATTTATTCAGACACCAGAAAACCAAATCCCAACACCAGAAAACCAAATCCATCACAGCAACATAGAAGTTACTGCACCACAATGTAGCAGAGAGCCATGAACTCCTTTAGCCTTCCCACAAACTAACACAAGACCAATATTTTACCCACAAACTTGAATTACTCCTTGCCTGAGCATCCTCTCTCTCCCACCATCTCTCTGGCTCTGACTCCCAGCTTCCTATGGCTCCGCTTCACCATTCAACAAACACCTCCTACCACTGGCTCCTGTGACTCCATTCAGCCTATTAGGGGATAGAGTTTATTTTCAAAGCAGGGAAGGTCTTCAAATCCCCCTAGGCTTATTAAGGGGCAGGGAAGATCTTCAAATCCCCATTCCTATTACACTTGCCCAGGGTCACACAACCAGTCTTCTCAGCTGGGTCAGAGTCATTACATTAGCTTGTCGTTTCTCTGCACTATGCCTTGCTGCCTCTGGAAAGATAGATTGGGGAAATGCCAAGTTTTTTTTTTAATTTAAATTTTAAGAATGCCAAGTTGAAAACTCTATTTGATCTTGAAAGTAATAGGGAGCCACTTGTTTAGACTTGTGCTATAGAAAAATTATTCTGGCAGCTCAGTGAAGGTTGAACTGAAGAGAGGAGAGACTAGAAGCCAGGAGTCCAATTAAGAGGCTATTACAAAAGTCCAGGAGTGAAGTTACTGAGATGGTGGCTGTATGAGTCAAGAGTCAAGAGAAAGGGACAGGTGTGAGATATGCTATGGAGATAGAATCAGTCATCCAGACTAAGCTACAAATTGGAGATGGAGAATGAAGGAGAAGGAAACACTGAGAATGAGTTAGTGGAATGATACTAAACTTGCAGACCTGGGTTACTGGATGAATGGTAGTGCCCTGAAAGAAAGAGCTAAATTTAAGGGAAGGTCAGCTTTGGGGAAAAAGGCAATAAGCTCTGTTTTGGACATATTGAATTTGAGATATCTATGGGCTGGTAAATGATAACTGAACCACACTTCTAAGTTTAGTCTTCATTCTTAACATGTCTTTCCATTTCTTCCTTGAAGTCTAGCAATGGTATCAAACTAAAACAGAAATGGATCTCTGTAGGTTCAGAAAATGACAAACTAATGTTATTTGTATTATATTGTATTTTTATTTATTTATTTTGTTAGATATTTCCCAATTACATTTTAATCTGTTTGCTGCCAGCAAGTCTAGCATCTTTAGTCACTGTCTAGACTCTAGACAATCAGCAAAACAATAAATGGAACTCTGAGTGGAATATTTGCCAATTTTCAGGGTACAATACTCGTAATGAAAAGTTCACAGTTTCCTCTAGGCAGCCAGTTAGAGCTGGCTCCAGCACACTCCTGCCTACGGAGGATCTGCATAGAGCTGTCCAACAAGCAGTCAGTAAAATGGGAGGAGATAGCTTAGGGATAGATACCTAACTGAACCCAAGGAAGCTGATCAGATCACAGAGGATAAGATATATAGTGAGATTCCAGGACAGCACCATAAGTTACATCCACAGCTAGGTGGAGGAATCATAGATATAGAGCCCAGCTTATGAAACCACTAAATATAAATTTAATTAATTAAATTGAAAGATTTAATTAATTTTTTAAAAATTTGATTAAATTTTGAAATTTCACCATTTTTAAAGTCTTTATCTAAAAAATGTTATCCTCGTTCAGCCCCCTGGGGCCTGAAGAACGTCCCGCATGGTCAGTCTCTTCCCAGTTATCCCCAGTATATAAAAAAAAACAAAAACCCAACTGTTCTGGTCTATGTACAGGCTCTATTTGCAAATTTACTATATCACTCATTTGTTGTGTGACCTTGAGCTTCTGCCCTCTGGGTTCCAACTTCACCCTCTGTAACACAGTGATAACAATGCCTGCTCTGCTCTGCTCTGCCTGTTTTAGGGTTCAAGTGAAATAAAGAACTGAGGCTTTTAGAAATGCTGTCAAACACAAACCAATTCAACAAGAGCTTAGGACTTGGAGCTAGTAGGGACCTTGGAGTTGACCTAGTTCAATACCCTCACTTTGCAGGTAAAGAACTGAGGCCTAGAAAGGAGAGATAACTTGTCCAAAACCACCCTGTCATCTAGGGGTAGAGCTAAGAGCAGAACCTGGGACTTTGAACTCCCGATCTAACACTATCCCACTATCCCATGCCACAGGGACAGACAGGAATTCACTTCCATGATCAAGTTACCTCCTTTAGTATGCCTAGGGTGGACCACTGCCTGAGCTGTTCCAGAAAGCCCCAGCCCTGAGGGGCCAGTTGCTGGGAAGCTAGAGAACAGAGATGTCATCATACCCGGGTTTCCCCAATTAAAAACTTCTATTCTCATCTCCTCCCAAAGTGCATTTAGCCCTCAAGGACAAGGACCTCAGCCCTTCTCGTGTCTGGTCCTCGTCAATTCTCTAGTAGGTTGGGAGGGTGTAGAGAAGACAAACTGAACTCATCAACGTCATTGACTGTGGTCCATCTTCTCATCCTTGAGCAACTATAATCTGAGTTACCCTTTATGGCTTCTCTCAAGAGACCCACAGGCCCTAGGATATCCAATTAAATCCAGTCTGCTTTGTGCAGAATATACCTATGTAAGGCACTGGGGAGAAATGGAAAGTCTAAGGAAACCCTTTTGATTTTTTTCATTATAATGGATAGCTCAGTAGATAGTGTAAAAGGGAAGGATCTGTTTGGGAACAAAGGTGCCATTCAAAACAAAAGCTATCCAGAAAAATTATTGGGAAAATAAGATACCAAAACAAATAATCGGAAGGCACAGCATCACATGTTAAATGTCCAAAAGGAGAGCAGACAAAACACATTGTAAGGTGTGATGGAAAGGGTCATTTCTCAACAGGAGAGGATCAGGGAAAGCTTCCTGTAGGGGAAGGCATATATGCTGTGTTTAACAAGAGGAAAAGAAATTCACAGGCAAGGCAGAGAGGAAGGACTTTTGGGGCATAAGGAATAACATGAGTAAGGGCACAAACGCAGATGCAGGTGCCTTGATAGAATGAAAAATGGATGATCCCTGTTCAGAGCAGGAAGCAACATTAGAGGTTGTCAAATGTGACAGATAAGGAAAAGAGAGACAAAGAGATGGATAGACAGACAGACAAGGGGGGAGGGGAGAGAGAGAGAGAGAAGAAAGGGAGAGAGAGAGAAGAAAGAAAGGAAAGAAAGGGAGGGAGGAAGGAAGGAAGGAGGGAAAGAAGGAAGGAATTTGCCAAGGGTCACATGGCTAGTAAGTGTCTGAACCAGAATTTGAACCCTGACACCAAGTCCAGTAACTTCCTTGGGCTGCTGCCTCCATCAGGGCAGGGGTCTGGGCTGGCCCCTTCCTGCTCTCTCATGTCTGTTAGTCCATCTCCCCTGCCCTGAATCTCTTTGATGTTGGCAGCTGAGGCTACTTAGCCACCATAGACTAGTCCTTTCAGAGACATCCTCTACTCACCTTTAAACCCTTTGCATTCTGGCTTCTGACTCCACAACTGTTGCTCAGACTTAACACTCTTTCTCATACCTTAGTGCATTCGCTCAAGCCATTCCCCATGCTTGGAATGTATCCTCTTTTCTTCTTGCTTTCTAATGATCTTTGGCTTGTCACTTTCTCCATGAAGCCTCCCCTGATTCCCTAGCCCCTTCAATTTACCTTGAATTTTATTTATTTGGGCAAATGTTTATATCTCCTCTCCCCATTGTACCCCAGTCCAGTAGAATTGCCAACTCCTTGAGGGCACTTGCTGATTGGTTTCTATCTTTGGATCTCTACTGTCTAACGGTACCAGGCACAAAGTTTTGAAGCACACAGCAGTTTGCCTCCATAGTTACCAACATGGCAGACAAGCAGGATTCATCCTGAGCTCCTGTCCCCCTCCCCACCTCTCTGGGGATGAGATAGTCAGCATTTCAGATTTTGCTTTTCTGCCTAAGTTTCTGTTTCCCAGGAATCAGCTTGGCTCAGTTTCTCCTTCCCCTTTCCTATAGGTGCCCTGCATGAAGCCAGCCACAGAGGATTTCATCTTGGAACCGTGATAAAGCCCACAACTCAGAGTCCCAGGCTTGGTTCCAGTCTTTCCCCCTGTGGGAACAAGGCTCCATGAAAAAACCCAGCTGTTAGTACTTTTCCACCCTGATCCTGAGAGATCTAAAGCCCCCTCTGCCCCAGAGGGCTTTGGCTCCATCAGGACTGGAGAAGCATCCTGCCTGTCACTGAGCACAGTTGGTATCAGGAAGCCACCAGAATACAGGAAACTGACCCAGGGAAAGCTCACTTAGAAAGGGGCATGAGTGTGTGATGAGAGACTCCTGATACTGCCTCTCCACAGTAAACACCTCTAGCCTTGGAACTACAAATGTCCCTCATGTAGTCATTCCTAGGACTTTTTCATTCCAACCCAAGCACTGAGTAGCTTTCCTGGGCAGACTAACATGACAGTGGGACTTCAATACAGATTTGAATTGTATTGATCCTTGAGTTGGTATGCTATCTGTGTGAAGTGTCTGGGACATACTGCATGCATGTAAGAACTTGTGTCCATCATGCTTGCTTTGTCTAAATAGACGGCCCTGATCTTGGGATTTGCCTGGAAGTCAGTTCACAAGAATGATAGCAGCTAGCACTTAGAGAGTATGTGAGATTTACAAAGCCCTTTACAAATATTTCATTTGATCTCCACAGCAACCTCGAGAGGTAGGTATGATTATTACTCTTATCTTACAGATGAGGAAACTGAGGCTGGAAGATTAAGTGACTTTCACAGGGTCAAAAATCCAGTAATGGGATTGGAACTCGGGTCTTCCTGACTCCAAGGCCAGCACTCTGTACACTGTACCACCTAGCTCACACATAATAACGAATCACACTTGCATAGAGTTTCAAGGTTTACAAAAAGCATTCCTCAGTTTCACAGTTTAGTTCAATTCCTTAATAGCATTAATCCCACCAAGTTCAAATCTGAGATATGATGGCCCAACATCCAGGACCCTTTCTACTTGGGGCTTCATTGTTGGGGCGGCTACAACTAGTGCCTGAATTTCTTGGACTCTCAGACCCACATTTCCTAAGCTCTGAAACATGTTTCCACTCCTCAAACCATTTTTGTTTTAGGAAAAAAAAAAGCTTTCCTCACAGGAACCCAGTGAAATAGGTGGTACACATCTCCCCATTTTACAGATAAGAAAACTGACTCAGAGAGGTTAAGGGACCTGTCCATAGACAAACAGTAAGTGACAGAGTTAGGATTCATACAATCCTAGATTTAGAGCTAGAAGGGCTCTTAGAAGCCATCAAATCCGTTCATCTGCCTATTTTACAGATGAGAAAACCGAGGCACAGAGAATGCACTTTCTAGGGTGACACAGCTTACAGCTGGTAAGTATTTGAGGACAGATTCAGACTGAGTTCTTCCTACACTTGAGCTTTACACAATATCACCAGTCTTCTTCCCACAGGACAGGAAGAGGCATCCTCTGGTGCTTTCACTTGTCACCTCCTAGACTCATTCATTTTTTCAGACACATTGACTGAGTATTTCATCTCTAGATTGAGACCCTTCCAGGGCATGCCCTGAGTGCTAGACCCCCAGGGTCTGTCTGGACACTCAGGATGGAAGCAGGGGACAAAGAGGGCTCATTAACAGATAACAAGTGATGAGTAGTGGAAAGCCACACTGAGTAGGGGAAAGAGACTCAGCCGGCAATGGAGAGGGGCACAGTGGGAGGGAGCAGGCTACCCACTGCTCCAGCGAAGAATTATGCCAGAGAAATGGGGTCAAGGATGTCACCAGAAATGGATGAACAGAAAAGAAGGGAGTAGGTCATGTGATAAGAGTAAAGGATACTTAGCCGATGGGCAGCCATGGGCTCCCCCAGACCTTACAAGCAGCAAAGAATGTCATTCACACCCAAGAATTTTTACCAGCTGCAACTGCATTGGAGCCCTTGTAGCAGGTGAGAGATTAGTGGGGCAAGTATAAAAATGGAATAGATGCCAAGGGGACAATGGGACATGTTCCCTGCCCGCCTCCAAATTAGGTGCTTCAGCATCAGTGTAGCACTCTGGCATACCTTCTTATCTCTACAACAACCTGGGTGGTGGGAGAGGGAAAGGAAACAAGTATTCATTAAGCACCTACTATGTGCCAGCCACTTTACAAATACTATAAGCACCTACTGTGTGTTGGCCACTTTACAAATGCTATCTCATTTGATCCACAGAACCCTTGGAAGTGTGTGCTATTATTATCCCCATTTTGCAGTTGAGGAAACTGAAGCAAGCAGAGGTTAAGTGACTTGCCCAGGATCATATATCTAGTATCTAAGGCAGGATTTGAACTCAGGTCTTCCTGACTCCAGACCCAGGACTCCAACCACCATGTCCCCTTAGATGCTCTAGTTCTAATTCCTAGACTAGACACCTCCACTTCTAGTACCATTTTATAGGTGAGGAAATTGAATCCCTGAGAAGGGAAATAACTTCCCCAGGGTCACAAAATTGGAACTAGAAGACAAGATCTCCTGATTTTCAGAATTAGATGCAGAGACAGTGTAGAAACAAGTTTTGGTTTCGGTTGGCATCAAGAGAACTGAAATATGGTTTAGAAGACAGATCCTTGTGCATGTTGTCATAGGATCTGGGTTCATACCCAGGCTCTAGCACACACTGTATGAACCTCAGTTTCTGTATCTGTAAAGTAAGAAAGGTTGGACCAGATCAGGGGTTCTTGGCTGTGGTCTATGGATGGATTTCAATGGGGGTTGTGAGCTTGGATGGGAAAAATGATTTCTTTTCCCTAATTTCTAGCTGATATTTAGCATTTCCTTCAATAACACACGTAGGTAACTAAACATTGTTCTGAGAAGGGGTTGGTAGGTTTTGCCAGACTGCCAGAGGGGTCCACCACACACCAAAGATTAAGGATGCTTCTCTGCTAAGCTCCTCCCAGGTTGGAAAAGCCTTTGATGCTGTCCTGGGAGTCCTGGCTTTGACACTTACTGGCCCTGGTACCTTCATTTTACTTCTCTGAGCCTTTGTTCAATCATCTATCAAACGGATAGATTTGTTCTGAGGAAAAGGCACATTCTCAGTTCAGAGTCTTTCCATGGCACTCTCTCTGTCTCTTCAGAGATTAAGTGGCATGTCTCCTTTCCAGGAGCTCCCAGCAATGAAGCTGCCCAAAGAGCCGGGAAGCCAAAGTAGAAACAGCTGCTCTTGGGCCAGCCCTCTGTTGGGACCCTCCTGCAGGAAATTTCACTTTTAGGTGTTAAGACTCCACATAGAAAAGCAGGTCTGCTTCCACATGCCTGACCTTGGAAACTGTGCCCCCAGTCCTAGCACCACCTCAGTCACCACCATGTACCCGGTAGACAGCTGAGCTCCTGCCCTGGACCTTGGAGGGGACCCAACAAGAGGCTTTGGGATTTTATGTTCAGTTGGTGAAGTGACAGTTACTGAGGGACCATTGGGAGATATGTTTTATAGGGTTTTATAGGAGGTTCTGCAGATGGGAAAGAGACAGACAGAGAGGAATGAGAGTTGGGGAGAGAGATAGAGAAGAGATGAAGAGACACAGAGACAGACAGAGGAGTGAGAGATAGAGACAGAGACACAGACAGAGAGGGCTGAAAGGTAGCAGGAGAGAGAGAGAGAGAGAGAGAGAGAGAGAGAGAGAGAGAGAGAGAGAGAGAGCGAGCAAGTGATCTGCTGCTTGACCTTGGCCTCCCAATCCTATGCTGTGGTGGGGTCATCTTGTGTCCAGGACCTAGCCATCAGGTTTTCAGGTTTGGAAACAATCTGCTTCGTTTTTAATTAGAGTGACCAAGCAGTGTAGGACTGCTTCTCATTAGGCAGCCTCACAGGAGACAATGGAGAACCCAATGCTGAGTCACACGACAACCAAAAATAATATTTACAAAACTCATATAACATGTAATGGGTGTGGCCAAGAGGACCCACTGGCTTCCTTCAAGGCAACACAATTCAATGTCCATCTCCTACAGGCACCCTTGCCAACCCCCCCCATCCCACCCAAGGTGCTTATGTCTTCCCTTTGGACTTACCTCACACCGTCACTGTGCATACATCATTCAGATTCACATAAAACTATATATGCCCATATATACATAGAAAACTACAGGCATCACATTAGAATGCAAACTCTCAGGGGGCAGAGATTATTTCTTTAGATCCTCAGTGTAGCACAGTGCCTCCATATAGAGATACAGAAATGCTTCTTCACTGAATCTGGTCAAAATTAAATTTTTGGTAACAAAGTTAACATGTTTTAGCACTAGTTCGCTCTCTCCTCTCCTATTCTTTCTCTCTATCCCCTTCTTCTCTCCTCTCTCCCACTCTCTCCTCTTTCTCTCTTTTTCTCTCTTCTCTCTTTCCTCTCCCTCCTCCTCCTCCTCCTCTTCCTCCTCCCTCTCCTCCTCCTCCTCTTTCTTCTTCTTCTTCTTCTCTCTTTCTCCCTCTCTCTCCCTCTCTCTCTCTGTCTCTGACTGTCTCTGTCTCTGTCTCTCTCTGTCTCTCTGTCTCTCTCTCTCTCTCTCTCACACACACACACACACACACACACATACACATTAAAGATGACTACACATAGCATAAACATTCCCAACAACACCACACTGGAGTCTTTGTTCTGGCACTAAGTCTCCCCGATAGGATGCAAACCAACTTTGCTCTGAGCACTCGGTTAGTCTTTGGAAACACATAAGAGAAGATAGATTGAGTCTAACTCCCTCATTTTATGGATAAGGAACCTGAAGCCTTGAGAAGGGAAATCACTTGCCCAAAATTATAGAGTTGGAACCAGAAACTAGATCTCCTGACTTCTAAAATTAGAAACAGAGCTAGTCATCCACCTGAGATATAATCTAGCAGTTTTCCTTTAAAAGGAAAAGCTAACACAACACAGTGAGAGATAGTAAGAACCAGAGCAGGGGATGGCTAGAAAAAAAAGAGCCTTGTTTCCTAGAGGGCAGCCTGCAAAACCTTGTATCTCATCCAAGGAACCACGTGGCCCTAGAAAAACCAGCAGACAAAGATGGCAACAAAGCAGTAAGGAGTTTATGAGCCTAGCTGTGAGCTACAGGAACACAACTGGACGTGGCTGTGGCAGAGCGAGGACTTTCTATACCAGCGAGTTTCTGCATTAGGTAGGAGCCAGAGTCAAGGAATAGCAAGGGACAGAGTCATGGTATGGTAGAGCCCAACCCTACCTTGACCTGCATTAGTACTGTGAGATACGTGGGTTGTAGAGGTCCAGAGAAAAGGGGTCTACTCTAACGGCTGAATGCTGCCCCCTTCTGGGGCTCTATGGGATCTTCAATCCAGGATAGAAGTCTAAGTGTGCAGAACTCTGTAAGTTCCTAGAATAGAAGGGGTTGAGGGAAGAGCGAGTCTTGACTTGAGTTCCTAGACCTCTCTGCCTAATACTCTTGGTCCCGGTAAAATGAAGGTGGAATTGTTACGTTTTTATCGCTGTATCCCAATAACCTAGCATAGTGCCTTATCCATAGGAGGTGCCATTTAGCAAGGTGCCTGAACATTGTACCCTCTGAGCCTCAGGAATTTCCTCTGCAAAATGAAGTGATTGGACTACACGCGGCTCTTCCAGCTCTAAATCTAGGATTCAAAATGAATTGAATTCTTCTGCCTTTCTAGGATCTCCACAGTGACGTTGCCATTATGTCTTTACTGACTGCAGCTCCCGATGACGCCCCATACAACTCTGCTAATGCTTCCATTTGCCATCTTTGGTGCCTCACGGTTCTCTCCTCTCCTGGGCCCATAGTTCTAAGCAAGGTCATGCAGGCTTCCCTTCAGGAAATAGGGTATCTGTGTGTGTCCAGCAAGCTTCTTTTAGGTCCTTTCAAATACAGTTCTCTCTTCCTTGCTCCTAGCCCTGTGTATGTCTTCCTTTTTGAAGATCACATCCAAGGGCATAGTTTAGAGTCATCACTCAGCCCATCATCCTTAAAGGAGTATCAATGAGCCAACTAGCCTCCAGAGCAAAGGAACGTCCTCCTTCAGCGAGGAGATATCATTAATTCCAGAATACAACTTCCAATGGGAGAGCCTCCTCCATGAACTTTAATTAACAAGATTGTCACCTTGACTAGGTTCTTCCTCAGCATACTTTCTATGTATACTATGCTTTAAAAAAGAACTTGTGAAAGAGACTGTATTATTATTCTCATTTTATATATAGGAAAAGAGAGAGAGAGGCCGGGAGAGGTAGGATTGCCTGCCCCCACTAAGTAGCAGAGTAGAGTGTCCAGTACACTATGTCTAAGCCCAAATCAGACGTCCTTTCCTCTCTCTCAAACTGTTGTCATTCCTCTTGGCTGTTCAGCCCATCTCAGCCAGTAGGAAAGACAACTTAGAAAACCAAATTAAGACTGTTTCGTTGATTAGTGTCTCCCAAGCCAAATGAAAGGATTCAGAGTTTCCTAATGAATATAGAATCTTCATGCTTCCTAGAGAAAGACAACATTTTCCCCTCTTTATGACAAGGATATACCTGCCCAAAACAAAGTCTACTCACATTCACCACCAGTATACTATCTTCCCAAGGAACAACAGACCCTATTCTTTTACCAGCACCCAACAGCAATATTACCTCAAGTCATACACTACAATTGATCAAACGATTGGTGGATTTTTTTATGTAAGGATGAGGTTTCCAAGACTTTTCAGGCTTTGCTGGCCATATCTGTTAATGAAATGACAAAAATGTGACAGGGAAGGAAGAGGAGGAAATGGCATGTCCCCTGCTCCCTGCCTGAGCTTTGTCTCTACAACAAATCCCAAAGTCAGTGGACATTTATTGGGCATATAGCCCTTAAAGGGATAATTCATAGGGGTAGTCTAAACTTCAGCAATTAAAATCAGAAGACTTAGACAACTTAGGCAATCCTCAATGTAAGTAAGGGTAAGGTGGCTGACAGAGAGATCCAAGCCCTTGGAAATTTAGTTTAAAAAAAAGAAGACTGATGAGTTTGAGGGGTCATACTTACTTATCTAAGAGAAGAGAGAGAGAGAGAGAGAGAGAGAGAGAGAGAGAGAGACAGATGGATAGATAGATAGATATAGAGGGACGGACAGATAGAGGGACGGACGGATGGACGGACGGACGGACGGACGGACGGACGGATGGATGGATGGATGGATGGATGGATGGATGGATGGATGGATGCTAGTGCCTTGGCTCTACTTTTCTGAGCTGTGAAATGGGTACAATCTTTCTAACAATCTTCAGCATTCTACAAGGTTCAGAAGTCTTGCCCAGTGGTGTCAAACTCAAAGAGAAATATATCTCTGCAGGCCACATATTGACTCTGAAAGCCACAAATTAACATTATCTATGTTGCATTGTATTTTTATTTATTTTGTTAAATATTTCCCAATTATATTTTAATCTGCTTCTCACAGCACCAGGGAATGTTGTTGACTGTAGCATATTTGACAAGCCCATGGCCACCCCAGGATTATGGTTAGGAATGACTACAAAACCCTCGTCTCTCACAGGGGTGGGTATCTTTCCCTAGCTCAGATCTGCCCACCTCTGCCGACCTGCTGGGGCACTGAAGAGGAAGTATGAGTGATGGTGACTTCTCCAGGCAAACAGAGATGCCCTTTGCAGTTAAAACAGCCTTCTTAACATAAACTGTGGTCATGTGCTGCCACCCAGTGGCCAAATCTGGGTAAGACCTCGAGAATTCCTCAGTTGAGCTCAGGTGAGTAAGCTGAGTTCCCCAGCCACCAGCACAGACTGTCCTCCCTGAGACTGGCCACAGAGAACATCCTCCTTCAGAGCTGCAACCACACTCAGCCTCAGGAGGGTCCTTAGTGGTCTTCAGGGAGTGGCTGTATCCAGTAAGGCTGTCGAGAGGATTCCTGATCGGGTCAATCTGCACTAGATGCCTGCCCCAGTGGACCCTTCTTCCCCAGGGTTGCAGCTTTACTGGGAAAAAGCAAAGAGGAAGAGGAGGTAAAAATGGAAAGATGTGAGAAATCCTTTCTTTCGTCTATTTTTGCAACACCTCTATATCCAAATGTATCTTTCCCTTTTGTCCTACTCAGAGAGCCATCCCTTATAACAAAGAAGAAGAAAGGGGGGGAGGGTAAAGCAGATTAGAAAAACTAACCAACACTTCAGCCAAGTCTAGCAGTGCATGCAATATTCCACACCCGTATCTCCACCACCACCCTGCCCCCCTGCCCCCCAACCTCCCACCCCTGCCAACCACCACCTCTGCCAAAAATGTCATCTGGAGCAGCTTCCTCATTTCTCAGAGAAGGGAAGTGGCTTGTCCAGGGTCACACAGGTATCTGATGGCTAAACTAGGACAAGAATTCAGGTCTCTCAAATCTATGTCCACAGCTCCCCCCCAACCCCCACTGTAATAGCTGCTGGTTGGGCTACCAGCCACAAGACCCTGCTCATTCTAATCCATCCTCCTCTCAGGGCCAAATCGATCTGCTTAAAGCTCAGGTCTGGACATGCAACCACCCCCCACCCTGATACACACAAACCGCAACTCCTCAACTTCCTATGAACTCCTTTGTCCTCTAAAGCCTGGTATAATCTGACCTCCTCTACCTTTCCAGTCTCCTTATACTTGACTCCCCTCCATGTACCCAGAGATTCAATGAAACAAGCTTTCTTGCTTCCCCTCACATGTGATGCTCCTTTTTCCCATTCTTCATCTTCTCACCCACTGCCCCCAGGCGTCCCATGCTTTCCTACCTTGTCTTGCTCCTTCCTGGCTTCCTTCAAGCCTCAGGTAAAATCCTACCCTTCCCCATTCCTCCTCAATGCCAATGCTTGCTCCAATATACCTTCTATACATCTTGCATGGGCATAGTTGTTTGCATATTTGCCTCCCATTCAACTGTAAGCTCCTTGAGGGTGGGCACTATTTTTTGCTTTTCTTTTTTTGCTTATCCCAGTGCCTGGCTCATTGTAGATTCTCAATAACTACCCATTGGATTGCCTCTCCTTGAGGGAAGATTCCATAAATTTACGTTTGTTTTTTTTTTTTTGTATCACCAGGACTTTCCATATGGCCTGGTTCATAGGAAGCACCTAACAAATTATTGGCTGACTCTCTGACAACTTCAGACACATGCTGATGCCCCCATTTCAGGAGGAAGCAAAAGCAATTCCATCTAATGCTTAGGAAATTTTTCGATGCTAGACAGGTCAAGGTTATTGGGTGTCCTCTTAGACAAGAACACATCTCCCTTCTCTATGTATGTGATCAATAATGTTTATCAAGGTTCTTTAAAATGTTATTTACAATCCACTCCCCAATTGAGGCCCCTTTACTGGAAACTGATGGTTTCACAGGTAGGAGAAAAAGGTTTCAAAAAACATTTGTTTAAGCCTTTCAAGTAACTGCTCTCTCCAGAGAGATAGAAGCAGCCCCCACCCCTTTTGTACATTCAAGAGACATCCGTTGCTATTTCTCTTGGTTTAACTTCCTTTGTAAGAATTAGGAGATGCTGACCCGCTCCCTGCCTGACCTATTCAACGTTAAGGGACTGGGTGCAGGCGGGCGTGTTCATTCCCTGCCTGCCATGCACATGACTCACCACAAGAGGGCGCGGAGAGCAGAACCATATCCAAACTGCTTCTTGCCCTTCACCGACACACACACACACACACACACACACTCTCTCTCTCTCTCTCTCTCTCTCTCTCTCTCTCTCTCTCTCTCTCTCTCTCTCTCTCTCTCTCTCTCTCTCTCCCTCCCCCCCCTCCCCCTCCCCCTCCCCCTCTCTCCCCGTCTCTCTCTCTCTCTCCCCGTCTCTCTCTCTCTCTCTCCCCGTCTCTGTGTCTCTGTCTTTCTCCTTAGTCTCGCTAAGTGATACTGCTCTGATTTTGTGAGTGATACTACTCTTCTTGTTGGTCTAGGGTTGTGAAGATTTCTGAGTCAATTCTTACGCGTTATTTCCTCATCCCACCCTAGTCCTCCCCTTCATCTTCTGTCCCAACGCGTTGACTCTTCCTCCTAGTTATTACAACACTACTTAGATAGTGATTTATTATTGTTATGCCAACATTTGATAGCATTTTAAGGTTTGCGAAGTACTTCACATAAGTTTTCTTATTTTATTTTCACAACAAATCTATGAAGTATTGTCCCTGTTTTACAGATGAGGAAACCAAGCCTGAGTGTTGAGCTGATGACCAGGATCACACAGCTAGCAAGTGTCTGCGGCAGGATTTGAACTCAGACCTTCCTGACTGCAAACCCAACACACTGTCCCCTGCACCACCTAGCAGTCACAAGCAGCTTTAATAGTTGGAATAAATGTTTAATCAAAGGAATAAAACCATAGTCAAAACAGATGCATCAATGAGAGTCAGCATTAACTCTCATTCAGCTGTTCCCATAACCATAAGCTTTAATCTCCCAACATGCAATTCTCCAAGCTGAAATGAGAGAAGATGGTGGCCTGGACTTGGACACTCCCCTAAAAATAGGCAGCATATACCCAGGCTGCTGAGGAATCCCAGGATCAAGCTAGGCAGACAACATCAGCAAGCATTTAGGACCAACACATGTCCACCTCTCCTGTAATTGGGCTCAGCCACAATTTCAGGCTGATGAAACGGCAATACTTGGGAAAGTGTGTTGGTGCTGCCCTCAAGTGGCGTTTTGATGGTATGACAGGCACTCAGGACCAAGCTTGAGTCCCTGAATCTGGCAAAAATGTTGTGCCTTATCTTGGGATGTCTATCCAGCCATTTTTCCTGATCCCTGTGGCCAGTGAGTCATGTGGAGGTTTGGAGCCTGAGTTCTTCCCGCTCTTCTCCATGGCATGACACTCCTGTACTCTCTGTGTCCATCCTTCAACAGACCCAAGTGGCAATGCTCACTTAGCCCTGGAAACCCTACAGATGCCTTCTTTCCCTTTGCCAACCTGAAAACCAAAAGATTTAAAGGGTCCCTAATGGACCCAACCAGAGCTGGGAGCTATATTTGGTCAGTGGAAGTTCTGGGATCTAGGTAGAAAGCCCAGAAGTAAAAACAGGACAAGACTCTGAGTATGGAAATTCCATAGGCTTGCAGATTTATTTAGAGCTGGGGGTGGGGGAGGGTCAGGGATCATCCCCCTTATTTTGCAGATGAAGAAACTGAGACCCAGAAAGGATAATTGAACTGCATAGGATCCCACAGCTAGTAAATGTCTGAGGTGAGATTCCAACTCAGATCTTCATGACTCTAAATCAGTGTCCTATCCATTCTATTGGCCTTATCTCCAGTTTGTTATTGAATCAAGAGTCCAGCCCAGTTTTTAAAACACTCTCCTAATTTTCCCCACTTTCACTTGAAAAAAGAAGATGGTCTGAGAATTTCAGTCCCGCACAAGTGTGAGTGATTTTCTGACAGATTTACAGCCATGGTGTGCCTTGCTTTGCCCAGGTTGGCAGCCTCATCAGTCCAGGGGTGGCGCAACCTGGCCATATGTGCTCAGATCACAATGAGAAGAACAGGAACAGAAAAGGAACAGGAGGGAAGAGGGATTTACAATCTATTTCAACAATCTAAATTCAAGGCACTGGTGGGAGGGGGAGGGGAAGGGGAAAAGACAAAACCACCAATTATGGTTTAAACAGCATCCCTGCTCTCCCTGAACTTATGGTCTGGTACAGAAGGAAAGACAATATAATGATAGTTGGGGACAGATTGGCCGAATATGGTGAGCACCAGCAGAGAAAGAAAGAAAATGTTTGGATGTCAGAGGCAAGGGGCCCCTACAATCCTCTCCCAAATCCTGCCCCTTCCCCTGCCATGTCAGGCCCTGGTTCACAAGCCCTTGCCTTTCCCTAGACTTTTCCCTACCCCTAAAGCAAGAGGCAAGAAGAGAATGTTACATCATGCCTGGGTATGGCATTCAGAGTACTGAAGAGTGTCAGAACTACTATGAGGGAAAAATAGAACTGGGACAGTCTCCATAGTAATAACAATCATCATCATCATCATCGTCGTCAGCATTTATACAGCATTTTGTTGTTCAATTGTGTCTGACTCTACGTAACCATATGGACTTTGTCCGTGGGGTTTTCTGGGCAAAGATATCAGCGTGGTTTGTCATTTCCTTTTCCCATTTTACAGATGAGGAACTGAGGCAAATAGGGAGGGGCTAAGTGACGTGCCCAAGGTCACACAGCTAGCAAGTGTCTGAGGCCAGATTTGAACTCAGATCTTCCTCACTCCTGTTCTATCCCCTGTGTGCTCTATCCACTGTATTATCTAGCCACCCCTATATAGCATTTTAAGGTTTGTAAAGCTCTGTACATACAGTCCCTCATTTTATCCTCACAATAACCTTCTGAGCCAGGTGCTATTATACATGAGGAAATGGTTGAATGACTTGCCCAGGTTCATATAATTAGTATCTGAGGCAGGATTTGAACTCTGGTCATTCTGACTCTTAAGTCCAGGGCTGTTATTATCCATTTTGCCACCTAACTGGGTTCAGAACAAGAGTGGAGGTCAATCTAAGCCAAAGGCATTGCAGAGATGTCCTGGTTGATACTGGAATCCCTGTTTCACTTCCCAGAAGCCTGAGTCATCATAAGAGAGTTGTTGGGCTCTGTTATCCAGTTATTTCCAGTTACTTGTGAGTTACCTGGTTATTTTACCTTACCAATTTTGCTATCTAATTTGTGACTCATGAATGGCGGAGATTTTTTCACAATTAATTGCCCAAAACACCCCATCCAGACCCTGGTAAAATAATAAGAAGTTTCAGAGCCAGAGTTTTCGGGGAGAATTTTGTTACATTAGTGCCAAAAATATATATTCTTATATAGGTATTTATATTTGTTATTATATTTATATATTAACATTAATATACATTTTTATATTCTTTTCTTTTTTAAAAAACTGTTTCCTAAAAGGTTCCATACCTATATTCTGTTGAGCATAGTCTGTGGAAAGAGCCATGTGCTATTAGTCTGTATAGTTAAGGTCTGATGGAGGAAGGAAGGAGAAAAATCTGACTTTTTCTTTTTTCCACTTCATGGGCATCCCTGCTGTCCAGCATCTTAAAGAACAGAGTAGACAGTAAGTATGTAAGGGTCACTGTTGTTTGCCCCATTTGACTATGAGCTCCTTGAAGGCAAGGAGCGTGTTTTTGCCCTTCATTGCTTTCCCAGCACTTGGCACAGTGCCTGGCATAATGAGTCCTCATTCCATTTCAGAACTTAGAAACAATCCTGTTTGGAAATAGGAAAGAGGACCCATTCAAAGCTCTACGCCTTGCTAAGCAATGAGTCGTAAATCTTGTGATCCAGAGGACTCAACCCTATGTAGAATGTCTTGACCCTGAGTGGGTTGCACTAGGTACAAAGTGTGGAGGAGGAGACACATTGCCCTGGACAGCTCCTTAGAAACCAGAGCAGAAGATACTTAGGGGACAAGAAGTAAACAGAAGACCCAGCATGAACTTGATTCCACAGCTTGACCTCATACTTCCTGCTCTGGACTTATGAGACAGTTTCCAGGTGGTTCTGAGGCAGCCAAAGTCAATATTCTGTCCAAATGGGATTGAACATAGTCCTGTCTAAACATAGATGATCTCCATGACCTCGAAATGCCCTTCCCTTCCTGAACAGTTCAGTGCCTCTACTTATCAACAAGACACATGGTAGGGCTAAGCATCCCAGGATCTGCTACCACTGGGGACTTCATCAGTGACCCAAAGTGGATAGGCATGAGGTGACAGAAATCCCAGTGTACTGGAGCCCAGTGCCAGGAGTTCTGGGGCTGGAAAAGAGGATGATGTGACATGAAGGTTTAATCTGCCTGTTTCATGGCAGAGTCTCCTCTGAGCTCTGAGGGCTTCTCCCAGAAGGCTCTTATCATAGGATCATGAATCTATGGCTAGAAGGGACCTCCGAGGCCAACTAATCCAACCATGTCATTATACAGGTGAGGAAACTAAGGACCAGAAAAGTTAACAAATGTTCTTAAAGCCACATGGGAAGTTAGCATTAGAGATAGGATTTGAAATGATGTCCTTTGAATTCAGAGCCCCTCTTCCCATCATAAGATGCTAGCTCTGGAAATCTCCAAGTGAGGCTACTTGTCATGCTTCTGATACCCTGATTCAAATGGCTGCAGGATGAGAAGTTGGAAATGAAGAACTAAGGAAGAGTCATATGGGCTGACCATGTGACACCAACAGTCAGTGTGTGGTCCTGAATCCTGGGAGCTCCACCAGGTGCTCACTTACATAGGGATGCCACAGAAAAAATCACGGCCAAAAGGAACAAGGATCCTTGTACTTCCAGCTGTTGACCCTCATGGCCTCATGCACCATGGAGGAAATCCTTAGCCAAGACAGCAGAAAAACCAGATGACAGTAAAACAAGTCAGTCCCCTGGGACAGGAGCCAAAGGGATAACGATCCCTTCTATCTATTGCAGAAGACATAAGAGCGCCAGAGATAAGAGGGGCATAGAGTATATGAAGGGACCAGTGTCTTCCATAGCCCAGAAATACAAGGTGAAAATACAAGCATCTCTCTCTGCTGGCCCTCTTGTCTCTGCTTCAGTTTACGTGCTCCTCAGAACTTGTTGACTATAAAAATTAATCCCAGGCTGCTCTGGGATATTAGTAAGGGAGGTTAATGTTTATTCTTCATGCACTTTATAGCACAGGTGCAAGCCAGCCAGGAAACAGGAGAGTGGACTGCATGACTTAACAAAAATTCAGCTCTAAGACCACATCCTGAAAGAGGTCTGACCTCCCTCCACAGCTGCTGGTGAGTATCTCCCTAGCAAGTATATCACACATGTGCTGGGAAGGAACTAAGCTGAGCAGTATAAAGGCGACTCTTCTCCCTAAGTATGATCAGGGAAGCAGCTTTCCTTCTGAATGGTGTTTCCACAAAAGAACACCACACCTAGCAAATAAATGTATCTATCCAAGCAAGCAGAAATCTTGGAAGTCAAGCAGAATAGAATATGCCAAAGAATAAACAAGAATGAATGAGCCCTTCTGCTGGGAGTAAGATACGATCTCACCTCAAACCAGGAGAGGAAGAACAATCCTCCCCAGAGAAGGGACATTCTGGCAGCCACTAGAAATGAGACATGATGGGGTCAGCTTCCCCTGTAGGTCAACTGTTAGAAAAACTTTCTATCTTGCCTAGAGCTATCCTCAGTTTGCATGTCTCCCAAAAGACTTTGGAAACAACTTAGCAAGTCTGTATGCCCAGAATTCTCTACACCCATCAGTAATCATGTTTCTTTCTTTATGAACAACAGTAAGAAACACACCCCAGGCTTGGGTCGATACAAAGTTATAATAACTGTACTGCTAGGCTTCAGGAAACTAGGAGTAAGGGACCTTCTCAGCTCTGGGCTTACATTTGTGGACCAGGTTCAGTCCCATGGGTGTCTGGCCTCCATAATGAAGAGTCAAGTTCTTTTTTTCTTGAACTCTGGTTCTTCACATCCTCCTGGGATAATCACTGAAAGTATAGGTTTGGCTTATGCCTAAGTTTTTCCCAAAAAGGGAGTAGAAAATAATTGTATAGATCAAGTATAGGACAGCTATTTATTTCCTACACACACACACACATACACACATACACACACCCTCTCTCTCTCTCTCTCTCACACACACACACTCACACACACACAATCTAAACTATAAAAGACAAGAAAACATTGACTCACACAAAACAGTAACCTATATCTATTTTTATACTCTCCCAGGAGGTTATTTAAAACATCAAAAGCATTTGAAGGGCTACTAAATCAGGATTTTATTTTTGCTTCAGTTCCTTACTTGCTCGCTCAAGTTTCATATCTTCTGATGAGCAAAGCTTAGGTGTTGGAATCCATCTCCTGATGGTGGACTTCCCCTCTAAGAAGTGCTAAAGTAATTTTAAGTGAACCTCGTCTGGTTCAGCTGGCACGACCCAGGAGCTCCCAACCTCTCAAATTCCCAATTTCAGAGCTAGAAATGTCCATCTCAAGATCACTGTCCAATCACCTACACTCGGGCAAAGATGCTCTAAGCCAGTGGTTCTTAACCTTCCTAATGCTGCAACCCCTTAATACTCATGTGTGGGCGTATCTGCATATGGGCAGACCTGCTTGGAGACAAATAAAGGAGCAGTGTCTCGGTTCCTAAGACCATCAAAAATAGATGTTTTCTGATGGTCTTAGGCGACCCCTGTGAAAGGATTGTTGGACCCCCCCCCCAAAAGGGATCCCAACCCACAGGTTGAGAACCACTACTCTAAGTCAAAGACCCAGTCAGAGGCCCAAGGCCCAGGCTCAGGCTCACCTGGAGCAGCACCTGCTTTATTGACCACACCTGAGTAGGTGCCATTTCTAATGGTGGGAGAGGAAGTGCCAGAGAGGGAGCATCACACAGCACATGTTCTAGACACAGGAAGGAAGAGAAAGCACCAGAGAACATCACTCCTTTTAAAATTGCCTAAGTGGGTAGTTCTTCTGGGTTCTGACATTGCTTTGAAGCAGTTCTCTGTCCCTCCCCCATAGAGCTCTGGGGGCGGGGGGGAGGAGGAGAAATGGATCTAGGAGACCAACTGTGATCTGGTCTTTCATTCACTGTGGCCCCCAGAGTCAAGCAAATCAAAGGGAGATCTCCTGTTTGTGCCCACCACTGATATTTTGTAAATACTTGTTTTGTATATAATTTTATATGTACCTGTTTATAGCCTATAGCTCTATAGCTATAAGGGAATTTTAGAGGTCATAGAGACCAACTTCTTTACTTTACAGATGAGGAAACTGAGGCACAGTGAGTTTAAATATGTAGTGTCTGAGGCAGGATTTGAACTCAGGTCTTCCTGACTCCAAGTCCAGTGCCCTAACCACTATATCATGTCTACTTGAGGGCAATAACTATTTTATTTTGTCTTTAAACTCCTAGTGCCTATTTCAGGGCACATAGTAGATGTTTAATGTTGCTCTTTTTGACTCATTTCAGTCATCTTCGACTCTCCTGGGGTTTTCTTGGCAAAGATACTGGAGCAGTCTGCCATTTTCTTTTCCAGTTCATTTTACAGACAAGGAAACTGAGGCAAACTGGGTTAAGTGACTTGCCCAGCTTATATACACACACACACACACACACACACACACACACACACACACATATATATTGTCTGAGGTTAGATTTGAACTCAGGAATAATTCTTCCTCACTCCAGGCCAGGCACTCTCTCCACTTTAATCACCTAGCTGCCCCAGGTGCTTGATAAATGTTTGTTAATTGATGACTTCTACAGGTTTACTAAGAGTAGCCCCTCAGTGAAGCCTGGACGGGTTTGATGGGCTTGGGGCAGGCACCAGAATTTGGACAGGGCACGTCTCCTCTAACACCTCTTATTGTAAGGTTACATGATAGGAAGAAATTCTCGGAGAAGGCAGCTGAGTGCAAAGATGTTTTTCTCTTTCGTGGAAGGAAGGCTGAAAACAACCAGAAAGCTAAAAATGGAGCACAAAGTCAGCAATATCATTAAGAAGCCTGCATGATAGTTGGAACACTGGAAGCCTGGTTGTCAGCACTCAGGGGAAGGCGGCTAACGTTGCAAAAAGGCAAATTTAGGAGGACAAACTTGAACTTTGGTAACAAGCTCCATGACTCCCATGGTCACTACTGCGGTGTGAAACCCAACTGGGCTCAACAAGTCATGAAGACCAAGGAGGATTCTGTGCTGTGGAAGGAGTCCTAAGTTTCCATTTTTTATGTTTCTCTTAAAGTTGACAGTCCTTGCTATAAATTATTGAAGGTAAGAACCATGAAAATAATTGGCCTCTTGGTTCAGTCCCATGGTCCATCCAACCCAGGAGTTACTTTCTTTTTTTAATCTTTTTTTTTTTTAGGGCAGTTGGGGTAAAGTGACTTGCTCAAGGTCACACGGCTAGTGTGTGTATGTGTGTGTGTGTGTGTGTGTGTGTGTGTGTGTGTGTGTGTTAAGTGTCTGAGGCCAGATTTGAACTCAGGTACTCCTGACTCCAGAGCCGGTACTCTATTCACTGTACCACCTAGCTGCCCCTCCAGGAGTTACTTTCTGATGAGGGTACCAGGGGACCAGCTGCCCTTTTTAATCCCAGACACCATATGTCTCTGTCTCCTTTGTTGGGGCCTTTCCCTTTACCAAATGGTCTCTTACTGTAGAGGTATCAAATGCAAATATAGAAATAGATCCCTTGATATACATTGACTTAGAAAACCACAGATGAATATTATCTATGTTGTGTGGCATTTTCATTTATTTTATTAAACATTTCTTAATTACATTTTAATCTGGCTAAAGTCAAGGGCAGAAAGTTTGACAACTCTGTGGCTTATCGGACCCTCTGAGAAAGAGTCATTGCCCTTCCCTAGAATCAAAAAGGTCTGACTTAGACCTTTGTGAAGCTACAGCCAATCTCCAAAGGCTCCTCCCAGCCATGTGGTTAACCAGCCCGAAGCAGGTATGGACTGATCACACAGGCTGCACAGTCTCCCCAGCACGCTGCCGTTTCGACACCCTCACAATTCTCCCAGTTCATCAACTTCCAGTTCACTGGGCAAACTGATGAAGTCTGTGCACACACCAGATCCCCATCACATATTTATCTAAACACTTTTTTAGCCTGTTTAGACTTTTGGGATGTGATAGCTAACATTCACATAAGGAAGCATAAGAGAAGACGCATTTAGTAAGGATCTACGACATGGCTGGCAGTGTGATAAGTTTTATAAATGATATTTATTTCCATTTTATAATGGAGGAAACTGAGACAGACAGTGTTAAAGACACTTGCCCAAGGTGACACAGCTGGTATGTATCAGAGGTGGGACTTAAACGCAGGCCTTCTTGGTTCCAAAAACCATTTCCAGTTCTCTGTCCTCTGTGTGGTCCAACGCTTCTTAAACCGGGGGTCACAACCCCATAGGGGGTCATGAAAATATGGCAACAATAAAAGGGTTTTTTTTTTAACACAAAGCGACCAAAAATCAATTTAAAATCAAATGCATAACAAATCCCAGGTATTTCTAGCAGCACCATGTTGCATGATGTAACTTCACTAAACCCTTGGTTCTGAACATAAATCACACACACTTTGCACTGAGCATGCCTCAGGTCATGCAAGCCAACAAACACTGTCACAGAGGTGAAAAGGGGTCATGAGTGGCGAAGGTTTAAGAAGCCCTGCTCTTCACCAGTGCATCTCACATTTGGTGGTCTCAGGACCCCTTCACATAGTTAAAAATCACTAAGGAGCCTCCCAAAAGGAACTTGTTGTTTATGAGGCTTACATCTATTTCTATTTATCATATTAGAAATTAAAACATCTTGGTATCAATATGAAAATAATTTTGACCTCACAGAACCCGTGAAAGGGTCTTGGGAACCCCTAGGGGTCCTTGGACCACATTTTGAGAGCCACTACACTATACACAAGGTTGCCTCTCCAATCTCGCTGCTGTCATTATCATTCTCCTCCCATTACAGAGAGGGAAACTGAGGTTCACTGGCTTATCCACATTTATACAAGTAGTACGTTTTGAGGTGGAATTCAATTCCAGATTTCTCCTTATTCTACATCACCACCACATTGCACCTTTAACCACCTGCTGTATGAAGTGGGTATTTGTTTATAATATTTTCCTAACCCGTCCCACTTGAGTTTCAAGTGTGCCCCACCCTTGCTATTCTGGGGTTTGGTAAACAAGAGTTTTTATGTCCATCTCTCTTCACTTCCCACCTTCCACCTCCTTACCTATCACAATCCATATTTATTTAGGGCGTGTGTGTGTGTGTGTGTGTGTGTGTGTGTGTGTGTGTATGTGTGTGAGAGAGAGAGACAGAGAGACAAAGACAGAGAGAGAGAGGGAGGCAGAGGGAGAAAGGAAGGGAGGGAGGGAGAAGGAAAGAGGGAGAGAGACAGAGAGACAGAGAGGAGAGAGAAGGGAAAGGAGAGAAAGAGAGGGAAAAGAGAGAGACAGAGAGACAAAGACA
>CM053598.1:48375750-48395441 GCA_028646575.1 Pseudocheirus occidentalis | reverse complement strand
GGAGGGGTCTTACAGTGTGATCAATGTTCTGGGCTGGGGGGTAGGGACAAAAAGGGGAAAAAATTTGTAACTCAAAACCTTGTGGAAATGAATGATGTAACCAAGAAAATAAATTAAAATTAAAAAAAAAAAATCCTGTAAAAAAAAGCGCCACCTGCCCCATCACTTAACCACAGCACCAACCATCCAACCAGATTCCTAGATTGCAATGGGAAAAGGGAGTTTCAAACCTTACCTGACACATGAATGAAGGAATCACTCTGTGGAAGGTTGATCCCTTGTATCCAAAGCCCTTTTCACCTGTGCACAGGGCTCTGAAATTCTCTGAGGACCAAAGAAAAGAAAAAAAATCAGAATTACTTTATTTCTTCACCCAAATGTCCTTTCTAACCTTGTGATTCATAGAGATCATGGGGTCCATGATCTTGTTTTGTTAATCGTATTTCAATATCATCACTTTCCTCTGCAATTCCACTTATTTTATTCATTTAAAAAACATTTTGAGGCAGGGTCTGTTGGTTTCACCACACTGCCAAAGGTGTCCAGGACACACCAAAAAGTTAATAAGAAGTCCCTGGCTATAAGAAGTAATACAAGCCATCACCCAGCTAGCGCTACCATTTTATTCGAGGTTACACTGGGTTTACTTCACCTCTTGTACAGGCTTCTGTGGGTACCTGTCTCCTCTACTAGAACTTAAGCTCCCCGAGGGCAGGGATACTTTTGTTTTTGTCTTTGAATATCTGGCTCTTAACACAATGCCTGGCACACAATCAGTACTGAATATGGGCCTGATGTGTTGATGGTACCAATGCAGACTCTTCAAACCTGAGACAAGAGTTAGTGGTGTATGCTACAGAGGTGAAGAACCACAGCCTTCAGTCCTATTTCTGCCCGAAGCTAGCCAAGTGACCTCCGCTAAGTGCCATCCCCTCTCTGGGCCCCAGAGGCTGACACCAGATGATCAGTAAGATTGCCTTCAATTATTTCAAGATGAATGCTGGGAAACTGGCCCTCTGCTGAAGATATCCAGTTACAAAGACAGAATCATGAGGCATAGTTTCCTTTCACTAGAGCTTAAATAAAGATTTAACAGAAAAGCATTAACACATGGTTCCAAATGTTCAAGTCCAATACTCTACCCTCCCTTTCCCACAGGATTCCCCAGCCCAATGGGACAATGGGACTGATTCCATCAAGCATCTACTGAGTGACTACTGCATACCAGGTCCTGTGCTAAATGCTGGCATACAAAGACAAAAACATGCAAGTTCCTGAATTCAAGCAGTTTCCACTCTACTGGGAAAGAAGAGAAGGTTTTAAGAAATGAATTCCAAAGGGGTGAGTCTTGCCCCCAAAGCAGATAATTATGTTGGCAATTCAGGTGCTCAGTCAATGAGGTGTGCCTCCAGTGATTTCATAAGGATTATTCCCAAATCCAAATCCAAACCTTCCCCCCCTTACACACAGGAGGCAAAGAAATCACTGCCCAATGATCATGTCCTGTTCTAATTCTTCTCATTCTCAAAAGCTGTTAGCAGCTAGAACGGAGGAGG
Source organism: Pseudocheirus occidentalis (assembly GCA_028646575.1). Classification (NCBI taxonomy): domain Eukaryota; kingdom Metazoa; phylum Chordata; class Mammalia; order Diprotodontia; family Pseudocheiridae; genus Pseudocheirus; species Pseudocheirus occidentalis. Next base: position 48,393,885 of record CM053598.1, on the reverse strand, counting down.
GGGGAGAGGGAGGATGTTTGTGGAGGGGGGTTAAGACCCCCAAAAGATCTCAAAAGGAAGACTTCTAATTTCCCATGTTTCTGGAGGCCTACAAGGAAATAGGGTGTCCTGAAGTGTCAACATATATATTACCTCATTTAGAGGACAGAGGAAGGCTATCAAAACTGTACAAGGTTTAGAAGAGATCACAGAAAGCTGAAAGGGGCTTCACAGACTGTCTAGTTCAAGGACTCTTAGCCTAGGGTCTATGAATATGTTTCAGTTTTTTACTATTTTAATAACTGCATTTTAGTATATCCGGTTTCTTTTGTAACCCTTCGGATTTTAGTTTGTTCATTTAAAAATATTATTCTAGAAAGGGCCCCATAGGCCTCAGACACTGTCAAAGGGGTCCGTGTCCCAAAAAGGGGAAGAGGCCCTGGTCTAGCCCACGCCCATCATTTTAAAGAGAGCCTACTCTGCTCATCTAAGAGATGAACAAATGATAGGCTAGATGAGAATGTCTGGATTTCCAGTCAGTTTTCTTTCCAGTGGAGTGTGCTTCCTGCCCAGCTCACAGTGCAGGATCCTAGGTCCCATGGGTGCTCAATAGAACAGCAAAGGTTGATTATTTTCCCTTTGAAGGATGGATGGAGTCCTGACCCCAAGTGTCCTATGAACTCACCTGCAGTCTTTGGCACCACATCTGCTTTGAGCTACAGAGAAGGGAAGAAAAAAAAAAAAAGAACAGGTCAGTTTGGGGGCACATCCAAGAGAATGGACTTCATGGCACTCAGCAAGGGGACAGCCCTGGAGACAGGAGACCGAGCTCTAGTCTTAGCTGGGTCACTAGAGGCCTGACCTTCCACAGGTCCTTTAACTGATCTGGCTTTCAAGTTTCCTTGTCTATAAAATGATGAGATTGAACAAGATGGATGATTCAAGGTAGCCCGATGTTGAGAAAAGAACCCAAAAACGTGGCTTCCAATTCCTGCTCTTCCCCTTCCTACATAGCTGTGTGACCTCAGGACAATTCCTTAAGTTCTCTGGGCCTCGTTTTCTTCATCTGTGAAATGTGGGGGTTAGATTAGATGGCTTCCAGGATCCCTTCCAGTTCTGATATGATTCTACAAACTTGGAATTGTTAATTGCTTGTCATACACAGGGCTTTGCAGTAGCTAGGTACCAGCGACGATGCAAAGCGAGAGTTTGGGCAGAATTACAAGGTCTCTTCCCTCAAAAAGGTCACTGCAGGGAAAAAGACTTTCCCCCATGGAAACTTCAGACTGATAGGTCTTGGTCTGGCCTAGAAGGGCCTAATTCAAGTCCAAGACTGGATTAATTCATATTCTTTCCTCACTACTGTCTCAGGTTCTCTTATACCTAGACCAAATAGACCTGACATGAGTTGAATATCACTCTGGATACTTAGTGATAGCTTGAAAGCTGTTATCGAGGTCGAGTTGCAACCTCTCTGACCTTCACTTTCCTCATCCATAAAATGGGTATAATAAAAGCACTGACATCACAGGATGGTTGTAAGGGCCAGATCTATGAAATTTTAAACACAATTTGGGAGCCACAACTCCTTAATAGTAAGAACCAGCACCAGAAAGATAAGCACATATTACTGAGAGAGACACTGCATCGGCACTTTCTGGATGCCAGCAGAGCTTAACTGGGAAGGGAGGGAAAGGGCTGTAAGGGGACAAGAAGGGCTTCAGCCCATTTGCCCAGGACTGATTGTGTCATAGAAGGAACATGGGGATGGAACCCTTGACCCAGAGCTTTCCTTCAGCTCAAAGCAACCTTTTCCCACCCCACCCTCAGCTCCCAAAGCACTGATTGCCTGGACTACACCTGGCCCACTCCTTGGAGATAAAACAGCATAATCCATAGTGCAGTCAAGCCCTGCTTCCGTCCTTCACTAGCTGTATGGCCTTGAGCAAATAACTTTAAATCCTCAGACTTACTTCCAATTTCCTCATCTATAAAAAGCAGCAACAATGTCCGCACTGCCTACTTCAAGCAACTGTTGTAAGAAAAATCTTTCGCAAGCTTCAAAGTCCTATAAAAATGTGATTTTTTTTCTCACAGTGTTCTAAGCTGTAAAGCTCTGTAACATCTAAGTTTATCATCTTTCCAACACTTCCATGCTTGACTATTATCTATACAACCAGCTTATAGGTTCCTAAAAGGGACGGACTAGAACAATAATAATTACAAAAATAAAAGCTAACATTTACATAAAGCTTGCCATATGCCAGGCACTGTTCTAAACACTTTACAAGTATTATTTTACTGATCTTCACAACTACCCTGGGAGGTAGGTGCTATTATTATTCTCATGTTATATTTAAGGAAACAGGTAAACAAAAGTTAAGTGACTTGCCCAGGGTCATTATGTTTTCCTTCTCATAGGCCTTCAAGATGTCTAGCACCAGGGCTGAGCTCACAATAAGAGAAGCCAAATTTTAAGGCCAGAAGCTATTTTAATAACCTTCTTACAAAGGGGTTCTCAAACTATGGGTTGTGACCCCTTTGAGGTCAAATGACCCTTTCACAGGGGTCACCTAAGACCAACACATATTTCCAATGGTCTTAGGAACCAAGACTCCGCTCCTCTCCAGGCTGGTCTGCCCACATATGAGTATTAAAGGGTCTCAGCATTATGAAGGTTGAGAACACTGTTCTATAACAGATCCTTCTCACTGACGCTCAGCACAGGAAAAGTAATTTGCGCCAGGTCAGAAAGCAAGTTAGTGTCTGAGGCTGAAGCTCAGATCTCCTGAGCCCTGGTCAGACCCCCTTACCTCCATCACAACTGTGTACTGGCTTGACTCCTTTTCAATACCCACTAATACTCACAACAATCCTGTGAAGTAGGTGTGTAAATATGTCCAATAGGGATGCCCAGAGGTTTACATCAAACCTGACTGAGCATTCAACAAATATTTGTTGGATTAAAAGGCTACTTGGTTCAAGGTGACGATGAGCCCTCTTGGTCCCAACCTTTGAGGAAAGGCCTTTTCAGCCCTCCTGGCTCCTATTCACCCAGGCCTATGACAATGACTGCCTTGCCTTGGCTCCAAGTGATCCACGGCTGTCCAAGTAATCTGAGGGCGGGTAGCTACAGAAAACAAGGGAGCCTCTAAGTGCACAAAGAACAAGGGTCCCAGGCAAGCCTAGCTTCAACCAGCAGAATCCACAGAAGACAGGGGTATTACTCAGCAACTTTGCCAAACCAGAACATTGCTTAATTCTCCCTACTCAACAAAGCCCTGTGCCTTCTCTCATTCACCAGCTCCCGCCACCTGGCAAAACAGAAAACCAGACTGTAAACTCACTGAGAGAAAGGGATGTGCTCTATCTATCTTTATTTCTGTAGGTCTCCCAGAGTCTGGCTCAATAATCAATTAATCAAATAAACTTTCCAGAGGTCATAGGGTATAATGAAAAGGGCCCCAGATTTTAGTTAAGGAGACTGGGGTTCAAATCCCACCTCAAACATTTACTGATGTGTCAGGACCTCAAGGTTCTCATCTGAAAAGTGGGGATAATCAGAGGCACTAAGACTAGCTACTTCACAAGGCTGTTGTGAAGAAAGAACCTGGTACGCGGTAAAGGCCTATCTATGTATGTGAGTTATTACTGCTACTATGAGGAATGAGTTAAATGGCTAAAAGTCCCTAGTTATGGGGATGGGGTTGTGGACTCTAAAACCCACACAAGCAAACAGCTATGCAAATAGCTGTTGGGGCCACGTGACCCTCGGCAGTTTTGGGTTTTTTTTCCCTCCCCAATCTAGGAGCCAAGAATTCTGAATCCTCCCCCCAACCCCCAAAGCCAGTGCTCCTCTTCCTGCCCCCTTTGAAGGACAATTCGGCCGCCTAGGGGTGGATTCCAGATAACAGCTCTACCCAGCAGTCCTTAATTTCGACATTCCCCGTTCACCTCGGCCCCTAGTCCCCTAACCCCCTGCCAGCCCTTGACTTTTATGAGAATGACCTTGAACTGATTCTCTCAACGTTTCTTTCCCTCCACTCCCCGGGAGAGAGAGGCAAGGCTTCTGCCTCTGAAAACTTAAAACTCATAAAGTCGGGGGGGTGGGGGTGGGGAAGAGAGTTGTCCACTGGAAAACAGATCTTTGCAGCCACTTCTCCAAATCTCATCAGTTTCCTCATTTACGATCTGAGGCCCAGAGTGGCTAAGTGACTCTTTTAAGGAACCCAAAAGGTTAGCGGCAGATGCCAGACCGGTGATCCACGTGCCTTCCCACGAGTCTCTCTCCCCTTAAACGGTCCCAGCAGCTGGCCGGACCGTGCAGTCCCGGCCACGCAACTCCCGCAGCCCTGTGCCCCTGGGGCCTGTCCCCCAATCGGAGGGCCAGCGCCAGGCCCCGCCCCCCCGCCCGTGACCTTGAGCTCCGGCCCCGGCGCAGCACAGCGCAGCCCTGCACCGCACGCGCTCACCCACCTCCAACACCACTCGGCCGAGCGGCTGCTTCTCGGCTTCCACGTCCAGGTAGACCAGCGGGTTCTTGGCGGCGCCGCCGGCCCCCGACTCGGAGCTGCTGGCGCTGCTGCGGGCGCCGCGGAGCCGGGCGAGTGTAGGGGACGCGGAGGTCCGCTGCGGGGCCAGGCCCAGGGTCAGCAGGCGGGGGCCGCAGCGCAGCGCCAGCATCGCGGAACGAGGCGCACGGAAAGCAGGAGGAGCGAGGATGGAGAGCGAGCTTCCGAAGCAAAGCCCGCCCACTGCGGTTGGAGCGCGAAAGAAACGTCCGCCTCCTCCGCACTCGGGCTTTTAATACCCCGCGGCTCCGCCCCCTCGCGGCCCCGCCCCCGGGGCGTGGCGATGGAGGCGAGAGGCGGGGGAATACTGACTAGCCTTCCAGGGGTTACTTCCCCCGGCCCGGCCCCGAGCCACCTGCCTTGGCTTTCCCATCCAGGGTGTTGTTTTGCACCGGCGGGAGAGGGACTTACCCCGGGATTACCTCATCGGTGTAGGAAACTCCAGGGTGAGCAAACTCCCTCCACCAATGCAGGTGGGCACTTTCTTTGCAATTTGTAGCCTTAACAGAGGTGCTTATTGTCCTGCTTAGGGTCACCTGGACAGTATGTATCAGAGGCCGCACTTCAGCCCAGGTATTCCCCCGAGGCTGGCTTCCTGGCTGTTCTATGAAGAAGCCCTCTCAGCTCTCGGCATTCTTCTGGCTGTCCGCCATGCCTAGAATAACTCTCCTTCCTCTACTCTGACTACTGACCCCCTCCGTTTCCTTTAAGTACCAATTAAATTCCTATCTTTTATTAGAAGCCTTCCTCATTCCCCGTAATTCTAGTGCCTTCCCTCACTGATTTTCTATTTAACATGAATATGGCTATTGTTACTGTTAAGGCCTTTCAGTCCTGCCCAACTTTTCAGTGAACCCATTTGGGGTTTTCTTTGCAAAGATACTGTAGTGAATTGTTGCCTTCTCCAGCTCATTTTACAGATGAGGAAACTGAGGCAGAAAGGGTTAAGTGACTTGCCTAGGGTCACACAGCAGTTAAGTGTTTGAGGCCAGATTCAGACTCGTCAATTTGAGTCTTCCTGACTCCAGGCCCAGTACTCTATCCACAGCACCACCTGGCTGCCTGAATATAGCTTGCATCATATATATTTGTTTGCATATTTACACCCCCCCTTTTTGTTATAAGCTTTCTTAGGGTAAGAACTGCCTTTTCTCTCTCTCTTTTTATCCCCTGGCACATAGTTGGCACTTGATAAATATTTACTGAATTGCATTGAAATTTATTGATTGATTCCAGATTCCAAAGACAGCTCTCTATCCACTCTGGCATACAGTGATAACAAATTGCCCTGGTGTTACAGATGAGAAGATTGGGGGGGGTGGGACAGATGAAGTGGTCTTCCAGGAACCGAGAAATCCTCTAAGACCTTCGAGGCTCTTCTTTTTCTCCCCTTCTTTGAACCGTGAGAGATCGGTGAGAAGTTTTCTCACTCTTTTTTTTTTTAACAGGCAAAAATAGGTTTACTAGAATGTCTTTAGTCACAGTTGAAAGTAGCAGTACTGAAAACATTAGTTTCTCCATAAATATATGGAAACCATTTCCAAAACCTATTTTTTTACATGAGAAAAATTATGCATTTTGTAATCATTAACTAAATGGTTACCGTCCCTTTTTACATAATGTTTCATCTCTTACCTCTTCCCCTGTCCCTGAACTTGATGCAATAAATCCCAACCTTGATAGTTTACAGTAGGAAATTGTATTGAATTATAAATTTCATCATCAGTGTTTAACTCTATATACAAATAATGTACCAGCAAGTATCTAGTTTCAAATTGGGTTCCTATAACATGGCAAAGTAGATGTTTCTGTTTTAAAATAAATTAATGACAACATATTTTGGTGAAGGGGAGGAGGCTAATCAAGAACTTGTCAATGCTCCAATTTGAACTGGACACTTGCCTTTTTACTTCTTGAGAAAAAACACTTTTGAAAATCATATACACATTTCAGTAAATCATACAACAATCTTCTTTTTGTTCATTGTCCCAGAACTGTTTTATCGAAGATCTCTGGTCACCCAGTCAAGTCTGATGTTTCAGGACAAAAGGAATGATCATCACCAGCAAAAATATAACAGCTCCCAGAGCCATGATGGCCTTCATTTTGCATCCACGCCACCACTACATTTGTCTGTGAAGCTGTTTAGATCTGTTGCTAAAGGCTGTTGCATTATCTGATAAGCTTTCTGATTTGTCTTGGGGTTCATCCAGTCTGTCTCCTCGTTCAATCACTTTTGTAATATTCTCTTGCATGACATCAATCACTTCATCCACCTGATTCTGTACATGCCTAATTTTGTCATTCCAAGGTCCGAATTTTGGTCCAGATGAGCCCCTTCGGAAAAAAAAAAAAAAATCCTCTTCTTCATCTGAATCTTCTTCCAAAAGATTTTTCCTTTCACTTTTCACAGAACCAGTGACATCATCATCATTTAGGTTGCTTGAATTTGGGAGGCTTCTTTATTATTCGAAAAGATGTTCTCCTTTTCCCAACTTTAAGAGGCAGATATAAACCACCTGGACATCCACCGGGTGGCCTCTGGTCACCCCTCGGAGCCAGGCTCAGCTAGGGGAGGAGGAGGAGGGGGAAATGGCCACAGGTACAGACCCTCTCACTCTTTTTTAGACAAAAGGCTCTCAAATTTTGGCCCGGAAGCCAGGAAATAGGGTTACTTAAAAACAAGAATGCAGGGACAGAGACCCACCTGGAGAGTGAAAGAGACAAGTACTAGTGATGGAGAGGACGTCAGACAGAAAGGGGGAAATGGGAGCTCTTTGCTTTATTCTTCTAGGCTGCTGTCATATATTATAGTTATCTGAGAATATTCTCCCCCTCTTGCATTGTAAAACTCCATCCAGGAGGGCAGAGATTATTATGTCCCTTAAATTTCAGCTCTGAAGCCCTGGATACTTTTTACAGTCTCGTTTAGACTGACTTGCACCTTACCACTGAACTTATGCAGTTCAACATTGTTATTAAAACATGCAAGTAACCTAATAGCAAAAGCATTTAATTAACAGGCAAAATCAGTGTAACTCATAAGGAAAAAAACTAAACAATGGAGTCATTCTCAGCTACCCCTATACAAATGAGTTTAATATCTATATCATCCAAAGTATTGGATGGGGAAGAAAACCTAGGGAAAATGGAAAAAGAATTAAAGTAACATTATCCTTTGCTTTCTCAGTGGTCAACAAGGAATCAGCTAACCTCTCCAGGAAGGCTAATTTGCCAAAGCGTCTCAGCTGTGGAGTCATTAGGTTCTGCCAGGACCCTGGCTTAGGGATGCTCTGGTAGTACCACATTCGCCTTCTGTAGGACTGAATAGACCACAGCCTTCAGCTTTCCTGCCCATCTCATGGCTCTCAAGCTCAGTCAAATCACCTGCTCCCAGACTCTCAACATCCTTTACTTTTCCTTAAGTCTCCTCCTCTCTTTTCTTCATTTTCCAAGTTTGTGCTTCATCATGCAATCCATGAGTCCAGAAGCAAGACTTTGGGAGTCCAACACCCCAAACTTTCTTGCATGGACCACAGCGATCCCACCTCCTGACTGTAGATTCCTGAAGCTATGCTTGGGGGGTGCCTCCCATAAAGGAAGCCTTATCCCCTACCTCATTAAAACTTCAGCCTCCATAGGATTGATGTGGAGAAGTGCTTTGTAAACCTTAAAACACTTTATAAATGTGAGCTTTTAAATCATTCTTGTTAGCAATAATAAAAATCAATGTGAAGTGAGTGCTAAAAGATATGGTTTCTGATGTGGTCTGGGATGCTTTTGTCTGTAACCAGTTTGTAAAATCTCACTTGTGTTTGGGTACCTATGTATGTAACATCAGTTTGTAACAAGCCTGTGCAATTAAGTTGTAAAAGTCAGGCTTTCCCCCAGTCATAAAGGCATTAACTCTGCCTCTCCCCTTCCCCCAGCATGAGTCTTTCCCCTTAGTTAGCAAGTCTGCCTAGATAACAGTACCTATAACAAACCTTTAGATAACAAACCCTTAGAGAAACACATAGCTTCTTTGTTCTAAGTGGCCAGCTGCACCCAAAAGCCTTGAACAACATTATCAGAGAGATAACTTCGTCTCAATATGGTACCTCCTGAATCCCTAATCAGTCTAGTTCCCAAACTTGGAAACAATCAAGGCTGTCCTCCCAACAGCCATATTGGACATATCTCATTCATCCTTGACCAAAAGTAACCTAGTAATGACACAAGCCCAAAACCACACCAAGCGATAGTCCCCACCCCCTTTAGGGGGATTTCCCAGTGAATTATGGGCAGTTCACCTGTGCAGGTGATATAAAAAGTGCATGTCCCTTTAAGCACTGACCACTCCTAAACTCCTCCCAAACTCTTCCCTTGCTCACCTAGTTAGCATAATTATCCTTTGACTAACAGTTTTATGGTTATAAAAACTACATCTCTAGACCCTGCTCTTTGCAGGCTCCCTTAACCTTTTCCTGCCCGCTGCAGAGCGTAAAACTCTCTAACTCTACCTTAGATCCCTGCACTTTGCAGGTCCCCCTACTTCTTCTGCTGGCTGCTAAGCCAGCATATCAATAAACTTTGTAATTTTGCCAAAAGACAGGTTGGATCCTGACGAAATTCTTTCCAGACAAGAACCCACTAGGGATTCATATGAGATCCCTCAGACACCTAGCAACGCCCACCTCTCCCCAACCTCTTCAGTTTCTATTTTCCATTTATTTTCCCCAACCCTATTCCTTATGGTGAGTATATAGATTATATGCACTGTGAGCATTTTTCATCCTCTTTCCCCTTTCCAAGGCCCTCCCAGGAATGCTACTGGGTCAAAACCTTTTCATAATGCCACCCAAGGGACTGTGGGTAATATCAGAGAGACACTGTACTCCCATTTCTATCTCTCCACAGCTTAAAGTTCTCAATGGACAAAAATAATAATAATAATAATAATAAAAGGAAAAAGTTTCTCCCTGGAAAATTAAAAAGATCATCAAGACCTTAGAGTCCATCTACTCCCAAGTCCCTCATTTTACAGAGAGAGAAGTGATTTGTCCATAGTCACCTAGCTAGTTAGCTGCTGAGCTGGTACTCAGACTCAGGTCTTTGCCATCGTCTATGCCTTCCAAGGCAGACCAGATTTATTGAGACAGAGAGCAGACGCCTTCTCTCACTGTTGACAGAGGGGTGGGCTGCCCAAGGGTAGCCATGCAGAGGGGAAGGCAAGATTTCCCTAATGAGAGGGTACTCAAATATTGTGTTCCCTCAGTAGAATGCATGTCTTTTGAGGAAAGATGCAGTAAAGTCCTCTGTGTAAAATGCCTAGAACAGGACACGGAACATTGTAAGTGTATTAATACATTTGTATTATACATTATTGTTATATATTATACAGTATTATACATTAATATATTGTAGGTATAGTAATACATTATATTAATAATTAATTATTAATTAATACAGTGTTGTTATTATACAGTATTTTATATTAATACATGGTAAGTTTATTAATAAATACTTGTTGTTTGGTTTATAGCTCTTAATACATATATTCAGTTGAATTGAATTGTATCTAGTGCCACTGACATCTGTGATGCAAGAATCCTTTCTGTTTCATTTCTCCCGAGTCTAGACAGTCATCATTGTGTTTAGCCATTTCCCCACACATGGATCTGAAGTTCTCTTCCCTCTGAGTTTGACCCATTGGTTCTCATAAGATACAGACCCACTGGAGCTGCCCACAACAGGAGTGATAAATGTTTGTTCCTTGTGACAGCCTCTGTTTGACAACAACGAGGTCTCCTTTTCTCCATGCTAAACAGCTCTACTTCCTTCAACCATTTTTTATAGGCTGCATTTCCCAAAAACTCTTCCATCTTGGAAAGATTAGAGAAGAGCCAGGGCAGATAGATGGCACAGTGAATAGAGTGCCAGCCTTGGAGTCAGGAGAGGAGGACCTGAGTTCAAATCCAACCTCAGACACTTAACACAAAACTGGCTGTGTGATCTTAGGCAAGTCAATTAACCCCAATTACCCTGCCTTCTCCCCCTCCAAAAAAGCAAAAAGAAAAAAAGAAAAAGAAAAGAGCCTCTTTTCTAGAGTCAGAAGAGCTGGGTTTAAATATCAGCACTGCTCCTTTGTACCTTACTAGGGACATGACCCTAGTTATTAAGTAGCCTGTCTGACTTTCATCACCTTCCTCCCTGCTTTGGAGGTGAAAATCAAATGAGAATAATGGAGGTCAAGTGCTTTGCAAGCAGGAAAGTTACTAGAGGCAACCTAACAAAATGAATAGCAATGAGATCATGATCAAATCCCTTCATTTCTGCTGGCCTCATCTGTAAAATGGGGATGATGGTGGCACCTACCTCCCAAGCTTGTTCATAAGACCACAGATCTGGAGTTGGAGAAGACCCCAGAGACTGTCTAGTCCATTCCCTTCATTTGGCAGATGACTTGCCCAAGATCACATTTTTAAAATATCTGGAAAAATATATCTTATAAAAATATACTGAAGGAAGCGGGAATATTTAACAAGGAGAAAAGAAGACCTAGTTGTTTCCAAACAGGGCAGTCATGGGGAAAAGGCATGTGTTACACCTATTGGGGGCAGCCCCAGAAGGAAAGAAGGAAGACCAGTGGAAAGAATTTTAGTTCAACATAAAGAAAAACTTTCCAACAATTAACATATATTGTTGACCATTCTGAAGTCAATCAATATGTATTGATTGAGCTCCTACTATGTGTCAAGCACTGGGGATATGAAGAAAGGCAAAAGATCATCCCTATTCTCAGAGATCACAATCTCCTGGGGGAAGACATGCAAACAACCATGTACAAGCAACCTATAGACCAGATAAATTGGAAATAATCACCAGAGGAAAGTTACTAGAATTAAGGGAAGGGGTGGGGCAACTGGGTAACAGTGGGCTTAGAATCAGAAGAACTCATCTACTTGAGTTCAAATCCAGCCTCAGTTATTAGCTGTGTGACCCTGGGCAAGTCACTTAACCCTGTTTGCCTCAGTTTCCTCATGTGTAAAATGAGCTAGAGGAGGAAATGGTAAACTGTTCCAGTATATTTGCCAAAGAAACCCCAAATGGGATCACAGAGAGTTGTAAAGAGTTGGACTGAACAACAATAAAATGAGAGGCAAGATTTGAACCCAGGTCCTCTAACTACAGGGGTGGCAGTGTCCTTTCCACAGTACCACGCTGCCTCACAGTTACAAAGCTCAAATGAGATAAAGTATGTAAATCAGTGTATAAATATGAACTTCTGTCATTGTTACTACTTTTAAGTGCTATTGAAATGAGTTATTCTTATCAATGACGTTCTTGAAGAGTTGAACATGGTGCTCCAATATGGATTAGGTGTTTAAGGAAATTAAACCACCCACTCCACCTGAAGGAAAGTTCCATTTGAACCTGAGTCCTGCTGTCATGATGACCTCATGACCCTCCATCTTCACTAGGAGTAGCAGAAAAGAGGAAATTTGGGAGTCACTGGCAATACTTGTCAGATGAAAGTCACCTGGGATTACTCAATAGCTAAAATATGTCAGACACTGAAAAATTCTTCTGCCTTCCTATGATGTCAAGCGTGTGACAGTGACTGGATGGCACCTTCTATTTGTAGATACTTCATCAGCCTACCAATTAGCAGCATATTTTAATCACTACATAACTAATAATACACAGCCCAAGAGTGAGGCAGTTCAGTTAAACTATCTCCTTACAGAAGCAGAGACTGTTAGAACAAGAAGGAATCTGATGGATCGTCAAGCAACCCAAACCTCTCATTTTACAGATTAGAAAACTGAGGACCAGAGGGGTAAAAACACTGAATCCAAGGTTACACAGCTCTCTGACGTCAGACTTATAATTAGACTCAGGTCTGCTGACTCCCCAGCAGGTACTATTTCCATTACATCATGTTGCTTTGTCACCTTAAAAAAACTTCTCCCCAGTTCATAGTCACTGATGCATTTTGGGAAAACTTCCTTCTTCATACATTAATTTGTTGAGTCTGACATGAGGATGAGCCCTTAATCACCAGTTCAAGATGGTGGAAGAAAGGGGGTAGTGTATGGTTGTAATATCCAAGGGAAAACCAGACTCTCAGTTGGAAGGGACCTTGGAAGCCATCTTGGATTAATAACTCAATCGACATCATCCCTCTAACATCCCAGGCAAGGGGTCATGGAGCTGCTGTTTGAAGACAGTTGACATCTGGGCATTTTGAGCTGTTTGGAAGGGTTTTCTTACATCTTCTCTTTATATCGCCTTTTGGAAATTACTCAGAATCAGAGAATTTGAAAAATAGAAGGGACCTCTGTAGGCATCTGTCTAGTCCAACCCATACTAGAAAGGAGTCTCCACTACACCATACTGAACAATTGGTCATCCAGCCTCAGCTTGAAGACCTCTAAGGAGGGAGGAATATTCCTCATTTGGAGGCTGCCCATTTCACTTTGGGACAGTAATAATGGCCAGGAAGTTTTTTCCCCTAAGGTCAGGCTTACATGGATTACAGACTTCTTTGAAACTTTTACCCATCACTCCTTGCCCTTCCCCCTGGGGTCATGTCCAGTCTCACAGCATGGGACAGACATTCAAATATATGTGATAGCCCTTCAAATATAAAACATAGATTATTAAATGTTAAAAGTAGATGGAGTCTTGGAGATTATCTAAATCAAGCCTATCCATTTTACAGATGAGAAAACCAAGACCCAGAGTTTAGTGATTTATTCAGTGATATAAGGAAGTGAGTATCAAGGGCCAGGATTCAAACTCAGGTCTTCCAACTCCAGATTTAGTGATCTATACTAACTTTGGTCTCTTCCCTTCTCCCTTTTCCCCCCAACTTAATAGTATTTATTTTTCTCTTCTCTCCTACCATAATCCTAGGGTATCCAGGTAGATCAGCTATTTCACTGTAGAAAAGAAAGGCCTTATCTACAAAACCATAAACTATAAAGTAGAAGAAGTAGTGTAGTGGATAGAGCTCTGGTCCTAGAATCAGAAAGTCTGAGTTCAAATCCTTTCTCAGATACCCTGTGACCCTGCACAAATCAATGCCTCAGTTTCTCTATCTATACAAAGGGAATTATAATAGGACCTACCTCCCAGAGTTGCTATGCAGATAAAATGAGGTGATACTTATAAAAACACTTTATAAGCTTTAAAATGTTATATAAATGCTAACTATTATTGTCTAAACTTTCTCTAAGTTCCTAGCAGAGCACACAGCACACAGCTGGGTAAGAAATACTGGTTGAATGAACAAACATACCTTTCTTGAGCACCCATTGTGTATAATAAGGTTCTGTAATGGGTGTGGAAAACAGAATCTAAGACTTAGTCCCTTATTTGAAGGACTTGAGATCAGGCAGATATGCATAAAGGATTAAGCAATAATAATTGCAAATGTATAACCTGTATCAAATTACTGACTGTGTTAGGGAAGGGGGAGGGGAGGGTGAAATTTTGGAATTGAAAATTTAATTAAAAAGTGGATGTAAAAAATTGTTTTTATTTGTAATTGGAAAATAAAATACTATTTAAATTTTTTTTTTAAGAGTTAAGCAATTGTAACCCAGATTGGTCTGGCTATTACCCATGCAGGTAACTTGGATATAGCCTTAAAGGGGCTTGGCCAGACCTTTAAACCTGGTCCCAAGGTCTCCACTATTAGAGTTCCTGGTCCCTGTGGGACTTATTTCTGGCATCGGAAAGTGAGGGCCAACAGCAGAACAGAAACACGACCTCCAAGATGTGTTTCTAGAAGCCCAGGGCAGAAGAGAGGGGAAGGATGTTTCTTTGCCCTTCACTGGTTCAGTTTGCAGCGTTCACACCAATCATAGCAGGTAGGAGGCACCCAAAAGATGACGGAAAGAAGATGCAGTCAAAAAGAGAGTCCAAAAAGCAACATACAATTCAGTCTTGTAGGTTTTAAAGTCAAAGGCAGCTAATCAAAGGAGGCTTCCCCCCACCTATGTGGTTGGGCATGAAAAGGCCTCCATTTTAGACAAGATGAACATATTCCAAAGGCCTCTCAATGGTGCCCATTTTACCCATGTTACCCAAATTGGGCATGCCAAGACCAGTCCAATTATACATGGGTTGCCGGAAGGCCAAATAAGGTGCACAGAACAAAAGCAACAGTAATTAGTTTCTACAAGAAGGAAGAGACAAGTGTAGGCTCACAGAAATCTTTGCAAAGGACAGGAGACTGGTTGGTGGGGTTTGGCCAAGCTTGGAGGAGAATACCTTTTAAGCAAAGGAAATAGCATGGAGAGGGCACGCAGATTTCTGGTGCTTATCACAGGTTTCTAGTGGTTTGGGTTTAGACAATGTAAAAAGTCCAGGTCAAAAGCCATAATGATCCTCTGAGAAAGCTGACGCAGCACAGTCAAAACTCCCAGTCCAGTAGGTGTTTATTTAGCATTTCCTACCTCCAGTGCAGGAAACTAAGGAGGTAACAAAGCCGAAGAATGATACAGTCTTTGCCCTCCTGGAGTTTCCAGCCTAATAAAGTAGCTACTACCCAGACACAAATAATAACAATTATGCAAGAGAATGAAATAGATACAGTGGTGAGATGTTGCCTGCCCATCTGCTTTGTTCTTTAGGAGGGAGAGGTCAGTCGTGCTGGATAGAGGAGGCCTTCCCAAATTGGAAAAGGAGATGAAAGGATTCCAATGTCTTTATTTTCCAATACAGGGGCTAACTGAACTATGCTCACTGAAATAGGCTCAAACAGGCAATTGGGCAAACAAAAATCATGACCAAGGAAAGAGATCTTTTGTAATAAGCACATCAATAACGGTTAGATAAGTTATCTGAAATCAGAACTGAAGTTCTGCAGGAATTAAGCTTCTTTGTATTCATTCATTCATTCATTCATTTATCTAAGAGGAGTTGAGAACCCAGCAAAGTAGGCATTTAGCTGGTTGGCTGTCCGTCTAGCATTAGTTTATATTATAAGTTTTGCATCAAATTCTTTCCATACTCCTTTGTATCCATCATGTTTGACAGACCCCAAACTAGAACCCAGAACCCCTCACTCCTGAGGTTGCACTCTCTCTACTCTGGGCCTACTGTCTGCCCTATTGCTTTCTCCCTCTTCCTGCGAGCCAGTCTGTGAAACAAGTAGCTTACATACGGTAAGAGGCTGAGACGAGCAGCAAAGAGAGGGCAGTCGGAGAAGATGAAGATGGGACAAAAGGCAAGGTCTTTATGGGGAGAGCCTGTAACTGAGTCCTCTCTAGGTGAGAGTTTTGATCTGCCATCCTCATATACTTCCATTTTGATGTGGAAGATTACTGTCTTTCCTCAGAGGCTTCCGAGTTTGTATTCTTCTAACCCCGACAAACTAGATTTAGTTCCTCTTCATTTTGTTTCATGATTTCAAGAAGCCTTTGGGATAGTTTGCTAATAAGACTGTGGGCTGGACAGGGATTAGGTTTCAGAATCAGACCCCAACTCTTTCTTAAAAAAAATCCAAACCCTCAATCTGGAAAGTCCCATTTTGCTTTTCCTTCCTCCTTGGAAATCTGTAATTAATTTGAAACTAACAAATCAACAGAATTTCTTGCCTCAGTGGGGCTAGAGAATTGTATGATGCATGAATACTACCAAATGTCAGGGAGTAGGGTGGGGGGAAAACAGGGTCCTCATCAGAACTAGACCCAGCCCAAATCCCATGTCCTCCAGGAAGCAATCCCATAATTCTCTCATCCAGAAGACATAGTAAGGCTCTCTGATGCTAAGTAAGAAAGATTGAAGATTAAACAAAAGAGAAGGAAACTGAAGGAGACACTAGTCCTGATCTAGAAGAAGAGAAGGACTTTACAGGGTTATGTGCTCCTCATTGATTGAATTGAAATGGCCCAGAAAGGGGCAGCTAGGTGGTACAGTGAATAGAGCAGTGGCCCTGAAATGAGGAGGACCTTAGCTCCCATCCGACTTTAGTCACTTACTAGCTGTGTCAGTTACCCTGGACAAGTCGTTGTAACCCCTATTATCTCCCCCCAAAATGGCCCAGAAAAATAAGACTGCCTCAGTAACTAGCTGGCCAGCCGGCACTAGCCTCTACAGTCCCCTCCAGCTGTCATTCTCCATCTCTCCTGTTCTCAGACACACTCCTTGAAAAAGCTGTCTCTGCTCATTGTCTCTGTCCACTGACTCTCCAACCCATTGTAGCTGAACTTCCAGCCCTATTGATCAACTGAAACTGCTCCATTCAAAGTCCCCGATGACCTCTTGATACTGCCAGATCTGATGGTCTTTCCCCAGCCCTAACCTATCTCAGATCGTTGTATTGGGCCCTCTCCTCACCAACCCTCTTTCCTCTCTGAACTCTCCTGGTTTGCCTGCTACCTGCCCATCAGCTCCTTATCAGCCTCCTTTGCTGGCTCATTATTTATATCATGTTCCCCAAAAGTGAGTGTTTACCCAGCTTCTCTCCTAGTCCCTCTTCTCTTCTTCCTCAAGTCTCTCTCTCCCCTCCTCTTTCTCCTCTCCCCCCCCCTCTTTCTCTCTCTCTCTCCCCCTCTCTCCTCTCTCTCTCTCTCTGTCTCTCTTCCCCATCTCTCCATCTCTCTCTTTGTCTCTCTGTCTCTCTTCATCTCTCTCTCTGTTTCTCTCTGTAGCCTCACCAGCTCCCATGAGTTTGCCCACGATCTCTGTGTGGATGTCTGAGAGCTAGATCCATTCTTGCTTTTTTCCCCTTTTCCCTGTTCCTTACATGACACCCTCCATCTCCTCTGTACCTGTCCCATATGCCTAAAATGCATTCTCTCTTCCTCATAGAGACCTCTTTTTATTTTTATATTTTAAAGATTCAGTTTGAATTCCTACATCTTAAAAGCCCTTTCTGGTCCCTCCAACTTATATTGTCCTTCCTCCCAAACATCCTTCTGTTTAACTGAAGCATCTGGGTAGTACATTGTACAGAATCCAGGGCCTGGAGTCAGGAAGCCCTGAGTTCCAATTTAGCTTCAGATAATTACTAGATATGTGACCCTGGGCAAGTGAGTTAACCCCTTTCTGTCTCAGTTTCCCTAACTGTAAAATGAGGATAATACTGTCCTCGAGGGTTATGAGAATCAACTGAGACATTTGTAAGGTACTTAACATAATGCCTGACACACAGTAGGTGCTCAATGAATGTTCATTCCTTTTTTCTCTAACTGTAGCCCATAAAATATCTGGGCATCTTTATCTCAGTTCCCACTCTGAGGAGTCAGGTACCAGAGCAAAGCCAAAGCATGAACTCCAGCTCTCAGCCGTCTCCTAAGAGCTTTGTTTTGTTTTTTTTTAATATTTTAAAATTCGTTTTCTTGTTTACATCATTTATTTTCATGACATTTTTGAATTACAAATTTTCTCCCCATCTTGCCCTTGTCCCGACCCTAAAACAGCAATCCCACTGTAAAGCCCCTCCCCTGCTCTGCTCTCTTACTTTCTGGTAGGTCAGGGAGGGTCTCCCTATCCCAGCCCCTGTATATCTTAATTCCTAGTTGCAGGTCTTGCAGAACTTTAACTTCTAGATTCTTTTGATTCCTCCCTTGTCACCCACCCCCACTGG